>OY744521.1:168694729-168914729 GCA_963556195.1 Sepiola atlantica | reverse complement strand
TTCCCCTTTCACAAAACGCATACGACACTTTGCTCCTATTTTAAAGATCCGTTAGATCGGAACTAAACAATCGCCGGTGTATTCCGTGTTTTTTTTTTTAAATCTTAGGTTATTTAAATTTTTACTTAGGTAATCATTAGTATTACTTATATACGTTATTTTCGAGAAAATATAACTGGGCAAATTAGTCCAAAACAATTTAGGGTAATTTTTACTATCACACACATCGTAAATTATCTTTAAATTAATCAGATTTTACTTTGTGGGTGAACCTGAAAACTATCTGCACAGATGAGATTTATACAAAAAAGTTAATATTTTAGAATTTGGAGAAAGCGATTATTTTCCGTTATAAATTAAACGTAAATGATCATCTACTTCTTTGCAAGTTAGCGATCAATAGAGACGTAAACCAATTGTTTTTTTTCTTTTTAATTTTATGGAGGGGAATTAGAATATGTGCAGACTAAGGAGCTTAGTAAGTTCATATTTGAGAAGGCATTTGCTTTCTAATTTGAGATAAAAAAAAGACTATACCTCCATTACTTTTGGGCAGAAAAAAAATAAGCATAGTAAATCCAAAAATCTCCGTTTCTTACACAAATCATAATGTATTGCCAAAAAAATTGAAAACAAAAAAAGATCCGGTTACACTTCTCGGTAATCCGAGAACTATAGATAAAATAGGTGTTCATTTTACGTTTAATCAATAGAGGCCATCTAAAATATTTTAATTATTTTTAAAGTTCTATTTTTGCGGATATTATTTCAGCCTGTTTACATGTAATGGCGAAATAAAAGTAGAACCTTATGTTGGGTGGAGTAGGAGGTTAAGTCACAATACGTGTGACCACTTTCCTCAGATGTAACATTTGCAGAACTTTAATATATTATAAATTGTATTTAATATTAATATTTATTTATTTACGCAAATACTTCACAAATGAGATGGTAAAAGCAAATAGTTTCTGACTAATTCCACATCGATATTAGCTTCAAAATATTGTATGTCGGTAATAGTAAAACCATCTTCAGTTGTAACTTTTATGTTATTTTTATTTAATTAAAAATACTAAAAAACAAACAATAGATGTAATTCATAGGCGATTTATGGATACTGTTTACTTCTCAAAGCTAATGATATCTGGCGAAACGCTGAGAATATAAGAAACAAGAAAACAATAGTAGTCACAATAATTGAAATTGTAAAGATACAAACAATACTTTGTTTTGCGATTGTCTATTTAGAGGAGGGTGATTTTAAACGGTACTGCTAAAACCAAAGCTTTTTTTCTTTTCTTACCATTTTAACGTTGAGACGCCATCTTTAAAAACAACGAATACATAAATTAAAAAATAGGCTTCGGAATGTGTTTTATTCTCATCCTTAATTTTCTGAAAAATAACGTTTCCGATATCGGCCGAAACGTTTCGTTTTGTAATTGCCTTTTTTTGCGAAATTGCTTTTAGATGGTCTCACTAAAACTATTGCTCTTCTTAAATTAAGCATTTAACGTCAAGACGTCTTCTTTTAAAACAGTAAATGCAACCATAAGCAGCAAATCATTCAAGGTTGGAGCCTAGACTTTCTTAAATAAATCTACTTTCCCGGGCAACGCCAAGCAACATGAAATTTACTAAACTGTATTTAACTAAATTGTACACATGTATATTGGATCTTCCAGGTTTGCTGGATTTCACTTACATATAAACTGTGTCAGGATGGAAGAACTATTGTTCAATACGAATAATATATACAAGCATTTTTCCATGGAGGATATATTTCTGCATTGATTAAAGATTATATGACTGAATATTACAAAAAACAATACTTACATGACAACCAAGTTCGAATGACATCTTCTATCTCTGCATAAGCTACCGTATCAAAATATCCTCGTCGTCGAATTCACTTTACTTGTGATTATCAGATAGAATGTAATTATAGAATAATTCCATGTTTCCTTTGCGTTGCATTATTTAAATATACTGTATCATAAAACTCCTACTAACACTTTCACACGTACATATATGTGAGTTGGAAGGTTTTTTATAGGATAAATTAATCTGTTACAAACGAATACACACACTTAGCAATCTAATTATTGACCGTTAGTAAATCTTGGAAAACACATGAGACATGCGTTCAATATCTACTTAAAATGAATTTGCAGATGTCGTATTTTTACATATGGAAATATACGTATGAAAATATTTTTTTACTACTGCCTACGAATTGAGTTATGTTGAAGTAAATCCACAATATATATATATATATATATATATATATATATATATGTGTGTGTGTGTGTGTGTGTGTGTGTGTGTGTGAAAAGTGGCAAACGGAAAACAGGTTAAAGTGCAGGAGAAAAACAAAAACAAGAGATTTGACAGGTGTCGTTTGTCTACCACGACATTTCATTTTCATGACTTATCGAGTACCTTACCATATATATATATATATATATATATATATATATATATATATATATATACGTAATATATTTATATATATATATATGCGTAATATATTTATATATATATATATATATATGTATATATGTAATATCTTATTTTAATATAAATGTACATACATGAAACAATATATATATATATGCATGTATACGCATATGTATATATATAATAAATTATGATATAATGAATAATAAAATTAATATATACATATATATATAGGTATATGTATATATATATATATATATATATATATATATATATATATATATATATATATGACTAGTTTATTTTATATGGCAATAATCATGTTTTTTTCAAATTTTATTTTTTTCACATTTTCAAAAAGTATAACATTCCTGTGAGATGTACTTTTACGACTCGTTTCCCTGGAGGTTAGCCAACCAACATTATTATATCAATATCGGCTCTGCTACACCTCAAGATCATCAGAAAAATCCACAAATAAGAAAAGTCCTAAATTTTTCAAAGTTCCCAAATATATATACATACATACATATTTATATATATATATATATATATATATATATATATATATATATATATATTCAACAGCGTTTATCAGAGGAAGACATCATGCAGTTTTTAGAATAAAGAAGATAAGTCAGGCAAGTGATTAAAGACATGCACATACAATTATTTTAACTCGATTTTCCCAGCGCTAATGTATATCACCTATGGTGTCAGCTATCCAAATGATTAAATCATATACTTCTCCTACGTATGATATATCGTGTATGTTTGCAAGTTCTGCTTTTTATTCACACCACCCACCAGCATATACTGCTTTGGAAATTAAGCAGAAAGCAACAAAGCGTAATCTTCCCATTAGATAAAATAATATTTGTCCATTATTTTTTTTATCATCATCATCATCATCATCATCATCATCATCATCATCATCATCATCATCATCATCATCATTAAACTGTTGAAATAAGGAAGAGTAGAAAAGTATATTTAATAAAAGTACCAATCAGTTATTTAAGAAAAATAATTCCGTTAGTATCGAAATGTAAACCTTGCGTATTGCTTTTTACATATATATTTACATCGCAAGAATAAACTATGTGCGTTTAAACCTCTTTATATCATAAGTATTGCGAATCGACACAGAGGCTAACTTCGTGGTGGATTTACTTTATCTTATGCAATGCATAGACCGACAGAAGTATAAGCAGAAATTTAACAATATGATAGTCTCATTTAAAACCAAGTATTTTCTCATGGAAATCGCTCCTGACACGCCATGAACCTCCTTGATGTAAGCAGCTAAAAAGAAAAAAAAGACTACTTCAAAGTCAAGAACTAGCCAACAATAAGCGTTAGATGAATAGATTCAGACCCAGAAAACAGCAGTTATCCCCCTTTGTCAGAAACATCGCTCATGGAATGTGAGAGCTAAAGGACCAAGTAATGAGCGAAAAAAAGAAGAACAATTGATGTTAAGGTGAGGTGAACTCAGTCGGGTTTTCATGAGATGAAAAATATTACAATCAGTCTCTGTTCTCTTCGAACATTACATATATCGGACGTTTTAAGAATCGACCTCGATTTTGCTTTAGCGTACGAATGAAACCAGCAATAGAAATAGGTCAGTTTATTTTCTTAATGAAAGGAGAGGGTGATTACTGTACATAATATCTAAATAGACAACCGATATTTTACCATAATTTATATGATTTATCGATGCAGAATTTTTTTTTTTAATAATCCCTTTTTTCGGAATTTCATTCTCAATATTCTGTTAAATAACGAATGTCATGCGCTAGTATGTACGCTGAGATGCAGTATACGTGAACAACTAGTTTAACATGGCGATGAGCAATTATGCGCTAGATTGGTTCGAGGTTTCACATTTGGAGTGTATGTATGAGTAGAGTATTGTAAGCAGCAGGGGCGATATTTAAGTATTCGTTGAATTATACAAATGTGCACGGTTCAGGCTGAATTATAATATTGCCACACAGAGAATAGTTATTTCCAATAACTTTTATGAAGTTCTCTGAATGTGGTTGTTGAAATTGAAACATCAATACAATAGTATGTCAAATATTATTATATATACTACGCAAATATATTATTATGCATTTTTTTTATTATTCGGATTACAATTCTTATCTTGTTTACTATGGCCACTATGTGTCGGTGAATGTAACATCCGATGTTATTCCGCTGCACCTCATATTTCCGAATTGTTCAAACTAATAGTCGAATTTAGGTATCTATAGGTCAAACGTATACGGAATTTATAACCGAACCTTTATTCAAACCACGTGGTGAAATAGTCTCATTCCGTCAGCCATGACAGGTCAGACGTATTAATTTGGGTACATTATATATATATATCAATGCTTGAGCATCCTAAACATTAGGCTAGACCACGCATATGTCATCCACATATCGAACCCACATTGAAAGCGATAATGATATGAACCCAGATCTTAATAGCATTTTGTCGAAGTATTCCATGTATATATTGGTAAGGACTTGAGCCAATATTGATCTCATCCCCATGTCGTTCATTGGTATAATGTTAACACCCATTTGGCAGGGGTGTATGGTATGCTTAAATCGAACGCCAACCTTCTCTAAACAATACCTAAATTAAAAATATAACCATCAATACAATATCAAGGAATTAATCGTTCGTCGCGTACAACATCGAGAATAAAATATGCAGTAACACCAAATATATATCACGTGAAGAAGGAGAATCTAAGAGAAATCCTTCACTAAAATAAGTGTCTAGAGAGAATGATATATCCTCTGTAAAATGTGGATTAAACATCAAAGGAAAACTCACCATAGTCTATCTACCATACATGGAAAAAAACTGAGAGGCAATCTAAGAAATAAAACATCAGGAAAACATTGAAGAGCGAGTTAAACACCCATAAATATGTTGTCCGAGCCAAACATCTTGAGTAAAAACTATATATATTTCATTCAATGTAAATGTCGAAAACTATACAAAATTGATACATGCCGTCCACGAGTCGAGAAACACTCTCAAAAGCTGTAATACGTAATGATATTGAAATGTTAGGTTTTGGTGACGACAGCAAAGAAAGAAAACATCTGCATTTGTTGGATTAAGTGAAATTGATGGATGAAGAAAGACGAAAACAGCCCGTGCGTATCGAAAGTGGCCTTTGAGTAAATCTACTATATAATCAAATACAATATAAGGAACTAACATTATGAATCGTTGATTAGAAGACAAGTAATATATATATATATATATATATATATATATATATATATATATATATATATATATGTTTGCGTGTGTGTGTGTGTGTGTGTAAACAGATAAATGTTAAAAAACAATTTAAATACACGAAAAAATCATCACGATACGAGAGAGGTTATCGGTTTCGTTAGGATCGACGAACGTCTTCAGAAAAAGTTAAGATTTTAAATTTGTTCGATAAACTATAGGAACTATAGGAACAATAGAACGTATAGAGAGACGTCATTGGTGCGTGTTTAATTATTAGAAATAAGAAAGAACAATAAAACGTGTGCGGAGCGACGTTAAAATTGAAAACGTCCTCTCCCATCTTTTCAATTTTAATGTCCCTGCCGCACGCGACTTATGATTCTTTCTTTTTTGAAATAGTTTAACACATGCCAATAAAATCCCTTGGTGCGTTTATCTTTTTTTTATGTTTTACTGTTATAAAAAAATGAAAATTTCACGTTTTTCTGAACATGTTCATTGATCTGAATGAAACCAGTGTACTCACTAATTGTTTGATGATGTATTCCTATATTTAAATTTTATTTTTCCGTTTAGCTTTTTCACACATCCTGCCTTCCAATGCATTTCATTTTTTATATATCGTGCATTTTACATTAATTAAAACTATAAAACATTTGTAATATAAGATAACATTGGTTTCACGCATAGAACCATTATTACGGGGTATTAAAAATATATCATTTTAAGTATAAAAAAACAACATATAATGTTAAGTATAACAAACAACATATCATTTTAAGTATAAAAACAACATGTCATTTTGAGTATAAAAAAGAATATATCATTTTGAGTATAAAAACAACATATCATTTTAAGTATTAAAACTACATGTCATTTTAAGTATAAAAAACAACATATCATTTTAAGTATAAAAAACAACATATCAAAGGTCAATTTATATGGTCTTTACGATATGCAACATCGATAATTTTTATTTTGTTTCAGCATGAACATTAAAATGAATTCACCATTAAAACTGGTTATATAATGAAATGGACAAACATAAGGGTAGAACGTCGATTGGTCAAATACTCCACTTTTATATTATTGAGTAATTCGAAATGGGTACTTTGTACTTTTCACCTTTATCATAAAAGAAAGAAAATACGTAAATCATATTTAAAAAATACTTTTTTTTAATTCAGAAAGATTATAGGAGGTTTATCATTTTTCTATGACAAATCGTCATCACTACAACATGTTAACTCCTTGGCATTTTGGCTAGGAGCAAATCTAGTATCAATACTGAATCTACACTTAGTTTTCATGTTATTTTTCAATGAAGTATAACTCTTTCTAGACCAAGGCAATTGATTTTTTTGTTCTAATTCAGAGTACCCATTTTGGGGGAGCTTATTCTCCCCACATTAAATATTGACATTTTGCCTAACTCTGTTATCGCTAGAGGAAGTAAATAAAAATAAGAACAACAACAATTACAACAACAACCACAACAACAACAGCAACAAATTTATTTTTTAAAATAAACGCATGTATTTAATTAGTAATATATTAGAAAATATTTATTTAGTAGAAACTTTAAAATAAATAAATATGCAAATAAGAGGCTGAGATGATGATATCATGATGAACAAACTACATACACTGACCCCTTTCCCCCCAAAGGAGGGGTTAATGTCTATGAGGATGATATCATGACAACAGAATAGAAAGTATACTAATTCCACCCATACAAACAACTGGTAATTCGGAGGTAATGGTATCGTGAGGTACGAATGTATACTGTACGGTCTTACCCCGTAAGATGATGTAATGCCTGGGAGGAATGTATCATGACGAATTAAAATATACTACAGAGAAGTAAATAAGCATAAACCGTTTTAATGTCAATATAGTTAGAATAGGTGGAAACACTTTTGTATTTATGTATTTAGATAACATTAAAAAGCATGGAAGGAGTCATTGTCAACGTGAAACGCTTGAATAAAAATTGTGTGGAAAAATATAGTAGCTATCTTTATAAACAAAGGTACATATGCTGGCTAAGGAAGAACGATAACTTTTATAATTATCTAGTTAAAAATAGACATATTTATTATAAACTTGAGTTATTGTTCTTCCTTAGCTCGTATTATGGTTAGCGAAATTGTACTATACTGACCCCACCCCCCGGACAGACGCTAATATAACGATGAACGAACACGACTTCCCTCCACCCAAAAATGGGAAGTCATTCTTGCGTGAACGATCTTATGAGAATAGAACCGATACTACACTACCCCATTAAAATATATTTTGACTAAATCGAGTCTAGGAGAATTTTCTTTCTGAAGAAAGTAATTCCTGAGAGGGCAGTCTTATAACAACAGAACTGATACTACACTACACCGCCCATTAAAGACTATTCAAATTGAATCAATGTTTGGGTTTTTTTATTTAAAAATCCATAGTCATAAAAAACATATTTTGTAATGTTTCCATGACCTTTTGGCCAAGATCAAAGTTTAGTATATGTTCGACGTCTCAGCGATATTTGACAATTTACTAAAGCTAGAAGAGAATTATCTCCCTTGAAAATGAAATCCTAAATAAGTTTTTAGACGCTATCATTTTTTTAATCAAATATATTTATCTAATTGTATTTATAATTATAATAATATCACTATTGATAACACGATTGCGTATGTAGAAGAACATTTGGCAATACAAAGTAGAAAAGTGTATTACAGAATATTAATTGATTAAAACTTTAAAAATAAATATATTAGCACATAAGCAAAACGAGATTTGTTTGAGTGAGATGGAGATGTCTATATATAGGGTATTTCCATATATACTAATATCATTAGAATTACATCATTCTAACGTATGTTCATATTGATATAGTTAAGATAGATAGAAACAAATTTTGCAATTATTCATTTAGATATCTATATATATATATATATATATATATATATATATATATATATATATATATATATGAAGCGATCCAACAAAAGATATAAGCGTCAACTAATATCTTTTAATTTTGGAACTTTTGGAACTTTGATTGGACTTTCTGTATTATTTGATTTATTTATCATTAACATTGAATATTGACACATTTCGCGACTGGATAACTTTGCCAGCCCCTTCAATTTCACGTATATGGACTGCTGTTTATAACTTGTAGTAATGTCTTTCCTGATTATGCTTCTCATTTTGTATGACCTGGATGGACTGTATGGATTCAACAAAAAGTATGTTTTTGGGTTGATATGTTTGATGTTATGTATTTTTATGTATTTGTGTATATAATTTTATATATTTTCAAAGCGTAATTTTATTACCTGTAGTAGTATAACTGCGGTAATGGTCCTCTGAAGAGAAGAATTATCTTTGAAAACTCATGAGCTAAGGACTTAAGGATACTTTGCTTGAACTTTGAGTTCTAATAAAATTTGATTGACACCTTATTTTATTACTTCATTTTATATTATAATATTATATATATATATATATATATATATATATATATATATATTTATATGCGCGTGTTTCTTTAATTCTTAATATTTTATCGTGTTTTTCCCCTTGAACTGTAGGTAACAAGTTTTCCACTAATTTCTTCCCAGACTCATTCTACGTAAATACGCTTATCGCAGTGATATTTAATACATCATTAGCAGTAGTATTAAAGGATAATGCCAAACTTAATATATGTAATTATTACTGAACTGCACTCGTATACACTCAAAAGTAAAGTAATTTTCTGTAGACAATCTTTCATATAAGTACAAGCGAAACCGCGCTGGACTTCCAAGGTTTCTTTCTATATCTGTCGGCAAAATAAATCATAATACTACTGCTCCTACTACTACTTCTACTACTACTTCTACTACTACTACTACTACGACTACTACTACTACTACTACTACTACTACTACTAATAATAATAATAATAATAATAATAATAATATATCTATTGAAAACAAAAATCTCTCTCAGGATTAATAATATATCAACACAATTGTCCCGTAAAAATAATGATTGCTAATCTCAGCTTAAATAAATAAAAACATTTTTTTCTTTATCTCTGTATTTTTACTTGAAACCATTTTTAAGAAATACATATTCTCTTTCTTACCGGGAACAATAATTCCCTACTTAACATTTTCCTCAAAGCTTTAACATTTTTTTGTTTCAATTTAAATCGTTTCAAAGTGAATATTCTCTTTCTGTTTTACGTACAAAATAGTCAGTAAAATGTTGTTAAAATAAATCAATCAAATGCAACTTTTGTAAATGTAGATATGTAATATGGCAACATTTTTATGTAGTAAAAATTGATTTAAATATAAAGATTATATATATATATATATATATATATGAATTTATAAATGTATATATATGGATATTTTTTAATATATATATATATATATATATATACATATATATACATTTATTTATTTATATATATATAACTCGTAATATGTATGCATTTTAATATATATATATATATATATATATATATGTATATATATATACGTATGTGTATATATATATATATATATATATATATGTATATATATATATACGTATGTGTATATATATGTCCATCCATATTGAAGCAATAGTTATTTTTGTTCCAACTCAGAGTGTCCATTGGGAAAGTAAGTATAAATGAACAGGAAATACTATTTGTACGTGTACCTTGTTATATATTTCACCGTAGTAATTTTACATTATTGTATTTGTAGTCCATCTGACGATGTTGATAACTAAGGTTGCTATGAAAGCACAGCATCGGTAATCACAATTGCATTTGCACCTTGAATTGACATTAAAACAATTGAATGCTGATCGCTAATCATGTGATGGCAGCTGACATATGGTTAACAGTCGTACATTTCAATAGCAGACGTCAAACCGATAAAAAGCTTTTACCAAACATAAACATGATAAATGACTATACGCTTAAAAAAGCAATTATCTTCACAAGATTATGTTCTGTTTGTGTTAGATTAATTACATGAACAAGCGATATATATATATATACAGAGAGGGAAGGAGACAGAGAGTGAAGGAGCGCGCGCGCGAGAGAGAGAGAGAGAGAGAGATAAAGAGAATCGGAAAAGGTAAACACCTGTGTATATATTAGTATACATAGGATATCCTCTTTTTGTAACTGACACATACATTAACTACTAACCAGGAAAATGCTATTTGTTTATGTCTAGGTGACTGATATTTATTACGCAGAAGAAAACAATGTAAAACCAAAAGGTACGATTGGGTAATTGACATATCTTTTTCAAGTGACGTTAGTTGGCACTTTTTCTATAATACGTTTGGGAAATGTAATGAATATTCCTATCCTCCTCTAGAAATGTCTGGTGACAAGACAGGAAGACTCAACAGGTCCATCACAAGTTGAATTCCGGTCATTTTCTAGTGAAGCAAACATTGTTTTCGGTTATTTTATAGCTCTTCCTGTTATTTAAAGTTAGCAATATAAGGGCAGAGTGTTGTTTGACTATGCGCAACCATTCAACCACTTACAATTCATGGTGTAGACGACAACGCGTTTAGAAGTCATCCATTGTCTCTCGAAACAGACATCGACCTTTATTATTGTTATTTGTTACAGTGTTAGTTGTAGTAAATGTATATATATATATATATATATATATATATATATATATATATATATATATATATATATATATATATATATCAATGGAGGCGCGAGAGCGCTCTAGCCCTTAATAGACCCACGAATTGCCTATGCTGGAAATCTCATTTCTTTGATCAATCATAACTCAAAAACCAATAAACCAAATTAGTTAAAACTTTGCACACAATTTTATTTGATAGGTACTATAAATGTGTAGAATTTCAGCATTATTAGTCAAGGCAACCCAGAGATCCAGAAAGTTCAATCATGAAACTATGTTATCTGTGTGTACGTACGTATGTATGTGCCACCCTGTATCTCATCAACTATTTGATGGATTCAGCTGATTTTTGGCAGAGATAGGGGTTCTAGGGTCTAGTTGATGACATGTTAATTTCAGTTTACCACATACCTTAGTTTTCCAGAAAATTCCAAAAAACCTTAAAAATGATCAGTATTCATACACTTATCGACCATTTGATGGATTCAGCTGATTTTTGGCAAATATAGAAGTTCTAGTGTCTAGTTGATAGCATTTTAATTTCAGTTTACCATATACCTTGATTAGTCAAACTACCAACTATATCAGTTATAAGAAGGCATTGTATTGAGGCATAGCGTTTACAAAAGTAGTGACATTCCATGAAAAATGCCAGTATACTAAACTCATATGCTCTTAATAGGGTTAAGATGAAACCTCATATACACTAAATGTACAAAAGCAAGGAAATTCCCAAATGTTTACCTTTTACCAAAAAAGGTGTTTAAAAAAAATATTATTTGCATCTTTTTCTTTCTTTTATAATATAAATGAAAAGTACAAAGTACTCATTTTGAATTACTCAGTAATATAAAAATAGAGGATTTGACCAATCGACGTTCCACCCTTATGTTTATTCATGTCATTATATAATCAGTTCTAATAGGGAACCGATAAACATTTTTGCTGAAACCAAATAAAATGTATCGATGTTGAATATTTTAAAGACCATATCAATTAACATTTTTGTTCTTTTTTTCCTAAAAAACAAAATTTAACGATGTTCATGCAAAGTATATTTTCCCCACATTAAAATATATGAAATAACACTACGACAATCATCATATTTTAAAATATCCTCTAAATTACCGAAATGTCAAATGAAAAGTACTTCTTTAGTTTCTATATAGAAAACAACAGCGTCAGTAATTGCCGCCCGGAGCACGGGTAGTTTACGCTAGTATATATATATATATATATATATATATATATATATATTGATTTTGGTACAGAAAAAATGGGTACACCATTCATACCGTCGGTTTCAAGCACATAAGGACTTAGCCATCCGGCTCTCTTCAGTTTCTTTTGTCATATGTTTCGGAAATGTGAACTCACATGTCACTCTCGTTTGGAGCGTTATTTGCTTAGAGTTTTACGTATGTTTGTTTAAATTTAGTGTAAGGAAGGTTTAATAAGTTTTTTTTTAAAAAGGGTGGAAAGTAGCAATTGAGATTTAACACTGGAGAATATTTAAAGTCATATAAAACTTTTAAAAAATAAACATAAAAAATATTTCTATATAAATCCCGTGAGTTAATATTTATGAGTAACGTATATTCGGCCGTTACTGTTTTGGGGTTTTATTATGTGTCTAAACGAATTAGAGAGAGAACATGGGTTTACGGATTATACTAATGAAGAGATAAAAAGGTTACAGAAACAACATTAAATTCAAATTTAAATTCTAAAGTAAAGGACTTTAAATCAACCCCAAATGAATAAGAATGTAGATATTATCCGTCCAGTAACTCTGCAGGGTTTTTTGAAGGATTTGTAATCGGGAGTTTACATTGTTAACTATAGTATAGTGAAGGCTTATGGAGGTAATACTATTGATCTACTGATTAAGACAGGTTTAGATTTTAGAGTAAGTATTGAGTCGGCAAGATACGATCTGTTTGGGAGAGATGGGAGATTAGCATTATGACCGAGAAATGGTGGTGACTTATGAGAGTAATAATAGTGGTAAATGGGGATGTTCCCTCTTATAGACTGGAGAAATATCTTTGGGAAAGTTATAATTATTGTTCTTGTATAGTGGTGTCGATATGGACTGATTAAGTATTTGTTCCCATTTTTTAATTTTATTTATATTTATGAAAAATGATAGTTAGAAGAATTTTCCGGAGTGGAAGTCGGTATTTAATGGGGCAATTATGAGGTTATGTATTTGGCAGAGGGGAGTGTAGCTAGGTTTTTATGTGTATCGGTAAGTGCACTTTATGAGTAGCGCTTGTCTCTTGTAGATGCATCCTTTAAAGATTTTATCTCGGATATTCAAATAGACTGTTTTTAGGTCAATAATGCCCTTAATACATGACATTTTTTTGCGTCACACAGATGACATCTATTTATGTCTGGAGAGCACAATGGTCTTCTCATAATTACTTTCGATTTGATGGTGTAGGGTGCCTTTCCGTCTTTCAATATCCATATCCGGGTAGCGAGTCTTTATTTGCCTTGTTTTGTATCTGAAGCTGTTTCTGTGTGCGTATAATCTTTGCTTGACGCTTTCCTGCGTCATGCCAATGTATTTTTCTGCTCTACTTGTAGTCTGGCTTGTGACGGTGGCTTTGTATACGAGGGAATCGATTTTGCAATTCCCCTCTAGGGAGCATTTGTTTTGTCCTGGCATGAGCACCCTGCGTTTACAATTGCTTTGGGCTCCGCAGAGATGAGTTCTTTCTTATGGATGGGCAGTGGAGTAGCCTTGATAAAATTTATGTTAAAAAGCTTGTGCAGGTTGTGTGTGTGGGGAGGGGAAGTGTCTGTCGAGTAAGTTGAGGAAAAGGTGGCCTACCTTTGTCTTGGTATTGGTAGAATAGGGTGGGGAAACAAAATTACCGACCTCCTTCTATTGCGGCTCCCCCGTGGTTGGTCTCGGGTGGGATGTATGAGATTTGCCTTCTAAACCCGATGTCGCGAATCGCTTTGTTGTAATAAGGTGCTGCTCGGTTGAAAATTTCGTGACTGGATGAGACGTTTGAAATTCTTTGGCTAATTTATTGACTTAATATTTAAAAACAATGGGGGTTGCATGATCCCTTGTGTATGTATTGGAGTCTCCTATTAGGGTTGTGGAAAGGTTTGTCTGTGTTTTTTATATGGTTCAGTGCGGTATCTAGGAAGTCCACTTGGTCATAATTTGTTTTAATGGTGATTTTGAAACCGAATATTTGAAAGGTGTTTGTGAAATCTTTTCTAAATCTATCTAGTGTGGGCCCATTGTTGGTGCGTGATAAGCAGAGTCCGTCATCTCTGGAAAGACCAAAGAAATGGTCTGATAATTTATTTTAGAGCGTATACAATATGAGCAAGCCGACTAAGTCTAAGATGTATTCATTGTCATAGGCCCACATTGCAACATCAAATGGGTCAACTGGGTTTGATTGTTTAATTCAGGTTCTTTCCTCGAAGAAAAGAAGAGGTAGACTTGCTTGTAGTATTGTGTCCCTTCCTATTTGACTGAGGTTTGTGTGTGAAAGTGCAAAGGTAAAGGCCTTGTCTTGGGTGTCTTTTGTTATGGATGGGTAGAGGTTTACTATGTCTAATTGTGTTAATTTGCATGTGTTTTCCTGTATGTTATGTAACCAATTAAGGACTGAGTTTGTCTTTCCCCACAGACTAAGGTTTGTTATTTCCTTAATTTTATTAACTATATTTTTAACAATTGATTTACTTGCTAGTCTTAGTTCGCTTTTAGCTGCGTTGATTAGTCTGCAAGAGGGCTTATTCCTGAGGTTATCTCTGTAGGATTTTAAACCAACAAAGCCCTTCCTCTGTTCTAGGTAGTTAATTCTGTATGTGACACGTAGTCTAGTAGCTATCTCAGTTGTTTCATTATTAATGGTCTTATATGTATCAGTCTTGGCTAACTGATATTTATCGGTAATAGATCTAATGGTTAGATCTGGTTTTTTTTCTGTTTTTGTCATTTTACAAATGTTTTTGGTTTTGTCGGAAAATATTAGTCACCATTTTCCTTTATAAGTCTTTTTTATGTCGGCGGCTAGTGTCTTCTGAAACAATTTTTGCTTGTTCGTGAATTCTATGTTGTGCGTAATGTGTAGTAGGTCTTTCTCAAAATCGTCTACTTTCGGCGGATATGTTTTGTTACACCGGCCGTTCTTACACAGGAGAAACTACACCGGTTGTCACTATAAATTATGCGAGTCACCAGAAGACAAAGCACAGTCTTCTAGCTGTCTAGCCAAGAGTTAGTCAGTTTCTTACTTTGTTAATACACTTGTTAAACCAACCCTCGACTTGACTTCCTTTATTTATTATTTACTGTGTAACAATTTCACAACATTTTTGTACCAAAATAAATAAATATTAAGCTCTTAAATTGTTTTTTTCATTTTGATTCTGAATTAATCGAGCACTCTGCTGGGGGTTTTCCTGCTATATTATAAAGATTATATATATATATATATATATATATATATATATATATATATATATAATATTCATGAATACATATGCATATATCTCTTTTTAACTCTCTTTTTCTCTGCTTATTTCTCGCTCAGTCTCTATTTATGTATAGAGAGAAGGGGAGTAAGAAAAAGAGAGAATGAGTAAGGAGATACATGCATATGTTATCATGAAAATGAGTATAGAAATATATATATACATATTTTATTTATTTCTCAATGTTTTAAAAACGATTGTTCGTCTTCCTTCTCGTGAGTTACACTCACAGAAAAACGAAATATATAACTTTGTATGTTAGCTGTCTAAGTCTTAACAAAGTTGTCCGGCAAGAAATGAGTTTTTCAGTTTTCAGAAATTAATAAATACATGGTTATTGGAATCTAGCCTGCTAATATATAAGAATATATATATATATATATATATATATATATATATATATATATATATATATATATATATATATATGTGTGTGTGTGTGTGTGTGTCTGTGAGAGAGATAGAGATAGAGCTAAGACGTCGTAATTTTAGTTTGAATATATATATATATATATATATATATATATATATGTATATATGTGTGTATGTATTTGCCCATAAATGCCTTATTCTTAATAGTCTTTTACTTTTTCTGATCGTGTATGTTTGTTATTGTACCTTTATTTCTTTTGCGTCACACATTACACAACCTGTCTATTATGTTCTTCCCTTGTTATATAGAAGAACACTATTGCATTACTTTGTGATAGTTTAATTAATTGAATGTTTAACATTCTTAATTAAGTTGTCTCAATTAATTTATATATAATGTAAATATATGCTTGGTGTTTAGCTCAATCTGACTTACCAATTAATTAACTGGTATTGAGAATCGAAGGGCTTGTCTTGAACATTTATCTCATAATTACAAATTAAACATATTTTCATTAGATAAATATACTAAAATTGAAACCAATTTAATTTTATTTACCATGTAATATAGAAAGATCCGCTTAATCTATGCCAATGCGTGTATACACATCCTCATATACAGCCGGGAAGGAAATACCTACATAGTAAATTGTGTTAAGATTTTATAAAGTAGTTATCTTCTCTTCCTGCGATAAATAATTGTTCTACAGTCTTTCGGTAAAACTAAAGAAAATAATTGGAGTCATAGTTAGCAATTAAACATCTGCTATAGCTTATAGTTGAGTTTCTATTAAAACCGTATTAACTATTTACTTCCTTACGTAAAGAGCATTATACATAATATCGCTTTATAATGCGGTGGAAATCCAGCCCCCAAAAAGGAGCACTCTGGATTGAAACACGAATAGAAATTCCATCAGTCTAAAATGATTCGTCCTACATTGACCGAAGATAGAAACATAAAAGATCTAGCACAACAGAGATTACACATTGCTCCTAGTCAAAATGCCAATTGCAATCGTCCTGGAGTCTACCTTTTACTTATTTCCTGCATCTAATTTAATGATTCCCTTGTTGTGGTACAATATATAAGTCATTTCATTGCAGCAACTTTGTAGCCTTTGAGAATCTTGCAGGTGGGTGTACTTCTCACCTGTTGAGAAGCTTTATCAACTTAGGATACAATAATTATATAATTATTCACATAGAAAAAGAAATGAAGATGATAATAATGACGTTGAGATATAGAAAATGACCAACAAATATATATGAAAAAAGAAACTGGAAACAAATTTTCTTTACATGACATTCATTCTAATTAGTGATGCATTGTTGCATTTAAACACACTTAAGGTCATAGGGTAAAACATAGAGTCCATACTGTTGTGCATTCTATCATATGACGGTTTAACGAAAATTATGATTAGATGTAAAAGAAATATTTTAACTGTCACATTTAACGAGACAAATTACATAAATATGACCTACTTCAAGAGTGCGCATAAATATGAGTGATTCTTATTCACTGAATACCATTTTGAAAAGAGACATTTAATATATACATTAACCTTTAGCCATACTGTTCAGTGTTAGACAACGAAACATTTTGTTTCTGAATAACTATATGTATAGAACCTATCTGGGGATGGTGGTTTTCACCGATTTCAATGTATGATGTTAATTATAATAATTATTATTATTATTATTATTATTATTATTATTATTATTATTATTATTATTATTATTATTATGATTCCGTTTTTTATTTCGTTTAATTATTTTCATCATACGAGTAATAATAATTATTAAAACAATGTATTTAAAAATTAATTTAAAACTTGTATAATACGAAATTATACATAAATAATGGTCGAATACTAGGATTATAAAAGGAAAACCAACTTCCAGGAATATTAGCATTAATTGTTCCAGCTTCGATCAGATCAAGAAACGATTGTGTAGCGGACAATCTTTTTCCAATTTGTTAATAATACTATGATGAAAGTGAATATGGATATCAATTTGTATTATTTTCTTTTAATATTAGGGGGTAGGGTCGTGGCATGAAGAAGAAGAATTGAGATTATTGAATTGCCGTTTGAAAGTATGTATGGAGACCTTCTATTAAAATGAGGAGGTGGCTAGAGGTGATACAAGGAAGAATAGACAAAGATGAAAGAAGATATGCAGATTGAAAGAAGGTAGAAGCAAGAGAGGAAATGAAGAAGGCTTGATAATCATACTCACTAAAAACCACGAGTTGATGTTTATAATAATTTTAAAACAAACACATATATTCCTTTATTTAATTATTTAAAACATGCAATGTTATCTTGTCAGCATTTCTCTAAATTATATTAAATAATGTTTATTTTTCTTTTAAATAATGCATAGCTGACATTTATTTTACGGAAGCGAAAACACGATTAACGGTAACTTATGAAATAACCATAACTTTGACAAATCGGGGTTATTCCTATTGTTAAAGTAATTTGGCTTTGAAAAGCTTAACTTTTTTACAATTAAGTCAGATACGTAATGTGGTAAACACATTTTGTTTAATTTCGAATATTTTATTAGAAGTTATTTCATCTGTGTAGGAGTATATATGTGGTTTTGTGTATGAAAAGTGGAAACTTTCAGCTACCAATGTAGTAAATATTGTAAAAAAAAACACATGATTTTGGGGTAAATGTGAGACAGGGTATTGAGAACAGCGTATCAAGAAGTTGATGAATTAGGTTGCGTATGTTAGGCCTCACACGAGGATATCTCAATATTTAAAAGGCATCTGTCATTTAGACGTAATCACTTCCTGAATTCAGCAGGCAAGGATAAAAAATAAACATGAACAAAATAAAATACTACTGAAACGGTTTGAAATTTAAGAAAATAAACCGTAGCGAATACGTTAAGTTGCTCACCATTTGTATATATGATTAAATGTGCCGTAAGCATATAATTAAACCAGATGGTCGGAATCCACTGATAGAAATCACACAAGCAAGGAACACGTAGCATGATGGACTTATACAAATGTAGAATAGACATGTAAAATATACAGGTAGTTAAAGTTGTTTTCTTACACCGGATTGTGTTTACAGTTATCGCTATGCATATTATCTGAAGAGAATGTTAAAAAAGGGAACTGAGTGTGTGTAAAATATTTCATAGATTATTATGTTAGCTACAATTATGATTTTATAATTATGTATTTATAACATGTTAAATTATACGTTTTCTAATTATCCTGGACATCAGTCTATTCTAACAAACTAACAGCAATAATTACTGTGAATACAATTTCTACGTTCACTATTGTTTTTTTCCTATCCTTTATTTAGCTAACACATTCACATGCACATACCTTTGCACGATACATATTTATGAAAATATTCTGTATTTTTATGACTTCTTAAACAGTTATGTTCTGTAATTACGAGCCATTTAAACATAACAATAACTTCTTGAAGTGTTTGTGTAAAATATCCTACGAATAAAATATGTTACTTAGTAAACTTCTTAAAACTGCACTATATTAACTTATTATTTTAATCCAGTAAATAAGGTGGTTAGTTTAAAGGCCCAACTTTATATGTCATTCAATATCTCATTAACTACGTAGTTATTATAGGTAATATCTTTATTAAAAGTGGCATTTGAGATAGAACGCATTGGCTGGTAACAATAGATTCGATGATGTAATCAAACAAAACGGAAATATATTTTGGTATATTTCATACAATTATCTGGTACAGTACATAGCGCAGACAAAACATGTGTAATATATTGTCAGTCTGAAATATAAGGTGCATACAGTGCATGCCTGCAAGCACTTGGCTGTTTTATCTCATCAGTCATTCAGAATATTTACATATTTCTATATACTCCAATATTAATTAGCTTTGTAAGTGGCAATGCTGCATTGTGACCTGTGAAATCATTTTAATTAATGTATTATTTACTGAAATATGTATGAACTATATCACCCTTAAGTATTTGTTATGTAACTCATTACATATCTCTCTTTCCCCTATTCTCATTTATATCTCCTTCTATTTGTTCTATTAACTTTTGTTCGACCCTCTATCTCCACCTTCTCTCTCACATGTAATTACGTTCGTTTTCACCAAATACTTTTTTTATGAAATTAAATTTACGTCATTCACTTTCGTAACGTCATACAGTGTACACGTCCTCAGTTTTAGTAGTTACTATACAACTCGTGGGAAATTCAATCTCTGGCTCAAAGGGTCGTGGGCCATCACTGACCCCCTTTTTCTATTCGTCCTCAATTTGACTTCTACTCTTCGTTCTCACTTTCCCTTTCTCTTCAAACTTCTCTTTTTCCATCACGTCTCACACTTACCTTTCTCTTTTTATCTCAGCATGCGTATTCTCTTAGCAATCCCCTTGTATATAGATCCTGACGACTCTATTTTTGTAACCGATTGGATGAATCTTTTCAAGTCGTGAATACTATTTTATCCTCTCTATTGAATAGATGTAATTGATGAGATCATTGTTTTGTGAATTCATCCAGTGCACACGACACATTGTGTAGCGTCACCACTGCGTGCCGATATAACTCAATGTTAGTTTTCTATGTGTTAATCTATGACGTCATGCTTTTGAGACGTCATCTATTGTGTCCAAATAGAAACAAGGTAAATAGGGGTCTAGACGTTCAAATCATGACTCTTCTAGATGCAATGTTATACGCTATCTTAGTTTTGCAGGACGATGTAATATTTAATGACGTCATCATTTACATTATCATTTTTATGACATCACTAAACATTATATAAGCATCGGGAATAATAAATGCTATTTTATGTAACATTTTCACCAGGAACCAAGTGTAGTATCTGTTCCGATGGATACTACACCCTATAGACCGGTATCGTCTTGGCCTTCGGGGCTTGATTTACGCCGGTCAATTGGTTTGTCCTGTGTAGTTCTAGGCGGTCCACCCTCCCTAGCTTTGCCGTCTCACCCTTTGAGAAGGGGTTAGCTTATTGCTAATCGCCTCAGACCCCCTACCGGGGAATGCCGACCGGGCTGCCCAGACAATTGTTAAAGGTCATCAGTGCTCTTCCTCTCGGGTGCTGACTTATTACCTCCCACTTTTCGACCTTGTGTCACATTTTACTGCTGTGGAAGTTGAGTGGAGTGATTGGCCCTGCCACACGCGATTCCTCGGGAGCTTTGGTCTATGATTGACACGCAACACCAGGGACAATCGCGAATTGTCTTGGCTGAACGAGAGCCTCTCCATCGCCATTATTCGTGCCAAGCCAGCCGAACATTCGAAGAACACTATGGACTGTGATACGATTATATATAAGGAATCAGAGTTTCTCGATATTGTGTAAAAACAATTATCCGAGTTCTTTTAGAGCTTACAAATGGTACTCATTTACTGAATAACAAACCTGCAGCTGAAAGACTTTTTCCCGACTAACTCAAAAAAATTAAGTGATAAATAAATAAAATGTCGTTATTTTTAAAAATGTAATTTTCGTTTGTATTTGATTATGAACATATCATCGGAAGTAACACTGTTAGCATTTTTTTTTAAATTCTTACGAACCACGTGTTATCTAGTCAGGGTACACGTTGGTGTTTTACAGTATTTCAATAGCGTGCGCTAAACCATTGCTCTGTTGTTGCAATGCAATCCGTTTGATAAGATGTGTATGGCCAAGTAAATGTCAGTTTTCACATTAGCTAATATCCTGCAACGCGAGTCATGCATATCTTGTTGTTTGACGATATATTCTTTATTCTTTATTTAGCGGGTTTAACCAAGTTTACACGATAACATTCTCCAAAGATGGTAATGCTTCCTTGTTAGTTTACGTGAGTACATTATGTTAGGTAGTCCCGAGGCCTGTCGTTGAATATTGCATATTAAGAGGATTGTCAGGCAATGAGACACATTTCCAAATCATTCATCCATTTCTAGATGGATAGTGTTAAAGTTCAGGGAATGTATCCTCGTTGACTTAAATCCAAGTTCTTAGCGTGTAATTTGCCAAATATCTCCAAAAGTTAAGGATGAATTTAAAATTGTATTATAGGATCAAACTGGACAACGAATTTCCAATTTCCCATAACGGAATATATTCAAAGGAAGAATATTTCTCTGCTGCTAAATATAGCAAAAAACAATAGAACTATTTTGGTCTCATTTAGAAGAAATATTCCAAGGTGTTTGGATGTTGTATTGATCCGAATAAACTCTTTTAATGAATAGGTGACAAAGTTTAAATCAAACGGAAAGGTGTATCTATGTTTTCTTACGATGCTTCGAAGAATTACTCATTTAATTTTATATTAATTATCATTAAATAAATAGACGGAGTCTTATTATTGCGTGGTGGTTACTAATAAGGTTATACTCTCGTCGTGATGATAGATATGTTATCGGATTTCTACAATGTTAAGAATACGAAGTGATACGCATAAACAAATGTTATAACTGTTTCCTGATGGTATTAAAATTAATGACATATAAAAGTATCATTAAGTTCGAGCAAGAATCACT
Source organism: Sepiola atlantica (assembly GCA_963556195.1). Lineage (NCBI taxonomy): Eukaryota > Metazoa > Mollusca > Cephalopoda > Sepiida > Sepiolidae > Sepiola > Sepiola atlantica. Next base: position 168,891,910 of record OY744521.1, on the reverse strand, counting down.
TACTATGTATTGAACATTGAGGAACACAAGAAAAATCCTGGTTTTAACACCGGACTATAGACTATTTTCATTCGATGTTTTAGTAGATTCGATAAGATTCAATACTCAAATAAAACAAACTGAAACCTTTTCATGGTGTTCGGCACAAAGGTAGACCCGACGACATTACTGTAAAAAAACAATCAAAAATAAAACTGACAACTAAATTAATATTAAAATGCTGAAAGCGTATGAATAATAATAGTTTCGACGTAAAGGCCGCAGTAAAAGTGTAGTATATGCCCCCATGTTTTACCCGATTATATAGTAACCAAGTGGGACTTTTTAAGTTGTGTTTAGGGAAAATGTTGTTTTGTATTTGTTTATTTTTGTAATTTAACATCGGAGTAGTGATCCATACGAAAATATATTTAAGTTTACTGTGAAGAGTTAGGATTTGTTATAATAGTTTGAAGTGAACTGAAGTCGTGTAATTATGAATGTGAAAAAAAGAGGAGTCATGTTTGTGTATTATCATTGGAGAACGACGTCATTATTCTTACAAGTCTTATATTGTTTTTTTTTTTAAAACTTGTGTTAATTTATTTTAGCAAGTTCTAGAAATTTAAATTACTATGAAAGAAGTCGGATTTCTTAGAAGCTGTTTAAAAAGAAGTCGGCGTAGTGATATTTATGAAAGTAACGTAGTCACTAATTCATCGACTTCTTATTTAGTTTTGTATCTTTTATGAGAATTTGCATTGTTTTGTTTTATCAAACGATTTACTTTTGAAATATATAAAAATGAAGTCAGCGTAGTGATCGATTAATAACGTAGCGGTGGCATTATCTTCTGGTGAACCCCTTTGGCGTTCTCTCATAAAAGCTTAGTGCCGGTGTTGTTAAGACGTGAGTAAACAGCCGTGACTAAATAATTGTGGCTCCAACTTCCTCGATACATTACTAAAAACATCACATATTGATCAAATCGAAGAGAGCGATCGAATGTTAAATGTTGTTTTTTAACAACATAGATAAATTAGTGCATTCTCAGACAAACTGAAAAAAATATAATAATTTTCTTACGGAAGCTATCGAGAAAAATTATCGGGAAAGCCTTATTTATATATATATATATATATATATATATATATATATATATATATATATATATATATATATATGTGAACTGCCTTGATATTACTTCCTTATACACACATATTCCCGTAAAAAATGCATCAACCTACTTTCCAAACACTTAAACAAAATAAATTTCTCTTGTTCTCTCCCAATCAAAAGCATTATAGATATCATTAGGAACATAACTTCTCTTACTTTCTTTAAATACAACAATGACTATTATAGACAGAAATTCGGCTTACCTATGGGGTACCCCCTTAGTCCCGTATTAGCGTGTCTGTTTTTAGAATTCCTCGAAATCGGTCCTTTTTCTTACCGTATCCCTAAAAATGCTATCTATTTCAGATATATTGACGATATTTTAATCTTTCTACCTGATAGTCATAAAATAGAAACATTAGCACAAGCACTCAACAAAGTCGAACCTTCCATTAAGTTCACTTTCGAAAGTGAACAAAACAATTCTTTAGCTTTCCTTGACATTTTCATCCTCAAAAACAATAACAGCCTTTCATTTCAAGTCCATCGCAAACCAACCAACAAAAAGGATTACTTACATTATTATTCACATCATAATAACTATATAAAACATAGCATGATAATCGGTTTTTATCTCAGGGCTCTGCGTATTTGCAGCCCTGAACATCTCTCTCAGGAATATAATAAAATAGAATCCTTTCTCACTACTTTAAAATATCCCAAACACGTGAGTTTTTCCGCTAAAAAGAAAGCGTTTCAAATACTTCTAAAAAAGATCAAAAATACTAATACATCTCCTAATACTACACAATCCATATTAAGGAATGTTTTCATTCCCACTAACTCTCGTAACACACATCTCTTTTCTTCGCTTTCACAACATAGTTTTAGAATTATCCAAGCTACCTCACTCACCATCAAAAACATTTTACAAATGCATAAAAACAAAAATAATGTTTTTTCATCACCCACTACAACTGGAATTTATACTATTCCCTGCGCCGACTGTGGAAAAATATATTTCGGTGAGACACAACGTCTGTTAAAGAAACGAATATATGAACATAATCGTGCCATAAAAAACGGCGATACCTCAAATGCACTATGCACTCATATGATCTCTTCCGGCCACCACTTCAATACCCATAAGGCAATCCCTATCAAACATATTCAAAACACCAAACTTCGACGTCTTACAGAATCCTGTCTGATCCTATGTCATAAGAACACCATTGCCCAAAAAAAAGGTTTCTATAATATTTCTTTTCCTTCGGCTAGATCGATTTTATACGAGATGAATCTAAATGAATACGACTCTGGCTAACTTTTAACCCTTGTCGCTCTTCTTCCCCCTTCCCCTTCTTCCCTGCCTCCTCCTCCTCCCTTGTTTCGTCCCTCGACGTTAACTGCTCCAATTACTACTAATCCTGTAGACTTTTGACGTTCTCAGCCCGAATTCAATCAGCAGGCGATATCTAAGCACTGATTTTTTTCTGTCTGTCTTTTTTTTCTTCTTTAATAGTTTTCGACAACAAAATGTCGATTTACCCTTTTTCACGTTTCCCTTCGCTTTCTCTTCTTCTTCGTTTCGTCTTCTTCAACTGACGTTCTAAAGATACTGGTTGATTGGTATCTCTTTCTTCTTCTTCCTCTTCTTCATCTTCTTTTTCTTTCTCTTTTCATAACATTCCTCGCATTCCTTTTTTTCACCTTTTTGTTGTTCTCTGCACGTGACATTTTCTTCCAATCGCATTTTCCGTATAAATTTGAAAACTTTTCCGTTTTGAAATAAAGTTTATTAACTGCTCGAAAATGGTCGTATCTACGGCCCAAATATCTCGGTGGAACTTTACAACATGAGTTTTTGAGTTTATTTTTTTTAGTTGTTGAATTGCTTATTCTTTATTCGATTTTTATTTCTACATATATATATATATATATATATATATATATATATATATATATATATGAATGATATATATAATTATTTCTACGATCAGACAACGCCGCAGCCTCAAATCCTGAAAGCCACAAACTAGAAGTCATAGACTCGAGTTTCGCCTTCCTTTTGACTCATCAGTAGAACATATCCGAACTCAGAATTCTAAACCCGAAAAAAACATTCGGCCAGGGTAGATTCTTCTTGTGTGCAACAGTCCATGGTTGGGCTTTTAAGCCTCTTATGTTTCGTTTTTTTGTTGCTGCATTTGATGGAGATAGGGGGTCAGGACCTTCTGTCTCAAAGCCTGATGGCTGATCCTGATTGGCCTCTGTATTGGCTGGAGCACCATTTCAAGAGGCAGGTAGGTTTACACCATTGCTGACATCTTCCCGCCTGCTGTATGAACGGGTTGATAGGCCCTTTTCATCCTGGGTGCCGGCCTGCCAATATTTATTTTTGTTTTATTAATATTTTGTATTATTCATTTCCTCATTGTCAACGGCTTCTAATTGTTTATTCGAAGCTGCCCTCTATAGGTAGAGGGGGTGCCCCGTCCGCAACTCGGAGACGTGCTGGATGGCTTGAGGAGACAGCACCCCATTTTTAAAAGTATTTGGTCAGTAAAAAATATCCTCATGTCAGAGTCTCTTACAAACCCCCGTACAGAGAGACCAAAGCCACGCGAGGATGCTATCTAGTACGCATTCAAATTCTGAGTATATGTTTGATTCAGATAATTAAATCAGTTACACACAGCAAAATAGTTACCAGTCACTATGTGTAATCATAATGCTTGTAAATAAACAATATGTCAAAAAAGGGGACGCCACATCAGCCAGAGCATAGCAGAAATAAATATATGAACATTGAAGATGATAATCCAGGGAATAAGACTGAACATATTTAGATGTCCTTATCCGGACAAACAAAAGTATAATCAGCAGTTTTGAAAATATATAAATATGATATTATTATTAAAAGTGCAAGAACCAAAACATGTTTTGGATTTCTTAATGTCACCGGGAGGAAATTGGTGGGAATTGTAAGAATAAGAGAAGACTATGTTACATTTAATCGGGAAATTTACTTTTAAGATGGGTTATGTAAGAATTGTGACTGATGATAACTCGAAAAGGAAAACAAATCAATGTATCAAAATAAGCAAAGAGACAAGAAAATGGAGGAAAACCTACTATTATAAAACTCATGAAGTCAAATCGGTGCAAAAAACATATTTGGATATCACGCAGGTAATACGACTTGCTAAAAAAAACGGTTTTACGTTTGGATGATGTGCAGATAGTGGGCATTTGAATCAATATTGGCAAAAGTAGCTTAATAAGGTCGACATAGTATTACATGATTGATACTGCCTACAATAGGATATATCTGTTAGTTAATTAATATTTTCACAAATAAAAATGGCAAAACTACTATTACTACTACTACTAATAATAATAATGATAATAATACATAGAATTGTGACTGTATTGTAACACATTGTATTGTGAATATGTATAAACACAAGATCATAACGAATGTCAGCAATGCGCGTAGGAAATAGCTAATGTGTGATTAAAGTATATTGAAATAACCACGCAGGTCAGTTCAGACAATGTATTAACAGAGGAATAGAAAAAGACATATGCTCCTTTGAGAGCTGTGACAACTTGAACTCATAAATGCTCATGTGCATTATGTCGAGGAATATTTCAAGATAACTAAATATAAAATCCTATTGTTGAATAAAATACTAGGAAATGACATAAATGCTTAATTTATATTGAACGCGTGTCCATGACGGACTCAACATAAATTAATAATTAGATGAATAGACGTGCGTTGACAACATTATTATATACATATTTATTAACTATATTATTCTATTAAACATTTTCAAACAGACAATTGCCAAATATTATTGTTATGAACAAAATGTTTTAATTAAAATATCAATCTAGAATGGTAGAACACTCTGCAATACAATGTGAAACGTATGCACAATAACTAAAGTTTACAGACAATATATCGCAGAGTTTAAAGATTAATACGATAGTTAAAGATAAAAAATACCTAAATCAAACAAGGTAAGCACCCTTTACCCTTGCAATGCTGGTCAAACTTTATTTTACATATCTACCGACAGAATGATGATTACGTGAATATACAAACCAGTTCAGGTACTTTTTTTTTATATAAGTATACATTTAATTGACTAACTTAAAATTATAGATCCATCATTTAAATATAAGAAGCCTACATAGTCATATAATCTTATAGTATATATTTCAATCGTCGGTATATACACTCTATATAAAACACTATATAATACTCAATATTTCAAAATAATACATTTCACAAACCAGTACATTGTTATTTAAAATTCAATTAATCTATATATATATATATATATATATATATATATATATATATATATATATATATATATATATATATATATATATATATATATATATATATATATATGTTTGTGTGTGTGTGTGTGTCTGTATCTGTGTGTGGGGGTGTAAGAGAGAGATAGTTACATTTGTGGAATATCCTTTGTAAGAGAAATTTATATTGAAGAATATAAATTGCCTTTCGTTTAACAAATAACTTTGCATTTAAACACATTATTTTTTCATAAATTTTCGTGCGTGAAGTAAACCAAACGTTTTAAGACTTTCCTCAGTATTTCGACTCTTATTAAATTAATATAATGATCGAATAAGGAAGGTGTCAAATATGTCAATATTACTTTGTGATAAGTAAAGGTAAGTTTCTTGTTTTTATATATATATATATATATATATATATATATATATATATATATATATATATATATATATATATATATATATATATATACGTATTTCATGTACAAATACATATTATAGAATAAAACGATATTGTATATTGTGTATATATTTTAGAATTTATTTTAACAGTACTCAATATGTGAGTAGAGCGTTCTATAAGTATCATGAAAATAGTTATATTTCAAGTAAGCTACACATATGTATTCATGTTTCCTTCCAGAAAGAAAATTACCAGAGTAAATGCAAGGATGTTATGTTAGTGATTGTTTCCATGTCTAAGTAGTGTTTAGTGATGCTAAAAAATTAATCAAATTCGTTTTGATTAGCCCCTTATTGGGTTATGTTTAGATTAACCAATGGTAGCACTTCTCTCAAACAGAGGCATGATCGACATTTATTCGGTATTTTTTCTTTTTGTTTAGATATTGGCTTTGGTGCATATAATTTTAAAATGTGTAAAAACATGAAAGCATATTCAATTGAAAAACAACGTTGATAAACTATATTACTAGCGGCAATAACTGGGGGTTCAAAGAAAGCGGACGCTCGGAAATAATTGAGTCGAAAATATTATGAGGGGTCAGCACATGCCAATATTTATATGACGCATGTAGATTATGTTTGAATGAGAAGCTAGAAATTTAAGATGTTTAGATCCCTAAAACTTCGTAAATTGTAGGACCGAAATTGCAATGAATTGTAGACACGGAATAAACTCAACACAAATATATATATATATATATATATATATATATATATATATATATATATATATATATATATACATATATGTTTATATATATATATATATTTATGTATATCAAAATATAGATGTATATATATATATATATATATATTAGTACATCAATAATAATCAATATATATTAATAAATCAATAATAGAATAAGTCATTATTTCTATCCCGGGCTTGATAAAATAAGATCGATTATTAATTTGACAAACACTCGCTAACATAAAATCAGTTCATTAAGCATGATGATTTTCTGCTGTAGTGAAACGTCTCTGTGATGCCTAGTTTATATATATATATATATATATATATATATATATATATATATATATATACAGGGTTGGCAAAAATAAGTGTCCTATTTTTTAAAATTCATAACTTTTTTATTTATTAGTTTTTTTTTTTTTTAGAATAAGTAAAGGACCCCTTCCGAAGCAAGCATGAGCCGTATTAGCCCTAAGGAACGTACCCTCATTTAGAAACATTATTTTTGCTTAAAAAACTCAAAACAGTGTAAAAAACAATACTTTAGTTTTTGTAAGTTTTAAGAAGTGTTTTTCGGCTAAAATTTGTTTTGTTTATTTCAAAAAATCTCGGAAGGGTCAGTCTACACACACATAAAGTTTGGTGAGTTTAACTTTTATTTTGTGGAAGTTATTCAAATTCAAGTTATTCAAATTTAAAGATAGGACCCTTATTTTGGCCCACCCTGTATATACTGGGTTCATATCCAGTGATTTGTATTTATTAAATGTTTTGTATCCCGGCTTGAGGCACTATCTGGTCTAGCCGCACTGATGAGCTGTGAAACAGCGAAACAGCATGTATGTGGATGACTATATATATATATATATATATATACATATATTATCATTTTTAGTTATACAGACATGTATAAAATCTGCGACACTGACATGTCGATGTTATTGATCCACAGCTGTTATAAACTGAAATCTCATCAGGCAGAATTAACATCTGATCTTTACCTCAGATCATATTTGGGAAGAGTTACATTGGAGCGAAAATAAAATTAAAAAAAATTCAAATTTAGAAAAGTCACCTGGTTCGATTTGTGACCGTTAAAAATCTAATATAACATTTAAAAATAACATAAAATTAAATATAAAATAAACTCGTTGAGGATAGAGAAAAAACGTAGCGTAAAAAGGGGAGAAAGAGGGGGGAAATGGGAAAAGAGAAAATGAAGTAAAAAAAAAACACTCATGGCTAATATCTAGATGTGTGTTAGTATCTGGCATCGACGTGTCAATATAATGCTTGAGTTTCAATGGGGAGGAAGACACAATATTCAGTCTGGCTTAAATCAAGGTGGATGATGCTGACGAGGTGTTAAGTCATTTAGATCTAGTGTTGGTTTATTTTTTTAATTTTTAATTTTTGTCTTTTTGTTTGGTTTTATTTTTGCTGTTTTTTATTGTAAGGTTTATTTTTGATTTCATATTATTGTTATTAATTTAGTTATTTTAATTATTAATTTAAGCCGAAGACAGCAAACAATCGGTAAATATATTATTGAAAAATTTACTAACATTTACTTACATGATATACGGATTGTATTATAAGTAACTGTGATTAGAATAGTAATGACACTAATATTACGACTACTGCTACTACTAAAATAACAATGATGATACTACTAATAATATCGATAATAATAATAATAAATGTAATACTAATAATAGTATTATTCGTCATGTTAAGGGGTAGGGAATAAACAAATGGAATAGAAAGAATAAATATAAGTTTATAGTAATAGAAAAAATAATATTTTTAAAACAAGAGGGTAACACAATAAATAATAATAATAGTAATAATTATGATAAAAATCATAATAGCATGCTACTACTAGTACTACTACTAATAATAGTAGAAATAATAATACTGATAATAATGATATTAATAATAATAATGATTATACTAATAATGATGATGGTAATAATAATAATAAGTACATAAGTAATTATAATATTTATCAATTGATTATATATATATATATATATATATATATATATATATATATATATATGACTATCAAAGCTCCCTCCGGGTAGAGCTTATTTTGTAAGCGTATCGTCAACGGCCATTAGCTTTTAGGTAAAACTAATTTCGAGCTCAGGCATTTGCAATGTTTACATTTCGTTACATTGAGATATCTCTTACATTCAGTCAGTGTCGCATGATGGCGTAGGGGTTAGCATCGCCGACTGTCAGCTCGGCGGTTGCGTTTCGATCCCGGCTTGAGACACTAATTTATCTAGTCGCACTGATGAGCTGTGAAACAGCGAAACAGTCTGTATATGGATGACTATATATATATATGTATATATATTTATATGCCAACATGATTACCACGCTACCTTCTCTTTTGGATTTAATCAGTTTTATATTAATTAAAATTTTGTCTTGGTCTCATGCAAACTTCAAGAAAGAACATATTATTTCTGTCGATCCTTAAGTTCGCTCCAATGTATTCCGACATAATTATTCCTCTTAATTTTACACACAAAGAAATAAAACTTTACGCATGTCTGTGTTTAAACATAGTGAGACATCGTACTTTTATATGATAGAGTAAAGCGTAATTTATTTGTGGCAAGCATCAAGACAAAAAGCCAATTGTAACAATCACCATGCTATCATATTTTTGCGTGCGGTTGGAATAACCGACTGCTTTTTAATAAATTCATAGAAGTGTTATGCTCAATTGTAATTAGTAATTGTAAGCGTGGTAAAGGCACTCTTTGAACGATATTGTTTGCTGAACAAATTTTGCACCAAATCTATTGAACAATAAATTACACTTTTTCAGTTGATCATAAAACAAACAAAAATGCAACAGAATGTGTCAAGGTCAACAAATTACAGTCACACAGTTGACAATGATGTAAAGCCTGGCGAAGTATCGGCTATCATGTTATCTGCCGATGTATCACTTATTGTACTATCTACTGCTTTTTCAAGGTATTTTTAAACTTAGGACATATGATCAAGATTGAATGTCAGTAGAATTCAGTCAAGACTTTCGTAACAGGAAAGCCTTTCACTTGTCTCGTTTTACTGTTGACGTCGTCTAACGAGACTCCAAAATACCTTAAATAAACTGCTGTTTTTAGGTTCTAGAAGAAAATATGTATTAAAAAACTACGTTGGTGAGTGATTAATACAGTGTGATAAATTATTAATTATGTTCTCGTTAACCGGCTTCTTTCTCGGCGAATTTTAAAAGCATGTGATGTGAGGGAAAAGCTGAAAGTGTAGTGTATGGGTGGATCGTGCAATGACTATACAAGTGAAGGCATATATATATATATATATATATATATATATATATATATATATATATATATATATATATGTGAAGGAGAGTGGAAAGGAATTAGAGAAAGCAAAAGCCAAATCAAAATTCAATTCAAAAGTTCAAAGCAAGGTATAAACCGCAAAAAGGCAATTTATTCAAGTTAAATTTTCCTTAAGCCAGGCTTTTCAAAGATCAAAATCTTATCATCAGAGGAAGTCGCTGGGATAGATAAGTTGGCAATGGCCAAGATTTGAAATTTGAAAAAATGAAATAAAATAAAAGTTGTAGGGAAGGAAACGTAGGGCAAAACTGTGCCAGGGTGCAAGCAAATGTCCGATTGCCAAAAAGTCCGGTGTCGAAGAGTCCAGCGGAGAGGATACGATGTAGATAGGTAGGTCGTTAGAGGCACGAGAAGTAATGAGAGAAGTTTCAAAGTTAAATTCCAAGAAGCCACAACTTCAGGTACGGCGAAAATGGAAAATCCAGGAAGGGTAAAAAGTCCAATAGGAGGTACATTCGATGATGCAGGCAGGCGTCAGAGGAGATTAAGATGTAAAATATTCGCCATTAAAGAAACTTCCCGGGCAGAGATGACAAGGAAAGTGTTTTAAAGTGGAAAAAGGGGCAGTGAGAATATTTAAAGTCTGCCCAGTTGAGAAAGCCGGCTATAAATGAAGAAAAGCAGAGACAGTGAGAACAAGAGTATAATAAGAGTATAATATTTTATTTTATTTCATTTTTTCAAATTTATATCTTGGCCAGTGCCAACTTATCTATCCCAGCGACTTCCTCTGATGATAAGATTTTGATCTTTGAAAATCCTGGATTAAGGAAAATTTAACTTGAATAAATTGCCTTTTTGCGGAATATACCTTGCTTTGAACTTTTGAATTGAATTTTGATTTGGCTTTTGCTTTCTCTAATTCCTTTCCACTCTCCTTCATTTCTACCTGCTCTATCCTGGATATTGAGCTGTATACTCTTCACAATAGGGTTTTACCTTTCCTAAAAGTTCGCTTTTAGTACACCTCTTTATATATATATATATATATATATATATATATATATAATGTATGCTCTCTATTCTGTTTCATTCATCAGTATTATTTTTGCACTCGTATTATCTGGTAATGACTAGTCCATGTGATAAAATGTTATGTGCCTGATGTCTTTTAAATATCTCAGAGGCTGACACATAAAACTTAATAATGTATCTCAGTTTAAGTGACAATATCATACACATGTTCGCAGACATTTATTTCAGCCATTATATATATATATATATATATATATACGTATATATATATATATGTATATATGTATATATATATATATATATATATATATATATACCAATGATAATAGAATCAACGATAAGTGAAGTATCGTAAAGTGATCTATCGCAATAAAGTAAAAGTCAATACGCTGAGTAGAGCAAGCAAGTTTAAAGAATGAAAAGATGAAGATAAAAACTGCATAAAATTACATAAAATTACATAAAATTGATACACATTTTATTACATCGAAAGTTCATATGCAATTAGTTACATTAATCCTTAAACCATGGTTTTTCAAACATAAAACTATCCTCATCAGAGGATAACATTTGGTAATGTGGTATTTATAATAAATAAATATTACCTAGTTCCATTTTACTTTGAAAAATTTAAAAATAAAAATAGAAAAGTTGGGGATAAAGACATAAATGGCCGGGAGGGAAAATGGTAGCAGTATTGAGTAGCCATTTTCGAAGACAAAAAGGGACGCTATGGTGCATATAGCAAACATGCAATAGTTTGTAGATTTGGAGAAAGTTTTTTTAACAATTTTACAGGGTTTCAAGTAAAAGGTAGAGGGTTCAAAATTATCTCACTTGGTCCGTGGGGATTCGTGTCTCCGTTATGTGTATAGTTCCGTAGAGTTACACGTACAAATTCTCAACTGATATTTGAAATATCCAATTCCGCAGATCCGAGGTGAAGATTGTTTGTCAAAAGACGCTATGTGGCAAGGTTCATATCTGCCTTCAAAACCTGACTTCCCGGGCAGAAAGATGTTTCAAAAGTTTTATATATCATCTTAAATATTCGGCTTTTGGTAGGAAGCTTAGCCGACTAAAGAGGACAGAACTGGATTCACCAAAATCGGTTGGAATAATGCGTACAGCACTTGTAACTCTACGGAACTATACACATAACGGAGACACGAATCCCTACGGACCAAGTGAGATATTTTGGACCCTCTACCTTTTACGTGAAACCCTGTAAAAATTGTTAAAAAACTTTCTCCAAATCTGAAAACTTTTGCTATTTTGCTATCTGCACTATAGCGTCTCCTTTTGTCTTCGAAAATGGCTACTCAATACTGCTACCATTTCCCCTCCCGACCATTTATTTCTTCATCCCCAACCTTTCCATTTTTATTCTTCAATTTTTCAAAGTAAAATGGAACTAGGTAATATTTATTTATTATAAATACCACATTACCAAATGTTATCCTCTGACGAGAATAATATTATCATTGAAAAACCATGGTTTAACGATTAATGTAACTCTTTGCATCTGAACTTTCGATGTAATAAAATTTGTATCAATCTTATGTAATTTTATGTAATTTTATGCAATTGTTTATCTTCATCTTTCCTTCTTTAATATATATATATATATATATATATATATATATATATATATATATATATGTACATATATATATATATGTACATATATATATATATATATATATATATATATGTACATATATATATATATATATGTATATATATATATATATATATATATATATATATTTAGTAGCAAATATATGCTCCCTCCGGTCGCATTTGTTAGGCTGGTATATTATCATGATAAACGAACTATAAGCACTGACCCCCAAATGAGTAGATAATAACGAACACATACTACATTTATCCTCAAAAGAGAATGTAAATTATGGCATCATAACACCAGAACATGTACTATAATACCCCTTACAAAATAGAGGAGATAATACCTGGTATAATCTCAATATAAAATCAGATGGTAATACCTGTGAGCATAGTTTCATGGCCACAAACCAGATGATACAATACCACCTTGACCCCCCACAAAAAAATGTAGTCAATAAGAAAGTGGTCTCATGACCAAACAACATATACTATATTAACCCTCCGTCACAGGATAGTGTAAGGCATAGTAGGATTACCTTAATTCCCTTACAAAGAGGAGATAATTCCTGGGACGACAGACCTATGATAATATGGACGATACTACACTAACCTATTTTCATTAAAAGATAATACAATAATAGATTAAATCAGTTTTTTTGGTGGAGGAGCCATCAATTTATAAATGCCTGTTCATAAAAAAACACATTTTCATGGTTCTTGCCCCTTTCCATAAGATCCCACTTTCAATTTTAATCCAATGATTGTTTGTATATAAATGTATTTATGCACTAAAATTTGCTTTTTACAATTAACATATATTTTATGTAGGATGATCCCCTTAGAGTAAATGTGGTATGGTAGTTACTAAGATAATTCTAGTGGTAAATATTTTTATAACTTTTGAACAAAGATGACCAACGACCGCCATACCCGCCCATTTGATGACCTTGTGCCTGATTTGTTCGTAATTTAATTTTGTGCAAATAAATCATTCAAAGTATAGTATCTGTTCTCAGCATCTCATTAGTTATTTTACTATCGGTGAAACTATGGGTTCAAACAATAAAAATCAATAAAAAAAATAATACGACGTAGTTTACGAGAGGGAGAGAGAAAGAGAAAGAGGGAGGGAGAGAGAGAATAAATTTGTTTATTTTCTCAAGTAAAACTTATCTCGCGTTTGTTTTAATAGTTTACTCGAGTATTTTTTTTTATTTTTGTTACATGTAACTGGCGGATTTGTTCCTTTGTATTGTTGTTTTTATTTTGTAAGTTTCACCAGGATTAGCTGTGTTCGATTTGTAGAGTAGGATTTACGTTGCGTATGACGAAACTAAGAAATCAATTGCTATTGATAAAAATGAATTACCGGGTAGCCCTGCTAGTTAAAAATGATAAACTTTTCAAACACGAAACGTTAACATTTTTGTCATTTGAAAACGATCTATTCACCTTTTAAATATAATTTTAAGAAAAGAAAAGAAAGAAGAACAATTTAGCCTTTTTATTAGCAATTTAGAAAAATCGAGTTTTTCTAAAACATTGACGTTAGAAAACGTTTGCACACAAATGCTAAATATTTGTCAAGAAAATAAAACAATATTGCAAAATAGAAAATGTGTTATATTGAAATAAAACAAATCATTAAATTAAAAAGCAATCATAGTTAATTAATTAAATTAACTTTTACAAAATAAATATGCAACTATGGAAACCTTCAGAATCGGATATCATATATACATAAACGGTATATAAAAAGATGTTGCGTCTATTAAAGTAGTTGGAGTAATTAGAAATAGATTAGTTTGACTTTACAGTCTGTGCAAAAAATGACCCCACAGTTCGCATCTATTCATTTATATATATATATATATATATATATATATATATATATATATATATATATATATATATATATATGCGTATGTGTAAACACAGAAGTATATAAGTGTATATATTTGTAAAAGTAGTACATATACACAAAATGTAGACTCGATTGTAACGCGTAACGTAACACAATGTCAAATTGCATATGTCGTAATTTAATCTTATGCCCATTTTCTCTGAGATTGTGCTTATTCTCGGTTGGCCACAAAATACAAATTGGATATCTGCTGATGGCACTTCATTAGTTGGGAACATTTTATTATGAAAATTCCCAGCTCAATATGTCTTTTAAAGGTATTTTTCCATCTCGGAACTTACCTATCATCCTTCGTTTCCTAATACATATATATATATATATATATATATATATATATATATATATATATATATATATATATATTAGTATTTTATATGGCTTTCAGATTTCATATTTTGTTTATTTGGAGAGTATGTTATGTTTCTTTAGGGCATTCTTCTTTCTTAATACAATAGTTGAATGTTTGAATTGTTAGATTATATTATTCCTAAATGTGAGATTAGGTGCTCGAACATATGCCTAAGGAGCATGGTTTAAGTTAACGACTCTTTAAGCATATTTTCACGGATATTTCATCTAATCTCAAATAAAATTATAATGAAATCATTTTACTCGATCAAATAAGTTTCAATTGTTGACGACCACACGATTCTAGTTCGAACATTATTTTCTTATCACTCACAGATTTCTCAAAACTGTAGGAAAGTGTGTTTGCACTATTTAGAATGTCTTTGATGGTGTCTATGAACGTTTTATAAGCTTGGATTTTAAGCGCTTCATGCCGACAAATTATATATTGACACTTTGATTTGGAAACGGGATGCATATGTGTCTTAAGTATCTAAATCAAAGTAGAATAATCGTTGTACACTGAGAATCGTTGATTTTATAACGCCTTTCGATCGATGTATTAGTATGCCATACGAAGAAGTCGTACAAGTCAATGTATATATCAATGTGTAATTTCCTAAACCTTCCTCGCATCGAACATCACGCTTGCCCCATCATTATGTAAAATGCATTTGAATTGCATCATATATATATATATATATATATATAAATAGATGATTCACAAGTCACTTCACTTAGCTATTTAAAATGATTACCATATGAAGCACAAACATACTATGAACTTTTGATAATTGTTATCTTACTCTCTAATTACTGCTATTTGTTATTTTAAATTTGTTCGTTTATATATTTGTTTCTGTATATATATTTATTTCATAATCAATCAAATATGCTTCAAAGAGTCGTAAATTCCTTGCAAAAAAGAATGGAGCTATGCATGCAGAACGAAGGTGGACATTTTGAAAAATTGCTCCCATAAATGAATTTGTTGAATAAACTTTCTGTTTTGTATTACCGTATTTTTCAACTTCAGAATTAAAAAAATTAATAGTTAAGTGACACATGAATCACCCTGTATATATATATATATATATATATATATATATATATATATATATGAACATGTACATACATATGTGCGTGTTCATAATTTCAACTCGTATTGTTAATTATACTGAAAGTTAAATTGATGAACACATTATTTTTCTTTAATATACTAAAGTAGTGGTAATATTCAAGGAAATAATGTTATACAAACTATGGTTTATACGTTCTTAAATAAAAACATGGTTTATGTTATTGGGATACTGTTGATAATTTTAAACATTTACTTCATGACTTTTACGATATTGAACACACACATATATATATATATATATATATATATATATATATATATATATATATGTGTGTGTGTGTGTGTGTGTGTGTGCGTGTGTGTGGGTGTGTGTGTGTGTGTGTGTGTGTGTGTGTGTGTGTGTGTGTGTGGGTATGGGCAATAGGTAAACCAACGCCATTGGGTTATATACTATCCATAGACCATGGCAAACTATACATTCCCTCTCTTTTGCCATGTCATGCTTCAGGTATCGCCTATGGTTGGTAGGTGTAGTGTTTATATCTGTCCAATAGTAATTTATTGTTTTTACATTTCATTGTGGGTGAGGTGTTTTCTGATCTGTACTGAGAGAAAGAGATAGGAGTGATGAATTTAATAAAGGTTCATTATAAAATCTCTGAAGCAGTTATAAAGTAACCAGTTGATGATCACTGTTTCGGTTTCACTATCTAATGTCCATTGTGAGTCTCACTACTTATATATTGATATTACCGTTTATATTTTTGAAGTTATTAGCAGAAAGTCGGCTTATAAAAGTTCGTCGTCTGCAATATATGGATTTAGTAAGTATTCAATTGAAACTATAGAATTTTATTTTATGTATAAATAATTGCTAGTTTCTTCTGAATGCATATATATATATATATATATATATATATATATATATATATATATATATATATAATAATAATAATTGCTAGTTTCTTCTGAATGCATATATATATATATATATATATATATATATATATATGTTACAGCAGATCAGCACAATAAAATTACCGTCGGTTTCAAATCTTAAACGCGGGTAACTCTAATAGGTCTCCTCCACCGGACTCTCTCTAGCCTATGTACATGGCTGTCTCTCTGGAAAATGGATGCTCGCGCGTTGAGTTATTTTGGCCGATATTTAGATCGTCTGCTTTATTTAAATTTTAAGTCGAGGTTATTCTGAGATTATGCTGACTTCCGATAGTCTCAGCATGACCCCCCCTTAAATTTACATATCAGAGAAAACACTATTTTACTAGCCCAGCACGCAAAAACCAGCAGAATTTGCAGGTGAAAATGCTGAATTGGTAAAAATAATGAAAATTAAAATAAAGCGGAGGATCTTAATAACGTTAAACGTCTTACAACCCGCGAGCCACCATTTTCCAGGGAGAGATATACATTTAGGCTGAAGAGAGTACGTTAAAGGTCGCCTTTGTCGAGATTTGAAACCGACGCTACCGATATTGTTCTGATCTTTTGTAATACATATATAAATACTTATTACGCTCTGGTGTTTTAATTGTCGTTATATTTGATCACTCTCCCACTAGTCTAACATGTATCTATAGATGTAGCTATTAAAGTGTAGGTTATGAGCATATTTTATATACGTTTTAATAGAATTCTATTAATGACATTTATTTATCATTAAAATATTTTTATTAATCTAATTATTGTACAATAATTAAGTATGAAGTAAAACACTATAATTTAGAAAATATGTAAAATGGTTATTTTTAAATATTTAAACGTACATTGTATATGCATTTTCACGATGTATCAATAAAATAAGCAATAGATAAATATAACATTACTTGTCATCATGAACATTTTCTGGACATATCATGAAGAACTTTGTCTGACTCTTAAGTTAAACTACGGGTTTCCTTTAAATTTCAGGTTACTTTGTTAAGAAAAATAATCATTAATTTGAAAAAGTAAAAAATTACCTCTTATTATCTATGTAAATACTATATATTGTTCTGATAATTTGATACAACTTTTTAGAAGATGTGATGAAAAAGAAAACATTGTTGCATAAAAACAAGAGAGTATCACAGAAAAAATATATAGCATATATATTACATAAGTATTCAGTCTCTTCTACTTGAGTAAATAGTGGTAGTGGATCACTTTCTACAAGATGCGACATAACCAGTTTACATTTACGCAAAACTATGAGTAGTTTACTTATACTTCTATCACTTATACTACTACTTTTACTACTAATAATAATTCTAATAATAATTAAGTATAAACTACGAATGCAATGGAAATTATTGCACCAACTATAATATGTGTTTATATATAACAAGAGCACTATCGATATTATCAATAACACATATTCATACGATCTATAAAAAGTATAAAAACTGGCAGCAGATTTAAAATGAAGAATGACAAATATTTAAGAAAACTAGATGAAAGTAACACGAAAGTTATATAGCTGTGGTACAATGATGGGTGTCTGCACTTTGGTGGGCTGAATTTCCGTATACTAAAGGCTAAACACTTGCTCGACTTGAACTTGTGGGGAAGCGAGTCAATCGGGACAAGTATGTTTTATAACCGAAACAGAGTGCCAACCAACTTCTCTGACTACAGAAATATTCTCTCTTTCTTTCTAGCTGTCTCCTTTTTATGTCTATATCTCGTTGTTGTCACCGCGAAGGAGAATTCAGCAGTTGGTGTTTCTTCTTTTGGCGCTCGCGTTGCGAGCCAACTCTCAAGTTTACAATATGTTTTTTTTTCGAATGGATAACTAAATGATATATTTTTATATAAGATGGTTGTTGGCTTGATCATTTAAAATCGTTCAATTAACCCCTTCATGAAGGAATATCTGACTATGGTGTAACCCCCAAAAGCTGGTATTGCCGTGCCAGGACGATAAGAGCTCTTTCACAGACGTACCCACGGTGGTAAACACCAGTATACACTCTCCATGGAACGATAGGACTACATATGTTCCGTGCCTACTATAGTTTCGCATTGCAAGATACATAGATAGGTATAAATATGTAGATACATTTTTCAGTTCTTGAATTTACAAATAAAATAATGAGAATAAGATATATCCTTGAGGGTGGAAACCCCATAATGCAGACACTCTAAAATTAAATAACCCTGTTAAAACCAAACAAGAAACACAGAAAAAAACATGACACGAAACTTAGAACTTAATTCCCAGAGTAAAATATGACATAATTGAACCCTTACCTCCCCAGAACACACCGACATATGTGTTGGTAGCGCATCTATATGTGCCACAACAGATAGTTTTGAAAGGGCAAGAGTGTTGAAAAAACGAAGAATTTCACCATCCAAATCTTCACAAGTAAAAGCTCATCAAGTGCTGTCATCCTGGAGAGACATATTGCGACTTGAATTCCAGGGATAACCAATGGTAAATAAGGTGAGAAATGAATTGTAACCGGCTATTCCGAGAACCCAATGTTGTTTTTAACGGTTTTTGAAAGAAGCGGAGAATATTGGACATATGGATAGTCATGTTGTTACTCAGAGTTCAGGGAAAATTACGTGTTGTTGCCAGTGTGCGATTACTGATAATGACGCATGTCATAGACTCTAGTGAGTAAATAAGAATCAGACGGATTTGTATTTCCACTTACGCCTCGGAAAAGCAATCATTAAATGGTAATAAATCGTGTTAAAAACTTAGTGTGAATAATAATAACAAAAACAACAACAACAACAATACTACTTCTAATAATAATAATAATAATAATAATAAAAATAACAACATAATATTAGTATTATTATTAATAATAATAATAATAATAATAATAATAATAATAATAATAATATTTGATTATGGTAAAAGAGAATATGTATCCATACTGTTTTACTATTTGACACATTAAGTATTTTAATATTTTGTTCGTGTTTTTTATTTGAAATATTACATAAAACCTCTTCAGCATTCTTCATATTCTTCACCTGAATACATTGTCAGAATGTTTTTCATCACATGGACTCGTTTGGAAAGGGGAACTTCTATCATAGTTCACTTGTTAAAATCTAAATGGCTCGATCTGTATGGTTTAACTATATCATGGAATCGTGCTAAAAAGGTAATTATTCTTTTTTAAAGTAATCTGCTTATTATCTGAAAGTTACCCCTATAGTTTTATAAATTCTAAAAACAATTTTGAATATATAAAATCGATTGAAATGTTAAGATAATATAATCTATTTCTATGAAAACATTTAATGTAACTGAACTATATGTAAATGTTCATTATTGACACACGTTTAATATATGGAGTGATGCCTGACACGTGTAATTCATATATAAACTAATGTTTAATTGTGTTAGAATGTTAACAAAGGTTCTCTTATCTACTCTTCTTATAACACAATATATGTATAGTAGGCACCTTTCACCAAAATATGGGGCAGATAAATGTTAATCAAATTGTGGTATAATACACAAAAACACGTTTATGAAATAGTTAAACATGTTTGTTTATAATCTTCATAAACATCGATGGCCTCTGAAATACATCAGGAGATTTATTTCAGCCAATAAATGATGACAAAAAGTTTCATCATCAAACTGAACCTCTGATTTTCATCGAAATCAGGTGAGAATTATAAGCCAATCAACATAGAGCGTTGAGATAACACTCATGTTGAGCCGGTCAGCCGATATTTGAAAATCAGGTGAAAATAAGGAACCAATCAAAATGTGAATACAGTCAGGTCAGAGGTCAAGTAAACATACGACTATTTTTCTAGACATCATACGAAGCTTTCGACCAATGAAAAGTCAACATGAAAAATCATGCGATGAGAAACTAGAACAAGTTAACAAAGTTTCTACTGATGTTTTATTGTACGATTATATTAAATCAAATTTTGTAGAATATAATTATATTTATTTCTATATGTAATTTAAAAAATAAGTTCCATAGAAATAATAAATAATAGTGTAAGATCTTTGAATTAATTTTTAAGAGAATCTCATGAAAAAGCTATTTAATTTTCGTGTACATCAAGTGACATTTTCTTTAATAATCTATTTTTTTATATCCGTCTTTTTTATCAGTATATAAATGAATTTAAAAAATAGTTTAACTCAACGCACAAAAGATTAACATTTTAGAAACGCCATGGATCAATGTGTTCCTTCTCATTTTTGTCCGGAATCAGGTGATGTGGTTGCTGAAGTATTCTTGTTGTGTTGAGTTAATCCTTATTGATTACTTAAGTCATTGTGTATGGCGTGATATTTCGGTGTGCAGTATAGTACCACGCAGTATAAAACATATACATTCCCTTTCGTCCAATGTAATATTCATAGAACATGTATTATATTTATTTATTAATACAAACAATATTAATTTTAGATCGACCTGCTTAATAATTTCAATTAATATATATATATATATACATATATATATATATATATATATATATATATATATATATATGTTTATTGATTTATTTTAATGTCGTGTTTTTTAACATCGGAGAAATGAGCAGATTCCTGAATAACGTATGCAAGTGAATATATTTTTTTAAATTTTAAATTACACTATACATTAATCTTTTCGTACATCGATACCTGTAGTTACATGAAACACTAAAAACTCCACCAGTAGGAATAAATATATTGTGAGAGTCTCATATAATGTAGAGTGATAAACGGTCACACCTGGTATACTAAGCCATATGGACTGATTTTCCAACGTTTCGTGAAACTCAAGGTATCGATGACCGATCAAACTAATTAGTAGTGTTATTTGCAATTAATATATCTATCTCTCTCTCTCTCTATATATATATATATATATATATATACATATATAAATATATATATATATATATATATATATATATATATATATGAACCCATAATATATATACCCATAATATATGAACGAACTTTTTATGTATTATGCCGACATTTATATATAATTAAATAAGCATCGGTCGATGTTGTATATTTCGTATTAAACAGTTAAAAATAATATACTTTCATGAACATATTCGTAATTAATAAAATATCTCCCCAGTGTCACATATAGCTACATCTATTTTGTATATTGTATTTGAAGAGATACCATTAATATAAGGCAACTATTGATTACGATATATGTGACCTCACAAGTTGGAAAAAGGAATTGTCCACACAAAAGCAATTTTGTCATGATAACATCATCTTTTATTATGTTGAATCACGAATTCATCTAAAACATATTTTATGTGATAAATATTAGATTTGTGTTTAATACGATATTTAGTAATTTAAATTAATAGGGAAACATATAATTTGTTTTCAGTTTTAGTTTCAACTAGTACCATATGTGAATCTCATCATGTTATGGTTTTATTGCAATATAGGTATTGAAAATGTTGCAATTAGTTATTGGTATTCGAAATGAAAATAATTGACATATTCAGTATACTGCTCTTTTAGATGTGTTTATTCTCATATGTATATGTTTTATATATAGAGAATTGTATAAAATAAAAGTAAAGTATGTGAATATCTTACAAGACAACACATAAGCAAAGAATTACCTAAAACAATGAAATTAGACATAAAACGTTAAAAGTTAATTAGACACATTTGGATTGTATAAGTGTCCTAACATATTTTACGTATCTTTCGAAATTATTTCAAAAACAATTTTAAAATAAAGTATAAATTGGTCCTTTAAAGAGAATAAATAGGAATATATCCGCCATATTTAATATAGAGCGATTGATCATTTTGGAAACAAGGGGCAAAACCCTCAAAATAATATATATAATTCAATCAAAATTTATAAAAGTAGTTAAATAAACAACTTACCTTGTAAATTATCGTGCCTTGATCAATTCATGGAATTCTTTGACGCCATTATACGAGAAATCCGTTTAGTAAGAGTAGGATCCATACAATTTGAACAGTTCAAGAACCGAATTCGATGAGATTAACACGTGGGATAGAGTGAACGATGCAAACATCAGGTGAAAATCGTGGACCAATCAGCGTACAGGTAGTCTACGGATTAACATCACCTCATCTTTCGTATATCGCCTGTTCATAATTTTAAGACTAATAACTTTTGAATGTGAATGCAACTTTGTATCATTACTAAATTGAAATTATAACATTTAAACATATATTTATATATATATATATATATATATATATATATATATATATGTGTGTGTGTGTGTATCTATTTAAACTGGCATGACTATGAAACATATAAAGTTTATAGCTGACCCTTATAAAGAAACTTGAGAAATATTAGGGTCTACTATTTCTTCTTGATTATTAAAATAAACAATTTAATCGGTTGATATAAAATCACTTTATATTCATATGAATATATCTGACAATTTATTCCCATATTTTATCGCCGAATGTTGAGGAGAAAAGCAAAGGCCCCGTTGTCAATTACTAATCCGATTTTCGAAGGATTACCTCTAGATTTGCTATCAGCAGAAATATCAGGCGAACTGGTCGAGCCAATAGCAATATAGCAAAATAAAAACATCTTGATCGTTTCTTTTTGAAGGGTTCCGCATGGGCCCAACTATATAAAATAAACCTCTTTGTTGCTTTAATTTGTATTTCATTCAACAACCCTTAAGCTAAAACATATGATTGCTAATAAATTGCACAGTTCTTGTATTTTCCTGAAATGAAATAAATGTTTGAGCTTAAGATTGTGACTAACAAAAGAGAGAAGGTTATCTGTATTCTTATTTTGAAGTCGTCTTTAATTTGGATTTATAATGCCGAGCGTCTTGAGGTAGGTTTGTTCGAAAGGCTGCTTTTAAATAATTGTTATTTCTTGAACACATATACATGCACACACTGCAAGATATATATATTTGTATATAAAGTAGTAGTTCCTTTCTGTTTATTTATTTTACTGTGTGTTTATATCATCAGATAATCCCCTTCCAAGACATATATTCTAAAGCTATATCATCTAATCTACTTGTATAAGTACATTTAATTTTTAGAAAAGAATCAGCAAAGATTTTGCTGGTTCCCCGTTCGTGTCAGAAAAAATAATGGTAGTGTATTAATAAGTTGAGAATAGATAGAACCCCATACACATATATACTCTAAAACTACACTACTCTTGAAATATATATTTCAGTTTGATACACTGATCTCACGATAATATCGTGAGGTTTGCATTCGCGTCGGACAACTATATTTTATCGCATGTATAACTTGAAAATAAAGATAGATTCATATAACAATATATATATATATATGGTGTATAATATATTAGTATTTCATGTATCCACATAAACATTTTATAAGGAGATATAATTTTTTAT
The DNA here is from genome assembly GCA_963556195.1 of Sepiola atlantica. Classification (NCBI taxonomy): domain Eukaryota; kingdom Metazoa; phylum Mollusca; class Cephalopoda; order Sepiida; family Sepiolidae; genus Sepiola; species Sepiola atlantica. Next base: position 168,867,611 of record OY744521.1, on the reverse strand, counting down.
GTATCAATTTTCAGTATTTACTTCAACAGTGCTCGATACGCAAGTAGAGCTAGGTAGTAAGTCATGCAAATATATTTATGGCAATCAATCTACACAGAGGCTCCCGCGTTTCCTTCCCGAGGGAATCTTCAGGCTGAAGATTCCCACGAGGATGAAACGCGGGAGCCTCTGTGTAGCTTGGTTGCCATAAATATATTTTCATAACTTACTATGTATATATATATATGTATGTATATATATATATATATATATATATATATATATATATATATATACATATATATATATATATATACATGCATATACATATTTTGAAAATATATGTTCTTCATATTATATTTCGACGTAAGAAGGCACAATAGTATTGTTGTTAGGGCGTCACCGTAGGAGAACTTCATTTTGTTGTAATGGAAATAGTCTCCTATAACTCCATATGTTTTTTAGGTAAATTACGCAGAGTATTAGGATGATATATATATATATATATATATATATATATATATATATATATATATATATATATATGCATATGTCTATGTACATATATATATATATTAATATATAGGTATACGTATGATTGTATATATATATTCATACATAGATACACTACAAGTCAAATGTATTTGACACTCCTCAAAAATATCGTTGTCATCCTAATTTGTCATGAATTATTATGTGTTATGCATATGAATCAACTGAAACCATACAATGGAGTTTTGTATTATACTAATACAAGTACCCGGATCACGTTAACTACGAATTTAATCGAAGAATAACATTGTTAAACTTTGTATTCATGAAAATGAGCCCCACTGATCGCTTTCACTGATTCTGACGAACCTTTCAGTTGAAAAGTGGTGGTAGAATGAACATTTCGCTGAGGTGTAGCGACATATTCGTAATTTCTGTCAAATTCATTCCACACTAGTTTAATAATGTTTAAGCCTGCTTATTCTTGCATCTTAAAATCAAAACTGGATCAATGTATTGTTCTTAAATAAAATGTTGAAAAGCGTGAATTCAGACTTGAACGAAGGCATAGAAGCACTACTAAAAACAATTGATATTCAAGCAGGGAAATTAAAATATAATGAAATTAAAATTCCAAGTACTATAGTTACCGATACTGTTAGGTGACAGAAAAACGGTACAAAACAATACCAAGCGTAGTATGTTAAATGAAAAGCTACACAAGAGCAATGCACAATATCATGAGTCAAGATTTGTTTGACACACTATTGATTGCGCTAAACATCTCTTAACAATTGAACAGATATCGTGGAAACATGTGTCTGATGGCCTATATAACAACGTTGCTATCAAAAAAAGTAAAACTTGATAAAATGGTTTGACGAGAATTGGCGAAAGTACTTTAACATTCGTAAACGTAAAACATGCAGTTATGGTGTAGGGGATTATGTCAATTAATTGAGTCAAGGATCTGCACCAGATGTACTGTACATTAAAGCAGATAGGTTATCACATGATATTACAGATCTAGATTATCTCATCCGGAATACTATATGTGAGTAAATGATGTAATGACCCAGAGCAGACCAGTAAATGTTGCAGGCGGTGATTACAAGCACGCTATTCAGCTTATTGCTTGGTAGCGGATTGAATCCAATTGTGCTGTATTCCTTCAAGTATATAATTATCAGCAATGTACACTTCCAATAAAAAAGTAATGGACGAAAGTTGTGCTTCGACAGTATTCGCATTAAAATGCATATGAAATCATAACATTACTTCAGTAATTAATTTTTTAATATATACATTTTCATTACTGAAAAGCAAACAAAAAAACGTTAACTTTTAATCAAAGTAAAGTATTCAATTTATTATACATTTCATGCAGCGGGGGTTGGCCAATTTGCAAGTTGCTTTCTCAGTTCCCCCAACATGCTTTTGTCCGGAAAGTATAGTACATTGTGCGACTAGACGGGTTTATATTTATTTAAACATGAGAAAATAAACATTCCTCTTTATTGTAAAGTGCTGGTTATATATATATATATATATATATGAAGTCAATAATAAAGATGAATGTTTTGTTTGTCTCATATATAAAATCTAACTACGTGATTTTCCATATTTTTAATTTTCTATTTTCCTTCGTTTTCTTGTTCTCTCCAATGTAATTCTTCCCGTATATATTATCTGAGGTAACAATGAGATTTAAATTCTCCCTGATGAGATCTCTGTTTCTAGCAGCTGTTGATCAATAAGATCGACATGCCTGTATCGCTGATTTTGTACATGTGTTACCCAATAAAATAATCATATATATATATATATATATATATATATGTATGTATATATATATATATATATATATATATATATATATATATATATATATATATATATATATATAAAACATTTAATGAATTAAAAAAGTATCATTAGTCCAAAATCTAGTCCATTATTGGGTACGATCTTTTTTAACACAGTTTGAAAATACTTTGTTTTATTGTGTTTTATAATTTGATAAACTAGTCCAAAACGCCTATCAATCAGACATATAGCAACGCGTTTTACAGTACATCAAATAAAAATTATTATTATTATTATTATTATTATTATTATTATTATTATTATTATTATTATTATTATTATTATTATTATTATTATGTTTAATATTATTATTGGTATTAACTAGGTGTTGTCACACAGATCATCGTTAGTGGTTGCACACCGTGATTAACCAGTGTAATTTTCTGTACTCTGAGTGACAACACGCGTCCCCAGATTTCCAGTATACCTCAACACTTATCGATCACCACGTCAAATAACATTGCGGTATCGCAACAGCATCTTACCATTGATTTCTAACTGGTTAGGACAATTGGTCTTCTCTGGGAATGGGATGCAATAAGCCTGCTGAAAGTTCCAGCATTCTCCACACTATTATTATTATTATTATTATTATTATTATTATTATTATTATTATTATTATTATTATTATTATTATTATTATTATTATTATTACTTCTTTGGCTACCATTATCTCTATAATTACCATAATAACCTCTACCATTAGTATTAGTTTTATAAATATTGCTATTATTATTAGTAGTAGTAGTAGTAGAAGTAGTAGTAGCAGCAGTAGTAGTAGTAGTAGTAGTAGTAGTAGTAGTATAGATATATTATCATTAATACTATTAGTAATGTCAGATTATGACGGGCCCTGTATTTTAAAGTGTGTAGATCGACTAGTATGAATTGTGAAAGAACAATTTAAGGGCATATGTGATTTTGGGACAAACAACCATGTATCATAGTGACTCATTTTGTAAAGTAATAACAAATTTGAGGAATGTTTGGCCGATAGGAAATGCCAGGGTCAAAGGTCAGAAAAGACATGAGTAACGGAAATATTTTGCACGTTGGGTCCAAGTGAACAGATGACGTCACAGATCCTTTGGGTGAAGATTTAGTTTACCGGTTAGTTTTCGATTTTCAAAGCGAGAGGATCAACAGACTCAGCCATGTAGCTTTGTGTGAAAAGTTGTTTTTTTAGTTAAGAGTGGGGACCCTGAAAGCGATAGTCGGGGCGCTCAGCATGTGGCTCTGTAATGTGTAGTCGGGTGAAAATTCGTCAGACATGAGTAAAACGTGCTAGAAAATAGCTAACTGCATCCAACGTCCCACAGTATGAATGAAGGAAAAATAGTGGAATGAAGAACCGACAATCCAACCGAAATGTGAAAATAAATGATGAAATCTCTCTCAGAAAAAGTCGTCTCCGAATTCCTTGTCTTCGTGCTTGGAACAGAATCTGCTCCTAAAACAGGCACTCCATGACGATCACGAGCCAGCAACAACAATGAGGGCTAGCAAACCCACGACTAGACGGGAGGCGAGTGTGTAAGGTAACTTCTTTTCTTAATGAACTGTGTTCAAAATGCCTATGTAAAAATGACTCTTAAAAACGTGTTTAAAATTGACTACAGAAAGGGTGTTACAAAAGTATTAAAAAACAGATTGAAATCACTATTAATCCTCTCATGAACTTTTCGTATTGTTTTCCGCCTGGAGAGGATATAATTCGAACTGTTGAAGTGGTTTCGGAGAACTGCCTCAGTCGGGCAGGATCAGTTTCTTTAGTAAATAATAAGCCCCCTTTTTATGTGATTATGCAACAGTAGTAGTATCATTATACTTATCATTACTAAGATTATAATGGTTACTATTGTTATCATTATTCTCATTATTATTGCTATTATTATCATTATCATTAATATTATTAGTATTATTGAAACCACTATTTTTTTATTATAAAAACATTATTCTTATCATCATATAAACACCTATTATGATTAATAGTATTGCTATTTTCTTTATAATTATTATTACTATTATTTTCATGATAATTATTGTTTTCTAATATTTCTTTATTATTTTATTTTATTTTATTTCCTTCTTTATTATCCCACTATTGTTAATAATTTATTATTATTATTATTATTATTATTATTATTATTATTATTATTATTATTATTATTATTATTATTATTATTATTATTGTTGTTATTATTATTATTATTATTATTATTATTATTATTATTATTATTATTATTATTATTATTATTATTATTTACTCACTAGGAATTATCACACTGATCATCGTCAGTGATCGCCCACTGCCAACTATTATTATTATTATATTATTATTATTATTATTATTATTATTATTATTATTATTATTATTATTATTATTATTATTATTATTATTATTATTATTATTTATCAACATCATTACTTGTTATTCAGCACTATTACCGTTATTATTATTATTACTAGTAGTAGTAGTATTTCTACTATAATTATTATAATTATTATTGTTGATTGTAACAGAAATGACAATTAAAATATGTTATTATTATTATCATCTTTACTATTATCATTGTTATCGTTATCAATGTTCATGCCTATTGTTATTATTGTTGTTAGGGAGCATTGGCAGTATTACCATTAGTACTGTTTTCATTATTATTATTATTATTATTATTATTATTATTATTATTATTATTAGCATTATTATTATTATTATTAGTAGTAGTAGTAGTAGTAGTAGTATCACTTATTGTGTAAACTGAATAAATGAATTAATGAATGTATTTTTAAATGTATTTATTAATAAAGGACACTTAGATAAATTTAAAAAATGATAATAAAACAGTAAAATAATTAAGAATGAAAACAAACAAAATCAGAGCCCAGTGTGTTAACGACCCCCCCACACACTACCACCACCAATCATTGCTGACCAAAACTGTGGATCAAATTGATTATCATTGTTATTCTTAGTAGTAGTAGTATATGCAGTGTTAATATTACCAGTTATTGTGTGAACTAAATAAAAGTATTAATAAATGTAGTATTGAATGAATGAATTAATTAATGACAATTAGATAAATTCCAAAAAATAATAAAAACAAACAAAATCAGAGCCTAATGTGTAAACCACCCCACGACATATACACACTACGAACACTCACTACCATTTGCTGACCCAAACTGAGTTTCAGACCTATTATTATTATTATTATTATTATTATTATTATTATTATTATTATTATTATTATTATTATTATTATTATTATTATTATTATTATTATTATTATTACCACTTATAAAAGAATTGATACGTTTATTTATAAATTTGTTAATCAATGACAATTAGATACATTAAAAAAAAACAGTAAAATACTCAGAATTACAAAAACAAAATCAAAATCGAATGGATTAACGACCCCCATACATAATACCAGCACCACCATCATTGCCGAAAAAAACGAGAACCAGACTGTAAATTATGGCTCGTGCCTGCAATGAACCTAGATTGATATTGACATGTCACTTCGCCAGCTATAGCTGCATGTGTCTTTTTTAACCCTTTCTTCCCTTCCCAATTTCTTTACCCCCTCTCTATTACCCACCAATTCTTCCTTCCTTTGTCTCAAATCTAAATGATTTCATTTCTTATTTTATTCAGTACTATATTATCTCATTTTATTTTATATCTATCTATCTATCTATCTATCTATCTATCTATCTATCTATCTATCTATCAATTATTTCTCTATATTTCCTCGTCTTTTTTCATTTTTATTTTTATTTTCTTTCATTTTATATTTTATATTTTATATATTTTTACTTTATATTATTTTTTATTTAGATGTTTAACCACGTGACTTTCAAAATTTTAATTTTAAATTTATTTTATTTTCTTCCCATTTCATTCTTTCCAAATGTAATCTAATGTTTAGATCAGATTTTAACTCTTCCTGATGAGATCTCAGTTCATACCAGCCGTTGATCGATAACATCAACATGGTAGTGTCGCAGATTTTGTACATGTCTGTGTAAATAAAATAATCATATATTTATATATATATATATATATATGTATATATTATACATACCCACTCAATCTACTAGACAACAAAGACGCAATAGACATAGTAACATTATCTCGTTTACCCCCCCCCCCCTCCCTTATTCCTTCAGGGTGAGATATAGCATAGACAAACAGTTTCTCCAATGACTAGACAAGCACTTTCCATGATCAACTGATCCCCATAAACTATTTAATAGAAACCTTATTAAAACTAGTTATTATTGCGTTTCATCAGTAGGATCGATTATAATCTCTAAAACAACACTATCACCCAAAACCTCCAACTCCCACTACTAATGCAATAGAGGGGTTGTCGCCCTCTTAGAATGAAGATGCACAATATGTTCTATTGTATACGAAGCCACAATCACGTCTAGTGTGGATACAATAAAGGAGGCAAACTATATTAGAATGACTCAATATACCTTTAAACAAAGACTCTACGCCCACGGCAACACTTTTAGATACCCCCAAAAAACAACATCACGACCCTAGCAATAACTATATCAGAACTAAAGAAATCCAACACTCTCTATAAAATATAATAGAGGATCACCCACAAACAAACATCTTACAGCCCTACCTCAAACATTTGCCCTCTTTGTACCACCGAAAAATTCAGGATTCTGCAAGCAATCAACACCCCTTCCATAAATTGCATGAACCACAGAACCGTAGTCTTCAAGAAATGTCCTCACAATAAAAATATCCTACTAGCCCAATAGACTGACAACAATAATAATACACAACTAACAAATCACCCCCTAAAAACAAATGAACCCCATTACATTTTGTAAATAAATAAAAAAATTGAAATAAAATATATATAATAGACACTCTCAGTAAGACCCTTCCAAAGTTTATACTTAATGTTGTATGTACAACATACCCCCCCCCCCCAGATATACTGCACACACTAAAACAACAACTATATAATATTTACCAATCCCAACACAACCTAACCCCCTCAACCACAGACAACACATAAATCAATAGATAACCATTTATACATTGTAAATACATAACTCTCCTGGAAATATGACTATCAAATCCCACAAAATTTACAGGAATTATAAATGTTTAAGACCTATCCTATTTCACGCCTCACGCACACACACCTATAATATATTCATACATCTTATTAATTCATAAATCAAACACGAATGCATATGATAATGACAATTAAATATTAGACACCCCTAGATAAACCCTTTAACTAACAAAATATATCATCCATCTATTACATAAAAAATAATACCCCCATATATATATATATATATATATATATATATATATATATATATATATATATATATATATATATATATATATATATATACATAATAAACGAACAAACAATAAAAATAATAAAGCAAGAAATCAAAGAATGTAACGAATCCAACCAATAGCTTAATCAATAAATTATACCATTCAGTTTCGCTCAATATAAACCCAGTTTTTCAAGCAACTAAATAGACAACACCTTTCATAAATAATTAAATAATGTTCAAAGTAACTCAACTACGATTAAAACCAATCTATTATTCCAATCCTAACCCAGTATGTATTTTAAAAGGGGCAACCGTTTTTAACGGTATCTTTATTTTCGTCCAAGATGTTCTTTTAAAATAAGAAACAACCAATTATAAACATGTAAATAAAACGCCAAACTAAATAAAACCTGTAAAACGCAAAACTATTAATAAAATAAATAATACATCCGATACATAAGTTTAAACCGGATATCACCATCTAAAAAGACGTTAATATTACAACCTTTGAAGGACGTATTAAACCGCTTTATTTTGTAGTTTCATTTGCAAAGACCCCGTTATCGGCTACGATCTACGAACAACATTTTGAATAAAAAATAAAAATACTAAACATCAAGAGGATAAATAAAAAACACACTTAGTCGAATAAAATACAAACTATAAATAATAAATAAAACAAAACTAAATTAATTCGCAAACACTATATTTTCCAGAGTGACTTTCCGGGAAAGTACCGACTTTTTACCGATATAACACCATTTCTGATCGTGGTTACAACTCATGCAGAACGCTGACGATTCCACTGGCTATAGAGTTGTTTATTTTTAATGTAAAATGTCAGCCGATCTTGTTCTTTAAATATATAACATATAGTTTTCAAATAAATAATATTAACTCTCACTACTCTGCAATCGAGCAATTTATTGATTTCTTTACAATATCCCCCAATAAAAAGTATATATATATATATATATATATAGGATCAAAATAAACCAAAGTGAAAACTTTCAGTAGATGGAACCTATTGTGAAAAGGATAAGCTCAATATACGAGATAGAGCAATAGTAGAGATAGAAGAAAAAAGAGTATTTTGGCCTATTCTTGAATAATCCTAATCCCCCTAAATACTCGCGAGCCACTTTCTATCGGCCCATTCTCTCTTTGTTCAACTTATCTTATCTTTGACCAATTTCAACCCCCCCCCAAATCATATGTTCATACTACTTGGAAACCCCTTGCAAGTTTCCCTTATATATCTAATTAAATTTAAACTGTAACTGTTAATTGTTACTCTGTTACGACTCACTCACCATTTAAACCACAGATTATAAAATTGACACTGCACTCAAATTTTTGATTGAACCAACCCAACTCCACCCCTATTACTAGAAATCGAAACAAATTGTTTCTAACAATCTTTCCTTATCCCTTACATTGTTCCCCTCCCCTAAATTTCAATATACCTGAGTAGAACAGACTTGACCTTTAAATTTCACTAACCCTTTTCCCATTAATTTATTCCCCCCCCATTATTTCCCCCCCCTTATCTCTTTAGCCATTTAATGTCCCTCCAAATTATTCATCTAACCCTTAATTTGGTTTTAAATTAAAAATAAATAAATAAATTCTTTATTAACTATTCCCTAGCTTTTTAAATTTAAATTTAATCTTTTAATTTTTAATTTTAATCATCCACTCTCTCACATTCCTATATTTATTATACAATGCTCTCACTAATTCTACTTTACTCTTTATTCCTTAAACACACTGAAACCATATCTGATAACTACATTTTAATCTGCCCTTAGCCGCCTGATATATTTGGAAGCTCACATTTTACTTCTATTTTTAGAATCAACTTTTTCTATACCTATTCACCATTTAAGATTAACCCCACCCCCAAAACCTACACCCTACCGCTAGCCCGCACCCTTAACCCACCTGTCACTTTATCTACATCCCCATGCCAACCCGTCCTACTTTTATTTTTCCCCCAAATTCACAAAGCGACTTTTTAAACTACCCCGCACCTCCTAACCCCCCCATCCTGACCCCAAATCTGAAACTTTCATCAACTTTGGCTTTTTCTCATTCTGAGTTAATCCTTGTATGAGATCCTACCGTTTTTCTAGGCCCGGAAGAAAATCAAAAAATGGCCTGTTCTCCTCTTCAAAGCCTCTTTTAAGTACATCTGGACTTATCTACTTTTGAGCACCTTTTCCAACCTGCTCCCATGCAAAGTGTTTTTATTCACTTTCTACAATTTCACCGAACCTTTTCAACGGAAACTCACCACCCGGACAATTGTATTTCTTTTTCACGAAATTTTCTTTTCATTCAGTACGTTTTTTGACAAAAATTATTTTAATAATTTTTAAAAATAATTCTCATATTTTTCAAATATTTGAACTTTGGTTTTTTCGAAAGCCAACTTATCCATCTGTATTTCTCCTCTGATGATAAGATTTCGATCTTTGAAAAGCCTTGGCTTAAGGAAAGGAAAATAAACACTAGTTTATTACTGACAACCTTGCATTGAACAATTGAAATTTGAAATAAATTTGGACAATCGTCGCATATTTATCACTCTTTTTTCTTCTATCTCTCTCTCTCTCTCTCTCTCTCTCTCTCTATATATATATATATATATATATATATATAGGTAAACACTATTAAATAACACATAGTGTTTTTTTCTTGATCAGACTTTTTTCCGGATGGTCCATTTAATGTTCCGGTTAAGTTGGTTTATCTAAGTTCCATCGGTTTTTTATTCCGTTCTCCTCTCTTTTTCGCGAGTACTTTCAATTTGATTCATCAAATCACATTCAGGCGGTGTTAGTCTTGGTGTCTAAGAAAATATGGCTCTAGTGTTCAGTTTTTTAATTAATATAACTGCTAGTTATTTACAACATAAAAATTGCATGGCTTAGCTCGAAAATAAAATATTTAATATAATTACTAAACCCTCAATTTATGCCCGCAACGTTGATGCTATTCTTATTTTATCCAACAATAATGATGAGATAAAAAAAAGCTACAAGACACTTTCCAAAATTACTCCGTACTTACATTAACTCGTGAGCTTTACGTTAATGATAGAATTCCGTTTTCAGATGTGCCCATTCACGCTAACAATGACGCATTCATCCCATCTTCGTTTAGAAAAAAACTACATGTATTAATACATGCATTTTAAGTTATAAAATCAAATGTTCATATCCATATAAATAGCAATAATTAAAAATCTATTAAACCGTGCAAACCTCATCTGTTCAACCAAACACATATTTATTTAACGAATTAAAAAACATTTGGCAAATCTTTATTAATAATCAATCTTTTCAATTATTTTGTTGAAAAACAAATACAATTAATCATTAGAAACTTAGACAATAATAATAATATTCAGCAAAATAATTCGCACTACATGAATCTATTTTACTGTGATCAAATGCATTCGAAATTTAAATTGGATGAAAACCTTTTAAAAAATATAATACATCGCTACATATCCTCCATGATCATGATAATAAAATAAGATTCATCGGTTATTATCAAAAAATTAAACATCGAACCATGTAGGTAAACTAACATTTTTTAAACCCAAAATACATAAGGAAGAACCAATGTAATATATCAGTTTCAATGCTCCATGGAGGAATTATCTCCGACAATAACAATCAAACAATTTTTTACATAGGTTTTACTACCAACACACTTTCCCGAAGACTAACTTTACATCTCTCCGACACTTGTTCTATTTGCCAACGCCTAAAAAACATGACTGCCCCCTTTCTCAATATACACACATCATAGTTAACAACACTAAAATAATACATCACGATATCAATATAAAAAATTAAACATTCTTCAAGCCCTCTAAATAAAAACTAAATATCTCACTATCAATAATGTGAATAACGAAGCTCGTCATAACATTTTAAAATGTCTAGCATAGTAATTAGCGCTACCAAATTATTAGCCATTGAGCAATCAAATTTTGAATGTTGCACTCTCTTAGAACGTAATTACGCTTTCATGCAACAGTTCAGTATTATATACGCTCTTTTTAAGTTTGAAAATGACTAGCCGTAATTATAATGAATACGCCTAAAAGTGAAGCCATCTTTTAAAGACACCAACACTAATTATTATTTAATAATGTTTGCCTAAATTAAAATATACTGCCTACATACACACACAATATATATAAGAAAGTGAGTGAAAAATAACTACAAGAAATAAAATAAATAGAAAGTGCAGATATATATATATATATATAAGAGTAGATAAGATAAACATTGGTGCCGTCTGTTCAAAATCCTAATAAAGAGGACTTATAATAAGCACTTCCACCGGCCTCTCTGCAACCTCGATCTATGATTGTCTCCCTGATCTTATGTTATACATATATTTATAAATATTACGCTCTTATTTTGTATTTTTCTTAATAATTGAGCTATATGATGCGGTTGTTTCGCACAAACCTTGCACAAGCAAACACACACACCCACATACACAGACACCCCCCCACACACACACATATATATATATATATATATATATATATATATATATATATTTATTTATTTTATTCCATTAGTTGCGACAAAACAAGTTTTGTTTCATTGGTGCGAATAGCGACCAACTCATCGGGCCGGCGAAAGGAATTCAAATGGCATAAAATTTTAACTTCACTTTAACGGGAGATTGAAAATTGAAAATACATTGGAGGGGGAGGGGGATAGAGTTGCGGCTTTGTCTATAACGGCGACATGGGACATGAGAGGGGAGGGGGAGGACCCCAACAAGTCGTGTTTCAAATTATTACGTGGGAGGTTTTTCACGTGTCAGTGTAGTGACGATCTCAATCTCGGCCGGGGTGGGAGGAGGGAGATGGGGCGACGGCCAGAGTGAGTTAAATTTAAAATGAGAATAAAATTATGATTACAACCGTCATTCTTATTTTATTTTAATTCTAATAAGTAATTATCATGTGGATAAAAATGTTTGGTAATTTTAATTTAGGGTATTAATTGCTACTTTTGCATTTTATTTATTTTATTTTAATGTTTTGTTTATTATTTGTAGTGAATTTTGTTGTGATTATATTTTTTTAAATTGTGATTATATTATACCGAGATCAATACTAGTGGAATCATTTCATAAGAGAAGTTTTCTGGTGTTACCAGTCTTATCATTAACAAAACCGATTATGACAATGGTAACGCCTGCCAATCATACCTACGATAGTCGCAGTGATAACAGCCTTATATAAAAGCCTTAATAAAAATAAAAATAAAAATAAAAATAAAGCTAAATATAAATAAAATTAGAATAAAAATAGAAATAGAAATAACAAGTTTGTAAGAATATTAATGATAATAACAATAATAATAATAATAATAATAATAGTATTAAAAAAAAAAAATAATAATAATAATAATACTAATAATAATAATAGTAATACTGATAAATATCACCCTCATTACCATCTTGCTACTTGTGAAGTCATTGGGCGAAATAAGTCGACAAGTGATGGTAGGCTTTTTTAATTCCACTACAAATGACAAGGACTAAGTACCAGTTAATAATTAAGTGTTCAAGGTAGTGATCGAGGGGTTAAGTAATTGAGATTAGATTAGTCTAAGTGATATCAGTGTTGATAGCTGTCCCAGTTATGGGTTTATGTTAGAATTGGTAGTATGGCTGAGAGGTTATTGAGGCTGTGCATTATAGGTAGTACGTAGAGATTTGATATTATTGGTAGTTTAGAGGGGTGGTTATATATTTATAGATTCATCATGACTTGTTGGGGTGGGATTGGGTTGTAAATTTGGGTGGGTGGGTAGGGGGTTATAGTGTGTTTTGGGGTAGTGTATAGTGGGGGTTTAATGTTATCATTCATTTTTGTAAAAAAACAAAAAACTGTTAATTTTATTTTGAAGTTAAGTAGGTGTGGGGTTAAGGTGGGGTATGTGGGTTGCTAAGGAGGTAGAGTCTACTATGTTTACAGTTGATAGATGTCTCTTGTTTTCTATTTAAGAGTTTGTTTTTGTCCTTAAAGCGGATAATGTCCAGTTTTTCATTTAAGCATAATCTACATGTAGAGTTTATTGATTTGCAGGTGCTGGATTTTTTCAAGATTTTCCACTTTATTATGGGAGTTTCTTTTTTGGTTTTTATTTTGTGGTAGTGTAGTGAAAGTCCGGTTTGCCCAGGATTGTCTGGGTCGTTGAAGGAGAGTTTATGGTTGTAGAATCTTTCCTTGAAGTTGTTGCCTGCCAGACCAATATAATAGTTAGTCTGGGATGGGTTTTCAGTTGAGGAGATAGATGCCTCATAGACCACTTGGGTTGATAGGCACTTTTGATTTAGGGGGAAGTTTGATTTGTTATTACAGTTGCATGTTCTTTTAGAATTTGAGGTTACTGGGGTGTTTAGTATTTTCATGTTGTGCTTTTTTATGATTTTTTCTAAGTTGTCACCACAACAATAGCTGAGTTTTAGTGTATTCTTATTGAAAATTTAATGGAGTATGCTGTTATTGGGGAAATGAGTGTTTATTAAGTTCAGGAATTTAATCCCTATTTTGGTTTTTATTGAGTTGTTAAATGGAGGTGTATACCAGATAATTTTCCTATTTCTATTTTTGTTCCTATTAGGGTTAATTTGTGTAGTTGGAATATACTCTATTTTGGTATTTTTGTATCCACTCTCCTTTAGTGCTTTATTATAAAAGTTCTTATGTTTATTGAAGATATCTATATTGGAGGAGTTGTTGCTAATCCTTCTACTAATTGATTCTGGGATGTGTTTACTTACAGATCTAGGGTGGTTAGATAGTGGGTTGACATAAAGGGGGTAGGAATTATCTTTAGCATAGGGCTCATAAGTATCTCTATTGAGGTTGAAGGTAATATCGAGGAAATTGACCTGTTTAACATTTGATGTTATTTCAGCCTTTAGGCCTATTCGTTTCATTTCTTTGGATATTATTTTTTTGGTTTGTTCACATTTTTGTCCGTTTGTGTTTTTAACGTACATTAGGCCATCATCTCTGTAGAGGCCGATTGAATCGACTTCAAGATCTTTTGTTAGGTTGTATAGTAAGTACAGGCCAACCAAGTCTGTTACCTCGGCAGAGGCAAGAGAGCCCATAGATACATCGAATGAAGAGAAATGGTCTTTCTTTGTCCATTGTTCTTTGTTATTTATTAGTACTGTGGTTCGACATTTTTTGATTATGTTTATTTCGTCTTCCGAGATATTAGAGAGGAGAGTGGCGAATTCTATGACATTTTCGAAGAGTGCTCTGGTTATTGAGGGGTAGTAATTAACTATATCGAATTGTATGAAAGAGCATTTATCTTGATTTCTAATTCTATTGAACCAGCTTATGTTTTCTGCGGTATTGATCCACTGGTTTAAGTTGTAGGTGTTTTTAATTTGCTTATTTATTTTTTCTAAGATGTTTTTACTGATTTTGCCTATCTCTTGTCGGGTAGGATTAATAAGCCTGGTTTGAGGTTTAGTGTGGAAATTAGTTTTGTGATCTTTTAATAGTATATATGCTTCTTTTGTTTTTAGTTTACCTACTCTATCGCTAATCTTGAGTTTATCAGTTATAGTTTTACTATCTGAGTTGATTTTATCGATTAGGTTAAGATCAGATTTTTTATAATTTTTTGTGATATTTTGTGTAATTAAATTCTGGTATTTTGTTTTAGTAAGTTTGTAAAAGTTATGAGTTTTGTCTGCTTTTACTAGCACAAGTTTGGAGTTATTAATTTCATTCACCATGTTATCCAGTTTTTTCTGGAAATGGGTTTTTTTCTTATAGAAAGTTATATTTTTTATCATGTTATATAAGTCATCTTCAAAATTATCAAGTTGTTCGACCCGGGGGCCGTTACCTTTATTCTAGAATCCGTAGTAATCTGTTGAATTTTTTGTGGATCCTTTGAGGAAGAAATAGGCTTTCCATTTCATCCTTCGTAATAGTTCTTCTGTCTTCATGATCAGAATAGTAAGGTAATCCTGTTTGTTTATGGAAGGGATGTTCTTTAGGGATGTGTTGAGGTTAATTTTATCCATTTGGCAGGGTATAATCCAGCGGTTTGGAGAGTGCTCAACTGGTTAGGAGCAGAGTATAATTAACTTGTTACAAATATTCAGGGGGTATGAATCCGAAGGAAGTTGAAACCGGGTTTATGAGAGTGCTCAATGAAAATTCAGAGCAAAATATATATTTTTTGATATTATTCAATTAGTTGCGACAAAACAAGTTTTGTTTCATTGGTGCAGATAGCGACCAACTCATCGGGCCGGCGAAAAGAATTCAAATGGCATAAAATTTTAACTTCACTTTAACGGGAGATTGAAAATTTAAAATACATTGGAGGGGGAGGGGGATAGAGTTGGGGCTTTGTCTATAACGGCGACATGGGACATGAGAGGGGAGGGGGGAGGACCCCAACAAGTCGTGTTTCAAATTATTACGTGGGAGGTTTTTCACGTGTCAGTGCTGTGACGATCTCAATCTCGGCCGGGGTGGGAGGAGGGAGATGGGGCGACGGCCAGAGTGAGTTAAATTTAAAATGAGAATAAAATTATGATTACAACCGTCATTCTTATTTTATTTTAATTCTAATAAGTAATTATCATGTGGATAAAAATGTTTGGTAATTTTAATTTAGGGTATTAATTGCTACTTTTGCATTTTATTTATTTTATTTTAATGTTTTGTTTATTATTTGTAGTGAATTTTGTTGTGATTATATTTTTTTAAATTGTGATTATATTATACCGAGATCAATACTAGTGGAATCATTTTATAAGAGAAGTTTTCTGGTGTTACCAGTCTTATCATTAACAAAACCGATTATGACAATGGTAACGCCTGCCAATCATACCTACGATAGTCGCAGTGATAACAGCCTTATATAAAAGCCTTAATAAAAATAAAAATAAAAATAAAAATAAAGATAAATATAAATAAAATTAGAATAAAAATAGAAATAGAAATAACAAGTTTGTAAGAATATTAATGATAATAACAATAATAATAATAATATTAATAATAGTATTAAAAAAAAAAAAAAAATAATAATATTAATAATACTACTAATAATAATAATAGTAATACTGATAAATATCACCATCATTACCATCTTGCTACTTGTGAAGTCATTGGGCGAAATAAGTCGACAAGTGATGGTAGGCTTTTTTAATTCCACTACAAATGACAAGGACTAAGTACCAGTTAATAATTAAGTGTTCAAGGTAGTGATCGAGGGGTTAAGTAATTGAAATTAGATTAGTCTAAGTGATATCAGTGTTGATAGCTGTCCCAGTTATGGGTTTATGTTAGAATTAGTAGTATGGCTGAGAGGTTATGGAGGCTGTGCATTATAGGTAGTACGTAGAGATTTGATATTATTGGTAGTTTAGAGGGGTGGTTATATATTTATAGATTCATCATGACTTGTTGGGGTGGGATTGGGTTGTAAATTTGGGTGGGTGGGTAGGGGGTTATAGTGTGTTTTGGGGTAGTGTATAGTGGGGGTTTAATGTTATCAATCATTTTTGTAAAAAAACAAAAAAACTGTTAATTTTATTTTGAAGTTAAGTAGGTGTGGGGTTAAGGTGGGGTATGTGGGTTGCTAAGGAGGTAGAGTCTACTATGTTTACAGTTGATAGATGTCTCTTGTTTTCTATTTAAGAGTTTGTTTTTTTCCTTTCACTACACTACCACAAAATAAAAACCAAAAAAGAAACTCCCATAATAAAGTGGAAAATCTTGAAAAAATCCAGCACCTGAAAATCAATAAACTCTCCATGTAGATTATGCTTAAATGAAAAACTGGAAATTATCCGCTTTAAGGACAAAAACAAACTCTTAAATAGAAAACAAGAGACATCTATCAACTGTAAACATAGTAGACTCTACCTCCTTAGCAACCCACATACCCCACCTTAACCCCACACCTACTTAACTTCAAAATAAAATTAACAGTTTTTTTGTTTTTTTACAAAAATGAATGATAACATTAAACCCCCACTATACACTACCCCAAAACACACTATAACCCCCTACCCACCCACCCAAATTTACAACCCAATCCCACCCCAACAAGTCATGATGAATCTATAAATATATAACCACCCCTCTAAACTACCAATAATATCAAATCTCTACGTACTACCTATAATGCACAGCCTCAATAACCTCTCAGCCATACTACCAATTCTAACATAAACCCATAACTGGGACAGCTATCAACACTGATATCACTTAGACTAATCTAATCTCAATAACTTAACCCCTCGATCACTACCTTGACCACTTAATTATTAACTGGTACTTAGTCCTTGTCATTGGTAGTGGAATTAAAAAAGCCTACCATCACTTGTCGACTTATTTCGCCCAATGACTTCACAAGTAGCAAGATGGTAATGATGGTGATATTTATCAGTATTATTATTATTATTATTATTATTATTATTATTATTATTATTATTATTATTATTATTATTATTATTATTATTATTATTATTATTTTTTAATACTATTATTATTATTATTATTATTATTGTTATTATCATTAATATTCTTACAAACTTGTTATTTCTATTTCTATTTTTATTCTAATTTTATTTATATTTAGCTTTATTTTTATTTTTATTTTTATTTTTATTAAGGCTATTATATAAGGCTGTTATCACTGCGACTATCGTAGGTATGATTGGCAGGCGTTACCATTGTCATAATCGGTTTTGTTAATGATAAGACTGGTAACACCAGAAAACTTCTCTCATAAAATGATTCCACTAGTATTGATCTCGGTATAATATAATCACAATTTAAAAAAATATAATCACAACAAAATTCACTACAAATAATAAACAAAACATTAAAATAAAATAAATAAAATGCAAAAGTAGCAATTAATACCCTAAATTAAAATTACCAAACATTTTTATCCACATGATAATTACTTATTAGAATTAAAATAAAATAAGAATGACGGTTGTAATCATAATTTTATTCTCATTTTAAATTTAACTCACTCTGGCCGTCGCCCCATCTCCCTCCTCCCACCCCGGCCGAGATTGAGATCGTCACAGCACTGACACGTGGAAAACCTCCCACGTAATAATTTGAAACACGACTTGTTGGGGTCCTCTCCCCTCCCCTCTCATGTCCCATGTCGCCGTTATAGACAAAGCCCCAACTCTATCCTCCTCCCCCTCCAATGTATTTTCAATTTTCAATCTCCCGTTAAAGTGAAGTTAAAATTTATGCCATTTGAATTCCTTTCGCCGGCCCGATGAGTTGGTCGCTATTCGCACCAATGAAACAAAACTTGTTTTGTCGCAATTAATGGAATAAAATCAAAAAATATATATTTTGCTCTGAATTTTCATTGAGCACTCTCATAAACCCGGTTTCAACTTCCTTCGGATTCATACCCCCTGGATAATGTTAACAAGTTAATTATATATATATATATATATATATATATATATATATATATATATATATATATATATATATGCATCAATTTTGATGTCTTTTTGGAAGAGTAACATCTAGATATAATTATTATAATCTTTATGTCTAGAATTCTTATTCTAATATTGATATAAATCGATTACATGATTGCATTCTAGAAAATCTTTACAATTTAAAGTCAAAGGTTACGTGATATGTAGAAGAAATTGAAGTTAAGAGAATCATGTTAATAATTATGAACGCAAATCTGATTTTCACATGTGATGTTGTACCCATACTCTACCACTTGATCATACTATTCCTCGTAAACACCCTTTGAAACTGAAATATAGGAATATTTATTAATTGATGTTTATGCGAATTGTTTACATTTCACAATTGAAGTTATGTCAATGTTCCCGAAAGTCATAAGTACTATTTTACCCCTTGAAGTTTAATGTATTCTTATATACATTAAACTAAAGATAGCCCATTTCGGATTACTTACGCCGCGCCACTTACATAATCGTCTGTTTATTAGTTTAGGATTCAATTGGGTTTTGTTTGGTTTGTTTTGTTTTACGGCATATCAACCTCTTATGCGCCATTCAATGCGGACACATTAGTGTATTATGTTTTTGTATTTTAATATTGATAATTTAAAATGTTTTTGTATTTTAATATGTGTTTAGTTTGCTTGTTTTCTTGAATATAAAATGTTTCATGTAATTTATGCCGAATTCGGTCATTTTGGTAAACATTTTAATGATTCAAGTTCGTTATACGTTTAAGTATTAATTTATGGTGTTTGGGTAGGTTGTTTACTAGAAGAACATTATTGTTTTTGTGTTTTGTTTCACAGAACATGATTGAGTTTTGAAAAATGAATGAAAAAAACAATAACATCAAAGTTTTGTGCATTTTTAGTCAGGAAACCAGTGTTTTCATCAAGATGCAATGTTCTACATACAAATATATAAACATATAAATATACCTACATATATATATATTACATTGGTGAATCTACAAGTAAATTGTAATAAAATTAAAGCCCGAGGAGAGTTTAAGATTTTAGCGACGGTTTTTGAAGGTAAATATTGTAGCAACATTAATATAATGGTAAACGTTGTTGGAACTTTTTTCATGAACAGTAAGGAAATGTTATTTTAATGAGAATGAATGTAGTGTGTAAACCACTCTAAAACGCCAAACACCCCTTAATACGCAGTATTTCTAATAAATAGGTTAACAACGAGGGAGTTTGAATTGGCCTAGAAAAGGATTAACATAACAATAGGGGCATTACGTTCAGCGAAATCCGCTTTACTGAGGGGAAGCCAAACTGGAGCTTAAAATAATAATCAATTCTTAAGGAAATGCATGAGTATCTTTTTTTTTAACATGGTTCACCCCAAACAAGGCAGGCCGCCACTGTAGACGTAAGGGGCTACTGAGAAAAAGAAAATGGGAGAAGGTTGGGGTGGTCATCCTAAATTGGGATCTGCACAGCGAGATGTCTGTTTACATTAGTTTTAAATTTCTACATGTCAGTACTGTCGGGGAAACAGGGGATAGGGAGGGAGTTCCAGAGGCCAGCAGCACGAGGAAAGAAGCTATTTGAGTAGAAGGCTCTCCGGCATCTGGGGACCTCCACAGTGAATGAATGAGATTTAGTTGATTGTCGAGTTAGTCTAGTGAATTTACGTCGGGAGGGGGGGGGCACCGGAGTAGCCAATTCATTGGAGCATAACCTATTGAAGTATTTGTAAAACAAACATAAGGATGCTACATTGCGGCGATGGGACAGGGACTGGAGCTTGGTTGACAGTGAGGGACCTATTAGGTTGACGACTCTTTTTTGGACCTTGTTAATGTGAAACGAGTCTTTAATACGAATACATGCATTTATTACATTGCATGTGTTGTTATAATCATTTTGCTCGTGTTTATTTTACTGTCTGAACCTTTTTTCTTTCTTGAGGATAGGATTCGTTATTTCAGTTTACACTAGCTACACTCACATGAGGTTTACCGATTTTTCAAATCGAATTTAGTGGCTTTATTCTTGTTTACTGAGAATATAATTACAGTGCATTTAAGTCTCTAGGGTTCTATTTACTATTTTGTCTTTAGTTTTTATTAATATATGAGTTGATCTATTGAAAACTAAATACAAAAGTGTAGAAAGAGTGGGGAGAAGCTAACTGTAAATTTTACTGTCTTTGAGAGAAAAATGTAATTTGAGTCAACGTAAAATAGTTTTCAGACGATAAACTAAGTATGAATTACTATTTTACAAAATTGTTACTTTTAGTTTGATTAATAGAAGTTTTCATATCTGTTAATATAATACATCGGAATTATATATATATATATATATATATATATATATATATATATATATATATATATATATATATGTTAATTTTATACGTACATTACCCATGTTTTATTTTTAAAATCTTATATTTTTTAACTGTACGGCCCTTTATAATTTTTATTTTAACCAATTGATTTTACTTATTTTCTCGCGTAATACTTATATAAATCGCTTTTTTAAAAGTATCTAAAAAATTTAATATCTCATTTTTCATGTATAAATAAACAATATTAAAAGTGTTCGTATTATTGTAGATTAAAACTCTCAGCCCACCCCCCGAAAAAATACGATTCTACTTTTTTAGGCGATATACTGTAGATACCAAAAAAACGCTGGTTGCATTAGAAAACAACACCAACATTATTTTAGAGTTGGGCATCAGTCTCGCTTATAAATTAAATTTAACATGATCCTCCATATCCGGACCTTTCCAGAGTTGTATGGCAGTTAACTATTTTGTTTTGCTATTCAAGATACATTCTGTGCGTTGTTTTTTTTTTGGGGGGGGGGCAGGGTCTACTCTTTTAGACGATTACGTGAGTTTTTACGACCTTGCCAGTCGGAATTAGGATTAGTGTAAAATATATATATTAGTTTATTGTCCTAATAAGTTAGAATGACCCTAAAAGGTAGAACCGCATTATTTAAACTTAGCTGAGGGTGTTAATCTACACATCTATTCAAGTTTGTTGTTAACATTATAGAAATCTCTGAGTAAAAACATTGTTTAAACTATACCCATCCTTAATAAATTGGTAGTTAAATATGAGTATAGTTTAAATAAATGGAAAAAGAAGCTTTCACATTTATTCTTTTAGCAGACAGACATTTTTTTTATTATTTAAAAAGCTGACAGGGATGGAGAACTTTTCTTTTTTAATCATTATCTAAATATATACAGCGAAACATTTTTTTCCATTCATTCTATTTGTATATAAAAACACGTTACGCTTATTTAATTCAATAAGACATTTAAGTATTTTCAAATACATTATATATAATCAACAGAACACCGGGTAAACACATTCACGCCGATGTTTCATAAACATAATAATTGTATAAACACCTTCTATTAAATGAATATTCTGAACAATTAATTTCTATTTTTGTTTTACGCTTGTTTGTTATTGCGTTCAATGCGGTGTGTAATGTTGTTTAAATAAATCATTCCATGTAATCTAAGTTGTTGTATTGTGTCAACATAAACATGCATAACTGGAAGTTATTCGAATTTTAAAATAATCATTTTGAACGTTAAACATTTTTCATAAACTCGTAAGAATTGATATTACTACTAAACATAATAATAACATTAATACTAACAAAACTTTTGAATATATATAAGAAAACTGTAAAACGAAAATAAGAATGAATTGTTCAGAATATTAATTTATTTGAAGGTGTATATAAAATGTGTATGCATAATGAAGCATCGGGATGAATGTATTTACGAAGTGTTCTGTTGGCTATATATAATGTATTTGAAAATACTTAACTGTATAATTGAATTAAATAAAGGTTACCTGTCTTGATATAACTATAGTTAGGATAAATCGAAACATATTTCGCATTTATTTATTTATATATATATATATATATATATATATATATATATATATAACATTTAATATCTATATAATGCAACGTTAAAATCTGATGCCGCGATACATACACATGTATTGCGGCATCCCCGTTTACCGGTTTATGCAGAGGCATAACTGAAGGCAGATTTGGAATCAGAACTATCAATTAATTGAACTTACCGATGTGAAAAGTGTTTACTTTTTGTAAAAAACCTATTATTCAAAATTAACGGTACATAATAATAACATTAGACAGACACGTTATCATATTTTAGCTATTTGATTGAAAAGCTGATCAAACACAATACTCTGGAACGTTTTCACTGTAAGTAAGAAGAATGATTTAACATCTATGATATAAAGAAAAGTAGTCTGTGGGTTTATATGTATGTTTGTATGTCTGCAAATGGCTCCCAAAATACTCGGGAAATACCCATACATTTAGTATCTCTTTCACTGCCGTTTCCTTGGGCACATAATACCTACAAATTAAAAAAAAAAACACGCGTATTTTATGATCATAAACTGACTACGTTTATCTCATGAGGTAGTTTAATTTTATCGAATTTCGAAACTTTTCCATCTGCGCATGCGCGGTTTACGAACCCGAATGTTTCCATTAACTAACACGGGCCCACTTTTTTTCAATTGATAACAAAATGTAAAGAAAACATATTGTTATGTGTGTTTTAACTAATTCAATTCAATGTAATTAAAAATAAACATTTTCCTAATTCATCTTATCGATATTCGAGAATGAAATAAAAAGAAATATACGCTAAAAACAAACTATACTTTTCTTTTAAAACTCCGTCAGTAGAAATTTGCAAAACTTGATAGACGCTTAAAACGTAGACAACTGATCCCCCCTCCCTTTACTCCACCTTCCTCTCTTTCTCTCAGAAGTTGTGGTGATAAAAATCGATATCTTTTAAAAAATTTTCTGTCAGATACTTCTTTGCCGGTTCTAAATACCTAACAGCTAACATGCTTTATTTAATATTTAAATCAATAATAGCTAAATCATAACGACAAACTTCCTTCGCTCTTTCTCTTTCGCCCTCTCTCTCACTCTCCATCTCTCTCTCTCTCTCTCTTTCCCTCTGTCCCTCTCTCCCTCTGTACAAAGGAAGTTTACTTTCGTGTTGTTCTGACAAAAATACTTAAAACTAATTATTTGCCAATTGTAAATAAATACAGAATAGAACAATTTAAAGTTTAATCTCATAATACTAAAAGTAATCCCCCACTCTACCTCATACATTCAAGTGTAACAGTGTAATACGTAAATAAAATAAATCCTTCGTAACAGTTTCAATTTCTCATCATATTAATTATTCATTCGTCTTTAATTCTTTCTTTATTTATTTCTCTCTCTCTCTCTCTCTCTATCTCTCTCTCTCTCTGTACAAACTGTATTGGTACTACGTATAACGGGCACGACAATCAACTGGCATTATGAATCTAAGTTGTGAGGAGGAAGCCTATATTAAAGATTGCCTATGTTGAAGATGTTAACTCCCAAATATTTGCGTGCATCTTTGTTGTATTGGGGAACATAACTAAACTTACACTAAGAATATCGTTTACATATTTTATCTACACAATTAGCGCAGGTTGGCCATACACAGTCGCCTAAAAAGAGGTTCTCATTAACTATAATACCAAACAATTTATAATCTGTATATTTGTACTCGCATTAGATTTTAAACGTAAATTTGATTTTGTGAAATTCTTAGACGAGTACTCCCCAACTATAGCACCCATCCCCAATTGAGAATAACCATTTTAGGTGATTGCGTGTTATGACCGACATTTTTTGGCTAAGGGAGATATGTTGTGTTTATTTTGGGGAGGGAGGAA
Source organism: Sepiola atlantica (assembly GCA_963556195.1). Lineage (NCBI taxonomy): Eukaryota > Metazoa > Mollusca > Cephalopoda > Sepiida > Sepiolidae > Sepiola > Sepiola atlantica. Next base: position 168,842,605 of record OY744521.1, on the reverse strand, counting down.
GCAGTTTCTGATATCAATTGTTCATTGGAGCCAAGTCCCTGGAGCATTCTTTTGGGGTCGGTAAACAGGCAGTTGTCGCGGGGGGGAGGGCTAATATGGAAAATACGGGTGGTGCAGAAGCAATCAATTTTGATGCATTGAAACAGCTTTGAACAGTCAACGCGTTGTTGTTTTTGCCCAACTCTTAGCAAACGTGGCAGCCACTTTGAACACAGTTTTATTATTGACAAATGTCCATGCAGAATGTTAAAGCTTCAACTCCTTTTTCACAAAAGCAACAGCAGGAAACAATATTTCTCGGGTTAAAAGGGTGTAAAGACTCCGTAACATGATGCGATAAAAATTGCATATAGGGCATAAATAGTAGTTTTGTTAAATATTAAGACACGAAGAACAACTTCGAGTAAAAATCTAATGTAATCTTAAGAAAAACACGCTTGAAATGTGCAAATAATCGCTAGAGGGGAAACATGGTGTTTTCATAGTAACATCATTAATGGTTTGAAGAGTCAATTTTTTTTCTTCTGGAGATTATTTACACATTTCAAGCGTGATTTTATAATATTTGTACTGACATTTAACGCTATTTAAGAAACAACAACAACATGAAAGAATTGGAGTAGCTAAGTATTTTGTTTTGGGCATGCCCCGAAAACAAAAAACCTTCATTTATGTAAATTAATTTCCCATATATTTTTAATGTTGTCTAAGTTACTCAGTAGATAGACTGAAGACGGAGCGGTTTCGGTTTAGGTACCGGGTTGTATATTTTATTTATTATTTCAAAATACAAATTGCTTAGATATATATATTTTTTCGCAAATAATAATTTTTTCAATAATTTTTTTAATGGTAAGATAGAAGATATCAACTTGCCCATGCACGTTCTGTCAGAAATCAGAAATTGCAAACCAGTGTTAATCAATAGAAACACCATACATTATATTTTAGTCTGGATGCTGTTGTTTTGTTTGTTTTCAATTATTCGTTAACAAGTAAAATAGAAGATACCCACTTGCTTTTTTTAACATGGTTCACTCCAAACAAGGCAGGCCGCCACTGTAGTCGTAAGGGGCTACTGAGAAAAAGAAAAGGGGAGAAGGTTGGGGGGTCAGCCTAAATTGGGATCTGGGAAGCGAGATGTTTGTTTACATTAGTTTTAAATTTCTGCATGTCAGTACTGTCGGAGAAACAGGGGGAAGGAAGGGAGTTCCAGAGGCCAGCAGCACGAGGAAAGAAGCTATTTGAGTAGAAGGCTCTCCGACATCTGGGGACCTCCACAGTGAATGAATGAGATTTAGTTGATTGTCGAGTTGGTCTAGTGAATTTACGTCGAGGGGGCACCAGAGTAGCCAATTCATCGGAGCATAATCCATTGAAGTATTTGTAAAAAAAACATAAGGATGCTACATTGCGGCGATAGGACAGAGACTGGAGCTTGGCTGACAGTGAGGGACCTATTAGGTTGGCGATTCTTTTTTGGACCTTGTCAAGGAGGGAGAGACTAGTAGATGATGCACCAGCCAAGATGTGACAACAATACTCCATGTATGGCGGATGGTGGCTTTGTAGAGATACAGGATAATGTCAGGTGTGAGGAGTTTACTAGCACGGTAGAGGGAGCCAACCTTCTTTGCAGCAGCCTTGGCAATGTCTTCAATGTATTTGTATCAATTCATGTTACCTGTGAAGGTTAGGCCGAGGAGTCTAAATGATTAACTCTAAGGTAGGGTGTTATTTGCCATGGCAATCGGTGGTTGGTGAGACTTCTTGTAGTTGTTGAAGGAAAGGAGCTTTGTCTTTGCGCCATTAAAAGTTACCAACCATTTATGACCCCAATCCACTACAGCTTGGAGGTCATCGACTAAAGATTCAGCCACTGCCTCGGATATGATCACGTCTGTTTTGCCAACAAGGCGAGAGTAAAGTGTGGTGTCGTCAGCAAATAAACCAATCCCAGACCCAATGTCATCAGGGAGATCGTTTATGAAGATCAGGAACAACAAAGGTCCAATGATAGATCCCTGGGGTACACCAGCATTTATGTCATGTTGCTTAGATGAGCGGCCATCGAGGACAACATGGATTTTTCTTTTGTTTAGGAAGGATCTAATTATATTAAGTAGTTGCCCAGTAATACCGTATGAGCGTATTTTCAGGAGAAGCCCTTTATGCAATACCTTGTCAAAGGCCTTGGATATATCAAGCGCTACTGCCCTTGCTTCACCTGCCTTGTCGAGTGTATGATACATGCGGTCAGGGGTGACCGTTATGATGTCTGCAGTAGATCGTGCTTGTCTAAATCCATACTGGCGGTCAGATAGAAGTTTAGCATTAAGTAAGTGCCGTACTATCAGCTAGGCATTTATTGTAGAGTTTGGAGAGGACAGGGGCTAGTTCAGCAGAACATTTCTTTATTACTATTACAGGTATAAGATCAGGCCCACAAGCTTTAGAAGCTTATGGCTGCCATGGCGAAAATCAGAAATTGCAAACCGGTGTTAATTAAAAGTGAAACTCTACATTACATTTTTAGGCTTGATTTTTTTCGCAAATAATATGTTGTTTTTAATAATTTGTTTACTGGTAAAATGGTAAAATTAGAATATATCCACTTGTCCATGGCAACCCTATCTGACATAAGACATTGCAAAATTGTGATAAAAAAAGAAAAAAATCATACATTATATTTTAGGCTGGATGTTTTCGCAAATGATAATTGTTTTTTAAATAATTTGTTTAATGGTAAAATAAAAGATACCTACTTGCGCATGACCTCTTCATCTGACTTATAAAATTGTAAACCGTATTTAATCATAGAAAAATCATACATTTTATTTTTTTCGTTGATAATAATTTGTTTTCAATAATTAGTGTAATGGTAAAATAGGAAATATTCACTTGCTATTGACCGCCATAGCTGAAATCAGAAATTTCAAGCCGATATTAATCCGAAAGAAAAAATCACACATTATATTTGATCTATTGCAATCTTCTGGAAATTGCATCATTTCTCTTGAGGGAGAGATACAATGCTAACATATTTCTAGACCAGAAATGCATTTTTATTTAAAAATTAATAGACGCTGATTTTAGATTTCATGTATCATTTCTTCTCGTTCTATTCGGAAATGAGGGGTGTTGACACAAACTAAAAAAAATATTTTTAGTAGTGCTCTGGAGGTTTCCTTTTATTAAAATACGAGACTTTTACAAGAGCAATACAATTGTCATTCTTAACATAATTTGAATTTACTTGCACTGTAGAAGTGTGCGGACGCCTCCTTACAAAGACTAGAGTATTATATTTTGCATATGAGGCGGAGGGAGATACTTTTGTTCTACTAGAGATTCTTCGGGAGCAATATAATTGGCATTATTAACACTACTGTATTATAAGTAGGTAAACGAGGGTGGGGATAACATAATAGTTTGTTCTACTTGGAGTTGTTCAAAATTACTAAATGTAAATTACAGCATGCCATTTAAATCTATTTGGACGATTTTCATTATCAACATCATTTCTCTTGAGATTATTGTGAAAGCGAGTATGGGAAACGGAATTATACGGCATCAACGATTTGACTGTGCTTTGTGCTACTTGGCATTGCCAAGGAAAAATAAATGTAATATTACGGTCTTACATTTACAAGAGATGGCCCCGTTAAATAAATAAGATGATTTCGTTTTCAACACATTAAAACAGAAGAAAAGAATGGGCTGCGCAGAGGAGACAGAGAGGTTTAGGAAGAGGGAGAGAAAGACAGATAAGAGCCAGCTAGAGAGAGAGAGAGAGAAAGAGAGGGGGGAGAGAGATTCCATTTTTGATATAAAAGTTGTTACATACGTATTTTAATTCTTCTATTTGTTAAGGCCTCTTGCACCGCCGTGTAGCTCTGCTAGTATACAATAAGTTAAGATTGCGTTTTAGTCTAATCATCGTACGTATGTGACACCCTTTTTAATTAAGAATGAACCGTAGCTTCATGTTTCTTTATATATTCTAGGCAATCAAACAATTTTAAGATCTATACGAATTTTGGTTATTAATGTATTGTTACAAAAAAATCATTTGAATAGACATGCAGAATAGAAAAGCAAAATGAACCTGGTTTACAAGCGTATTTCTGTAAGTATATATATATATATAAGCTCAGAGTAAATTGCTTTTAATCAGGAAAAATGTGATTTTTCAAGGTCAGGTAAATTTAAAAAATAAAAAGACAAAATCCAAATATAGTTGTTCGCTATATTGCCCTTCGCTCCCACTTAGCTATCTTTTTCGGTGTTTCGTCTCATCGGTTGTTTGTTAGGTACAGTATATATTGTTTATAGTGAACTTTTCTAATCTTACCTTATATTTAGTTTTATTACATTTGAATGTAAAAAAAGAGAGAGAGAGAAAGAGGGTGGTGGGGGTAAAATCGAGAAGCACTGTATAAAATAATCACGGGGAGTCCAATGAAGTAAGGTCAGAGCGAGAGAGAGAGAAAAGCGAGAGAGAGAGAGAGAGAGAGAAAGAGATAGATAGAGAGAGAGAGGGGGAGAGGGAGAGAGAGAGTGACAAATAGACACACATTTTGTAAGATATGGGTCACGTGGTCTTAAAAGTCAAATGATGGCTTGTTTCAGCAAGTAAAATGGAGATTTTAAACATAACTTCATACGACAACTAAGGAATAGATACACATTTAGATCCTGAAATAAAAATATATAGGAACATCCTGTATATACATCATGGTTGTATGTATTTGCTACTGAAAAATATGACAGTGTATATAATTTGAAAATTATATACTGCTATGGTTGAGAGAGATGCTTTACACCTCGTTGTCCGACGCTAATGCACATCACAACTTTAATATGACTAAAATCGATTCTAATCAGATGTGAGACATTGCTTTTTACCATTGCTTACCTTTTATTAGTAACTGAATATCATGGGGTTTTAGCTGAAACCTATCTCAAATGTCCACGACCTTTTACACAATGTTTACTCTAGCTTTCAAACATAATTCTTTTGTTTGCAGATACATATTTAGCAACCATATACATACATATATATATATATATATATATATATATATATATATATATATATATATATATATATATATATATATATATATATATATCATTACGTTAATTCAATTATTTCATAGATGCCCCTGCTCTGGTTCGATGTCGTTCATGATACTTGACAAGATTTCCGTCAACAATCTTAGATCGTTTTATGTATTAAAAAAATCCAAATGAGATATTTATAATAATTTTAAATTATTGGAATGTATACCGATTTGTTAAACACAGTGGGAACACAGAAATGCCTTGCATATTGAGCGAAGAGTAAGTATTATGTTGCAGTAATGTCCCGAGCGAAAAGTGAGACGTAGGGGCGACCTCTTTGCCCGAATGAACTTCGGCAAATATGATTATTCCAATAACCGTAGGGACGGCCGATAATTCGCCTTGGAGGAGGTTTATATACAAAGTGACGGGAGGTTGGCACCACTGTTTACAATACGTTTTTGGTCAGAATAAAATAATAAATTGAATCGTTAATATTCCGTTCATTAAGTAGAACGCTCTTATGACGTCAAGCCGTTGGATAAAGTGTTAACATTAGCACTGTTAATTCGCTATTAAACGTTGGCCGAGTGGTTTTTATATCGGGATTTGAGTTGCAAAATACTCGGAATCCGGGGTTTTCAATCGCATGACCTGTAGTGAATAGTTATATCTCTATGAGTCCCGATTATACAAGGAGGAAACGTATACGTACATAGATGATAAACAATATATATATATATATATATATATATATATATATATATATATATATATATATATATTGAACACTGAAGACAGAAATGATACATCAAGTACAAATGAATTTAAATTACTGTCTGTGTCGATTTATCACCGCCGCGTGGTTAATAGCGTTTGTCTCGTGATTCTAGACTGAATCTACGAACGGCGTCCCATCCTATGCGACCGCTTGCAAGCGCCACCCGTGCTTTGATGAACGTAAAATACCCGAAACGAGTTCGTATGTAGGTGAAACACACCTTAATATTAATATAAATGTTGAAATTATATATATATATATATATATATATATATATATATATATATATATATATATATATATAAATAGGTCAACATTACATTGGTATAAAATCGAATAAAAGAGAAAACGGTTTTTGCGCGCCCATGACAAAAATACTCGCATAATTTGCAAGTTGAAATACCCAATTGGAAAAAATGATGAGAATTAAATAAAACACGAAATATTCTTTTTCTTAATTATCGCGAAGTATGCAGGTATTTTCTCTTACTAGCCTTACACACACACACACACCCACCCCCACCCACACATATATATATATATATGTATATATATATATATATATATATATATATATATATATATATATATATATAAAAATATATATATATATATATATATATGTATGTACTATTAGAACTACTCGCCATCCGTACAGCAATTAGTTTTGATAAACAAAGAGACTATGTTCTTTTCATATTTTGCTAATTTGAAGAAACACGACAAATTGCGATTGTCATTGCGTTATTTGATATATACCAATGTTGACATTTTATTTTGTATATTGATAAAAATAAATTCTCTATAATGAAAGGATTAAACGAAAAATCGGGGCTATTGCCAATAATAACCAGCAGAAGAACCGGGTGAAAAAACAAAAGAAATAATCAACAAATAATTGTTACTAAATGCAAAAATGTTATTTTTCTATCTACCTATCTATGCTATTTTGTCTTTTATAATTTTAAAAGCGTTATTGCATTTTATTATTTTTTCAGCTTCCGATCGCATTACAGTTCTCTTTCGAATATGATTCATTCGGAAATCCCCAAAGTTTGTTTTCGTCGTTTGGGGTAGATGAACAAACAACTAGTTTACTAATAACTGTCTCAAACGCCTTAAATTTACCTTGTTATTAATTTGAAGGGAAAATACTTCCTAAAAAAATCGTCAAATTCCATAGATGGTCGGCGAACGACTGTCAGCAATATTTGTTTTTCGGTATAAGGTAATATGTTTGGGCAACTTTTTAATTTAAATTTTAAAATCTCTTCAAAGTAATTTAACACAAAAAACAATGGCAGGTTGCTAGGAAGGTAACTTTTATAGCCTTTGGTAACATTTATTTGTTTACTATTAGTTTTTTGTGTACCTTTCGTTAAATTTGTTATTCTTGGCAATCGCTAAAATTCGGAACGTCCATTGGTCAAATCAAATAATTATATATTCTTGAGTAATTCAAAATTGTTACTTTGTTTGTCTGCATTACTTATTAACTAGCGAAAATATGGTCGCATACTTTATCTAGGCTGCAACAAGCTACATGCACTGACTCCCAAAACAGGCGGTAATTACTGAAAAAATGATATCATATCGAACGAACACTACACCCTACCTGCCAAAAGAGGATTATATGACTGAGAAAATGATTTTATGGCAACAGAATAGATAGTACACCACCATCTCCCAGAACAGATACTATACTATACCTCTGCAAAAAAAGAGAAGTAAATCCTGGGTGGATGTAATTATGAAGAACGAACATATACTATATAACTTCCTACTCCTAATAAAGAGGAGGTAATGCTTGATATGAATGTACTATACTACCGAGAACGGAGGAGGTAGAACCTGAAAGGAAAAGCGAGGTGGTAATGTCTGGGATAGATTGTCATGATGAACGAACGAAACAATACTTCACTTGCCCCAAAAGAGGGGGTAGTGCCTACCCCTAAAAAATGCCTGGTGGAAGGAGATATAATGCTTGCGACTATGGTATCATGACAACATAACAGAGAGTACAGTACCCCCTTCTCCTGAAAAAAGGAGGAGGTAGTCCCTTGGAAGATAGTATTAGGACAACAGTAAAGATAATACGTTATCCCCTGGGCAGAGAAGGATGTAATACCTGGCAGGATTCACACCATCACCTTAAAAAAAGAGAACAGAGTTCCTGTGAGGGCGTCTTATGATAACAGAACAGATACTACATTACCCACCCCATTAAATTGTCTTCCAGTTAACACAGGGTTCGTTTTCTTTTTTATTCATTTAACAATGCCTACGAATCACAAAAAACATTATTTTCATGGTTCGTTGGCTAAGATCAAGTACAGTATTTCTTCTCTAAAGCACAGCGACATCCAGAAGTTTTCATGAAAATTATTTCCCAGTGTAGATACAACCCCAGTGTAGATACTATATACCAATCGCCGCCCTGGGCTCAGATACAATATAAGTACCTATCGCCGCCCCGTTGCGAATGCTAAATACGTACCTATCACCGCCCCGGTGCAAATGCTAAGTACGTACCTATCGCCGCCTCAGTGCTAATGCTAAATGTGCACCTACTGCAGCCCCGGTGTGCATACTGCATAAGTACTTATCACTTCCCCAATGCAAATACAAAATATGTACATATCACCGCCCTGGTGCTAATGCTAAATACGTACCTATCGCAACCCTGGTGCGAATGCTAAATACGTACCTATACCCACCCCGGTACGAATGCTAAATACGTACCTATCACCGCCCCGGATCGAATTCTAAATACTACCTTTCGCCGCCCCGGTGCCCGTTATATATACGTACCGATCGCCGCATCGGTGCGCGTTCTGTATACGTACCGATCGCTGCCACAGAGCGCATGCTAAATACATACCTATCACCGGCGCGGTGCACATGCTATATACATACTTTTTGCTTCCCATGTGCACATGCTATATACGTACCTATCGCCGCCCCTGAATGATAAATACGTTCCTATCGCCGCCCCGGTGCGAATGCTAAATAAGTACCTATCGCCGCCCCGGTGCGAATGCTAAATACATACCTATCGCCGACCGGTGTGAATGCTGAATACGTACCTTTCCCCACCCCGGTGCAAGTGCTATATACGTATCTATCCCCACCCCGGTGTGCGTGCTATATACGTACCGATCGCCGCCCCAGTGCACATAATATATACGTACCTATCGACGACCCTGTGTGCATACTACATATGTACATATCGCTGCCTCAGTGCGAATACTAAATATGTACATATCGTCGCCCCGGTGCGAATGCTAAATACGTACCTATCGCCAACCCGGTGTGAATGCTAAATACGTATCTATCGCCACCCCTATGCACTACTATATACTTAACTATTACCACCCCAGTACACATACTATGTATATACCTATCGCCGGCCCGGTGCGCATACTATATTCGTACCTATCGCTGCCCTGGTGCACATACTATATACTTACCTATCTCTGCAAGGGTGCACATACTGTATATTTACCTATCTCCAGCCACGTTCGCATACCTAAGAACTCATATTAATGCACCCCTGTCGTGTCAGAAAAACAAAATAGTGTTCATTCATGTATTGTCACTATCATAAATATAAATATTTTTAGTTAAGAAAAGAAAAAAATAATTTTTTTTTACACCACCCAAGAATTTTTTTTTCATCCTCCCCAATACTTAGTAATATTTTTAATTTAAAAAAAAAAGAGAAAGATTTTTGACCCTCCCTAAACATATTTGTTTTACACTCTCCATACATAGAAATATTTTTAGTTTTAAAATGGGGAATAAAAAAATATTAAACCTCCCCCCCCCATTTTTTTTCATCCTCCCACATACATATAAACATTTTTGATGAAACAAAAAAAAATTTCCCTCCTCCTCGAAAGAAATTGTTTTTTTTACCCTTCCCCATACACATAAATATTTTCAGTTAAAGAAAGAAAAAAAAATTCCTCGGTGCCTCGGTCATATCAAACAACCATACTGCAGCAGCCTCCAGATCCTATATTGTAGAAGCATCCCTGGTGCTGGGTCCTATATAGTAGAAGAACCCCTGCCCCCTATACTACAGAAGCACCCATGGTCCCTATTCTTCATAAGCTTCCGGGCCCTATATTGTAGAAGCACCCCTAGCCCCTATACTTAGGAAGCACCCTGGTCCGTATACTGGAGAAGCACCCATTGTCCGTATTCTGCAGAAGCCTCCGGGTTCTATATGGTACGAGCACCCCCGGTTATGGGTCCTATACTGTAGAAGCACCCCTTACTCCTATACTAGAGAAGCACCTATATTTCTAGGGATCGTTATACTTTAGAAGCACCAACATTCCTGGGTGACCGTTATACTTTAGAAGCACCTATATTTCTAGGGACTGTTATACTTTATAAGCACCAACCTTCCTGTGGGCCGTTATACTTTAGAAGCATCAACATTTGTGGGGACCGTTATACTGTAGAAGCACCAATATTTCTAGGGACCATTATACTTTAGTATCACCAATATTCCTGGGGACCGTATACTTTAGAATCACCAACATTCCTGGGAACCGTTATACTTTAGAAGAACCAACATTCCTGTGGCACTGTTATACTTTAGAATCACCAATATTTCTAGAGACCGTTATACTTCAGAAGCACCTACATTCCTTTGAAAATCAAGTAGGCCTCCTGAGCACTACTGACATCACTCTTACCGGTTGTCAGGTGCGTAATGTGATTGATCAACCCTTGTTCACTACACACATTTAACGTAGCCTTACTATGATATTATTGATGCATCTGGACAAAAGTCATGGGATGACCTGATACAACCTGACACAAGTTAGGGCAAGACCGGGTATTTCCGGCAAGGGATTATGGGGCATGTTCAGTGAGTCAGCATTTCTATAAAGTTATTACATAAATACATTGGATTATTTCCAAATTACTACTGATAAAAGTTGAAAAAATGGATATATATATATATATCATGGATATGTATGATGTATATGTATATGTATCATGTATCATGTATCCTGTATATGCATCATGTATATGTATCATGTATATGTGTCATGCATCATGTATATGTATCATGTATATGTATCATGCATATGTATCATGTATATATATATCACGTATCATGTATATGTATCATCTATCAGCTATATGTACCATGTATATGTATCTGCATTATGTATATGTATCATGTATATGTATCATGAATCATGTATATGTATCATGTATATGTATATGTATCATGGATATGTATCATGTATAGGTATATATATACCATGTATCGTAAATATGTATCATGTATCATGTATCATGGATATGTATCATAGATATGTATCATGGATATGCATCATGTATATCTATCATGGATATGTATCATGTATCATTGATATGTATCATGTATATGTATCACGTATATATATATCCTGTGTCATGTGTATGTATCATGTATCATTTATATGTATCAAGTATAGGTATATGTATCATGTATCATGTATATGTATCATGTATCATGTATATGTATATGTATCATGGATATGTATCATTTATATATATATAAATATCATATATCGGGGATATCTATATGTATCATGTATCATGTATCATGTACATTTATCATGTATCATGGATATGTATGTATCATGGATATGTACTATGTATCATGGACATGTATCATGGATATGTATCATGTATAATAGATATGTATCATGTATCATGGATATGTATCATGTATCATGGATATGTATCATGGATATGTATCATGGATATGTATCATGTATCATAGAGATGTGTCATGTATCATGGGCATGTATCATGTATCATATATATGTATCATGAGTACGCATCATGGATATGTATCATGTATCATGGATATGTATCACCGATATGTATCAAGTATCATGGATATTTATCATCGATATTTATCATGGATATGTATCATGGATTGGATCATGTGTCATGGATATGTATCATGGATATGTATCATGTGTCATGGATATGTATCATGAATACGTATCATGCAGCATGTATATGTATCATGTATCATGTATCATGGATATGTATCATGTATCATGGATATGTATCATGAATATGTATCATATATCATGGATATGTATCATGGATATGTATTATGTATCATAGATATGTATCATGTATATGTGTCATGTATAATGTATCATATATATGTATCATGTATATGTATCATAGATATGTATCATGTATCAATGATATGTATCATGTATCATGGATGTGTATCATGTATCATGGATATGTATCATGGATATGTATCATGTATCATGTAGTATGTATCATGGATATGTATCATGTATTATATATCATAGATATGTATCATAGATATGTATCATGTATATGTATACTAGCTATGTATCATGTATCATGTATCATATATATTCTTCATCATTTTCTACCCCCTCATGATATTCTTCATTATGTTCAACTCCCTCATGGTATTCTTCATCATTTTCAATCCCCTCATGATAGTCTTCATCATTTCCAATCCCCTCATGATATTGTTCATCATTTTTAATCTTCTCATGATATTCTTCATTATTTTCAATCCTCTCATGATGTTCTTCATTATTTACAATCCTCTTATGATATTCTTCATCGTTTTCAATCCCCTTATGATATTCTTCATCATTTTCACTCCTCTCATGCTATTCTTCATCTAAGTGGTGGGTGTAGAGATTCTGAAATACTCTAATCATCTTACTCTGTGAATTTTACCTAAGAATACAATTTTAAATGTTATGTATATTCTCTAACCTTTGTTGAAAAACCTAAATTGTGTTTTTAAACGTGAGTCATCATTCTTCCTTAGCTATCCTCTAACAAATAAATTTCATTCAAAATGATTAATTGTTTCATGAACTTGAGGTATTACGTAATTAAATTACAATATGACTCAGCAATTTCAAATTACTATAAAATATAATGAAACATAACAGAACAGCCTCCCCCCCCCCCGATGAAATATGCCGCATGGACCCCTAAGGGGTATGTTTATACATTCGGGAATACTCTCATCATCTTACTTTGTGAATCTTACATCAGAATACACCTTTATATGTTATGTATATTCTCTAACCTTGTTTTAAAAACCTAAATTGTGTTTTTAAACGTGAGTTATCGTTCTTCCTTAGCTATCCTATAACAAATAAATTTAATTAAAAATGATGAATTGTATAATGAACTTGAGGTATTACGTAATTAAATTACAATATGACTCAGCAATTTCAAATTACTATAAAATATAATACTCTCACCATCTTAATCTGTGAATTTTACATGAGAATACACGTTTATATGTTATGTATATTCTCTAACCTTGTTTTAAAATGTATATTATAGGACATTAATTTATTAGAAACTTTAAAACATACTAATATACGAATGAGGTATATCGAGATCTATTTGAGGGTGTGCCGATCTTAGTAAATATACAGTATTTGAAAATTGTCTCGTATCATTAGAATCAAATAAGTCTAAGATATTTTGATGCTATTATAGATACAAAAAATCGAATTAATTCATTTAGAAGACAGAAATAAAAACTTAAACCTAAGGACGAGTTTTAAAATATGATCGTTGTTCATATAATTTGAAAAGCTAAGAGGTATGTATCTTGTTTTTTTTCATGGCAAATGTAATAATCATGTTCATACTCATAATCATTAGTAGTAGCACCATAATCGGTGTCGTCGTCGCCGTTGTCAACAACAACAACAACACCCGGAAGTTATCTTTAGAATTTCAAAATAATAATTGTAAATGTAAAACGTTAATCATTAGAACGTTATAATTTATATTACTACAAATAATGATATCATTATAAAAAAGTATTACATATATATAAATAAAATTAGAGAAATGTATTATGCAGAATGTAAATATATTAGAGAGTGTTTATAAAATTAATATTCAAATGAAGCATCTGGATAAATGTGTTTTTGCAGTGTTCTATCATGCATATACTGGTAAAACTTACCCGCTTTTTGAGACACAATTAATTGACACGGAGACGGCGTTAATTAAGAAAATGTTTTTCCTCAATATATTCCATATTTTGAACAACAGCATTTTGTAAATTTGGTTGTTTAACTCCATTAGCTAAATTACCGCCCTCCCTTAAAAAATGATATTCTTTTTTTTACGGTCGTTCTAAATTATTAGCACAGTTAATATATTTTCAACACTAACTCTAAGTTCGACTGGTAAGGTCGTAAAGCAACACGCGATCGCTCAAAAAAGGTCCGCCTCAGAATAACGCACATAATTAATCTCCAATGGAAAAAAAACTATCTATAGAGATAGTAAACATAAGCTAATGCAATTATAAATAAATAACACAAACCATTAATTATTTATGAACAGTGTAAAATATAGTTATGCTAATTAGATAGTTAAATGGTTCTCTCTTAATCGTGTATCTGCTCTCTATATATATACAGCATATGAAGATCTTACATTGTATTCTTGTTAGCGAAACAGTAACTCGTTTTGATTATCAGATAGGAGTGAAAAATGAAAAAAAAAACCTTCGCATTTATTTATTTTAGTAATGTGTTTGTAAATATTTAAATGTAAAGCTTAACGTGTTTTTATATGAGATAAATGAAAAATGATTGTAGTTTTTATAAATTATGTTGCGTTATGTGTTCCTGTCTATTTCTTTATACGATATTTTAAGCTTACTATAATGATATTATTGTGAACTGTTATTTTTTTTAATGCAGAAATGGGATTGTAAATTCAAAAAGTGTATTGGGCTTTAGCGAGATGTCGATAGAGCCATGATTATTAAAAGAATATTCTGGGTTTATTCTATGACAAAGTTTGTATAGTCTTATTGAATAAACCAACTGAAGAACCTATCTGTTCTATCGACTAGTGTGTCCTGATTTCTTATTATACTTAGGTTGCTTAAAATAATTATTATTTTAAAACCCATTTTTAGATACAGCTTGCATTTCATAAAGACCCGAGGCGCCAACTGGCCAAGTACTTATTGAATAAATCCCCTTCCGCTCTAAAATAACATTTCCGATCTATACTACCCGGACCATGATCTATTTTATAGCAAATCTTACAAAGAAACTATAAAAAGATATCGATCTTTAATTTCTTGCATCTCTGAATTTTGGGATCTGGGTTGATTTTATGTCAAATTATTAAACGGACGGAATACTTTAAGGTTTCATTGAATTAGCCAACGTTGTTATATGTTTCTTTCATATTTAAACTAGTTTTATGGGGGTATGTCAATCTGTATATTGATTAAAAGTTATTTTCTCTATTTATTTTTCTACATTAAGCAATGAATAAGCGTGCACTTTTATTGATCAGAGTGTGTTTTTAGCTTCAATAGTTTTATTATCATTCTTCATTAATATAGGAATTTATGTACCGAATTATCAAAAAAGAATCAATATATAATAGATCATTACATGAAAGGAAATCCCGTCTTACGGTTTGAACTTTTGCAGGGTCTTTCTAGTTTATATTCAATATATCGGACATTAGATAAAAATCGGACATGGAACGGCGGTATTTCTTGACGATGTAAAGACATGCATATATAAACTATTTTTTATTTGTGAAACAATAGATATCCACTTTGATAAAGTTATTAAACAGGAACGAAGCGTGGATAAGCTACTAATAAATGTTGTATTCATATTATCACAAGAAGAATAAATAATTAGATATATATCAGTCATTAACTGACAACTATTTTGATAAACAATATCTGGTTCTTATGTATACGAAATAGTTCGATGAAATACAATAATAAAAAAAGATTAGTTGACTATTAACATATATTATGTGTACAATTTGAAAATGATATATTCATTTTTTAATTTCGTTTTTGATATGTGATTTCGTAAAGTTTAAATTCAATATACACGTTTCTTTTTAAAATGCCACAACAATGTTGTATCTTGGAAGCGAATAAATGTGATCAGTATATGTCTTCTGGCAAATAACACCAAAAATGAAATTTCGGGCAATGGACATATGGGAACTATGAGGAGAAGGCTGCTTATACGCGAGCGTACGAACAATTATAATATGTATTGGTGACCGTGAACTGAGTAGTTTATAGTTATATTAGGGTTGTGTTTTTGTAATCACCCGTCTAATCACTCAACATTAAGTGAATCCAGTAGCAAGGAGGTATCTCTGATGACATAAACAGCGTTGATCGATTTAGATTTTTTTCTTTCAGTCTCTTTCCCCATAACTTTACTTACAGATGTGGGTACTCTGAAGAGGAATTTGAGTTTAGACATTTCAAAGCGACTTTAGTTTTACGTCCAAGTTTTACTTTAGAATATCTTGTATTCTGTATCAGTACTTAAATCGGCCTAAATTATTTGATCCGAGCAGACTCGGGTCCCACTTTATATGGATTTAATTTGCACGGATTCGAACCAAATCGTAATTGAACTTTATATATTTACTTAAATCTACAATAGATGTTCTTAATGCAGTCTATATGTATTATACTTATTATAAGTATAATTACTTATATATATATATATATATATATATATATATATATATATATATATATATGTATATATTTGATCCTATTTACTTCCCTCCCCACGAGTGAAGCGTTGCAACAACGTCGGTGTTTAATATGGGCAAAATCAAGCTGCACTAAATTTGTCACGTTATCATAGTTTATTGAAAATAAATAAAATATAATAAATCATTTCTCAACTACGATATTTTAACTTAATTAACCACAAACAAGTTAAGTTGGAACTGAACACGAGCGTGACTACTGAGAATTAGGGTGAACATTTAGGAGGTCCTCCTCAATTGAAAGCTGTGCAGCAAGATTCTTGTTCATATTAGTTTTAAATTCATGCATGTTGGTACAGTCGAGGAAATAGGGAGCAGGTAAGGAGTTCTAAATACTGGCAGTTCGAGGAAAGAAACTATTGGAGTAGAAACCTCTTCGGAATCTGAGGGCCTCTTCAGTGAATGGATGGGGTTTAGGTGAGTGTCGGTTTTTTCGAGTGTATTTACGTCGAGAGGGCACCCGAGTAAAAAGTTTATCAGAGAACATTCAATTGAATTACTAGTAAAACAAGCACAAGGATGCCACATTGCGGCGATGGGCTGAAGCTTGGTGGATAGTGAGTAAATATTTTTTGGGGGGAGGGGGGGGGGCTTGTCTAAGATGGAGAGATTACTGGATGGTGCACCAGCCTAGATGTTACATCAATACTCCATGCATGAGAAAATGGTGGCTTTGTTGAGATATAGGATACTCTCAGGTGTTAGTAGTTTTCTAGCACGGTAGAAGGAGCCTAACTTATTTGCAGCAACCTGGGAAAAGTGTTCTATGTATTTGTTTTAATTCATGTTACTTGTGAATGTTAGTCCGGGGACTTTGAACGTTGGACTTTCAGGTAGGGCGTTATTCGACATTGCAATCGGTGAGTGAAGCAGTTACTGGTAGGTGTTAAAGAGAAGGAGCTTAGCAACATTAGAAGTTAATATCCATTTATGAATGCATTCCACTACAGACTTGAGGTAACTCACTAAAGATCCGACCATTGCCTCAGATATGGGCGCGTCCGTTTTACCCACATAACGTAAGGAGAGCGTGGTGTCGTCAGTAAATATACTATCTCTGAGACAATGCCATCAGGGAGGTCGTTTATGAAAATCCGGAACGATAAACGTCCTAGGATCGATCCCTGGGGTAGACCTGCATTGATGTCATGTTATTTTGATCAACGTCCCTCAAGAACCACGTGGTCTTTGTTGTTGGATAGAGAATGATCTTTTAATATCAAATATTATATCCAGTAATACCATATGAATTAATTTTCATTACAATGGCTGGTATAAATGCCAGACCTTGTCAAAGTATTTGGATATATAAAGAGCTAACGCCCTAGCTTCACCTGCCTAATCCAGTGTATGAGATAGATGTTCAGAGATGACCGTTAGGTTATCCGTAGTCAACCGTGCTTATCTAAATCCATACTGATGGTCAGAAAACTATTAGCATTAACGATGTGACGGAATATTGCTAGATTGAGTAAGGATTCAAGTATTTTAGCGAAGAGCGGTAGTAGATAGAGGGGGCGATACATTTGAGAGTCAGTTCTATCTCTGGAATTCCTGTTGTCTGGTATCACAGAGACAATTTTGCAATCATCAGGGAAGCAAGATTCGGCAAGCCATTTGCTGCAGAGTTTGGTGGAGAAAAGGGCCAGTTCAGCAAACCCTTTCTTATTTACTATTACTGGTGTAATATCAGGACCCCATACTTTGCATTTGTCAAAGTTTTTTATGATGTCCCGGATAAGAGACAGAGTGATGGTCAGGTCATCAAGTGTGGCTTCAGTCCGCAATGAGAAATTTGGGAGAGGGTAGTTTGTGGAGTCCAAAGTGAAGTTTGAAGCGAAACTCTGGGCAAGTGGCTCACCCTTGTTAGTTACCGGACAAACGATATCATTGTAATTGGCTAACAAGGAAATTGTTTATTTCCCATTATTAACAACACTAATGAAGATTTACCAGAATTCGCAGATTCCTAGATTCTGTGACTCAATGCGTTTTCTAATCATTTCCATTTAACTACTCTTTGATTCATTAATTATTGTCTTACATGATTTATTGACGCTATAAGTGTATGTCCATTTATAGTCAACAGCACAGTCTGAGGTGAACAATTCACACGATCATTTTTCTCCACCCGTATCACATCAATCTCTCTTTTAACCCGACCTCCTATAACCCCTCTTTTAGTTAAGGCTAATACTTACACTACTCCCACTTACATAGCCTCTCAGTCAACTTCTACCTTCGCCATCTCCAATATATAATACCCATTTAATCAAGTACCCATTATCTTTACGGAGGTTTACAACTAAAACCATTCCTCCGGATCTTCTTCATTATTTTAAAGTAGCTAATATATTATCCCTCCGGTCTCATACTTTTGCTAGGCAGAGAGGATGAAATAATGGTGAACGAACTACATACACTGAACCCCAAGGGAGGGCTATTAACGAACATATACTACACTAAAACTCAAAGGAGGAGGTTATTTCTGGTAGGATGGTATTATGACAACAGTACAGATACAACAATACCCCTTCCAATATAGATGAGGTAATACCTTGGAGGATCTCCCCATAAAAACAGGAGGGGATGCCTGTGAATATAGTATCATGGCAACAGAAAAGATACTACATAACCACCTCCCCCCCCCAAAAAAATATATATAGTCCCTGGGAAGATGGTCTTATGACAAAAGAAAATATACTGAATAAACCCTCCCTAACAGGAGGATGTAATACCTGGGAGGATAAAAAAGGAGGAGGTAATCTGACAACAGAACCGATATTATATTAACCTATCCTCATTAAAAGATAACACAAAAATAGATTAAATCAGTTTTTTTTGCGGAGAGTTGTGACACTCGATTTATAAATGCCGAGTCATAAAAACATTTTTTATAATTTCTTGGTTCCTTTTCTTAAGATCCTACTCCCCATTATAGTTAAATGATATTCTGTAAATAAATGTATTTATGAAAAAATGTGTTTTTTAACAATTGGAAAGTATTTTAGGAAGGATACCCCCAAGAGTAAATGTAGGTAGTGTGGTGACTGAGATGATTCTAGTTAAGAGTAAGATATACATTTTATTTAATTGGTCAAGGATGACCAACGACCCCACTTTTCCTAACACTTTTGATCGTTTCATCCCTGATTTGTTCGTAAATTATTTTTGATATGCTATGCAAATAAATAATACAAAGTGTAGTATCTGTTCTCAACATCTCATTTAAACTTTTACAATCGGAAAAATGATTGCGTCAAACAATAATAACAAAACAATAACATAATACGGTGTCGTTAACAGGAGAGAGAGAAAATAGAGAGGGACAGAAATAGAGCGCCAGAGAGAGAGAGAGATGAGATTGGTTTATTTTCTCAAGTAAAACTTATATACCGTTTTTATTTTTTGTTTTTATACGAGTCATTTTTTTTTAGTCAGATGTAAATATCGTATTTGTTTATTAATTTATATTTTGTTGTTGTTGTTGTTGGGATTTGTTTATTTTTGGGGGCGGGGGAGTTTCAATTCCATTAGTTGTTTTCGATTTGTACATTAAAAATTACTTTGCGTGTGACAACAGTAAGAAATAACTTGTTATTCATGAAACCAAATTACTATTGCCCCGGACACTACCAAGTAGCCTGGCTCGTTTAAATTAATACATTTTAACACACTAAACGTTAAGATTTTTGTAATTTCGAAAAATGTATTTACCTTCTAAATGTGACTTAAAGAAACGACAAGAGAGAAGAAACAAAATTATCTTTTCATTGGCAATTTACAAAAATCGAGAGCGACCGATGTTTGAAATATTTGACCGATGTTGGAAAACGTTTTAACACAAATGCTAAATATTTGTCCAGAAACTACAACAATATGACGAAACAAAACATTTGTTATGTTAAAATTTAAAGAATCATTGACATAATAAACAATACCAAATAATAGTTAGTTAATAAAATTAACTT
Source organism: Sepiola atlantica (assembly GCA_963556195.1). Classification (NCBI taxonomy): domain Eukaryota; kingdom Metazoa; phylum Mollusca; class Cephalopoda; order Sepiida; family Sepiolidae; genus Sepiola; species Sepiola atlantica. The sequence continues at coordinate 168,822,163 of OY744521.1, read as the reverse complement.
TTACGAAGCCAATATGCAAATTAGTTAACACTGCTAATATAATATCGCATCTATATTAACGGTATATAAAAAAAGATAGTGAGCTTAAGAAACTAGTTACATTATTAGAAACATGCCCGTTTTATTATACATTTTTGTGCGACAAATGAGCACAATTGTCGCATTTATTCATTTAAATAAAGCCATTTTCTTCCACAGATTAAGTTTGGTTTTCACAGCATAAATAGCGTTTTACTTTAGAGATGTGTTTGCCTTATTATTCAAACTAGTCTGGGTAAATGATTTTCTACTAATATATATATATATATATATATATATATATATATATATATATATATATATATATATATATATATATATATATATATATAGTAGACAAGCATGCACTCAGATTAGTTTGAATAATAAGGCAAACGTTTTCGCTAGATTGAGCACTCACTTGGTAAACGACAAGCCGTTATTTATAGAGTGATGCAATACTGTGGGCTACGCCTATTGAGTTCTGTGTATTAAGTTTTGTTCGCAGTTTGCTAGATGATCGCCGAACTTTTCCATTCGGATGTTGATTCACTCTCCTATTTCCAGAAAATGCGTCGCCTCCCCTTCTGTACCAGCCTCCTCTTCTGTCTATCTCTGTCTGTATATATGTATGTCTCTCTCTCTCTCTTTATATATATATATATATATATATATATATATATATATATATATATATATAATATATATATATGTGTATATATGTGTGTGTGTGTGTGTAGTTGACTTTCATTTAGACACATTTCTAAGAGGTCAAACAAAAGGGAGACACAAACAAGAGTGATGCTGTGTGAGAATAAAAGAAATAGTGTGGTAAGTATTTGATAAACCACGTGTCCTCAAACATCTCTAAAAATGTGGCTGCTCTTACAACTCTTGACCACTAATCAAATTATCACCGTGGCTTGCCTGACAGCGCATCCCACTTCTGTATTTCATCTTTATCTAATTAACAATTGAGGTATCACACGAGACATACACATCAAAACCGACGTCTGCGATTCAGTCCTCATGTGTTGAAATCAAGTTGAGATAATACCATTATAAAAACACGCACATACACACACGCTACCAAACATACAGTAGTGTGTCCACATACATGAAGCGGTCACTAAATATTGTACATATATAAATATCAACATTCATGTATGCTATTACTTGGCAGTAATCTATAGACTTTCAAAATTAAGTGTAAATATGATGTACACGATGTCACTGCTTATTATATATGATTGATTAAAAGTGTTCCTGATAGCATTATTAAGTGTGTATATGATTGTTCAGTTTAAATTCTGAGACGAAATTATATTTACAAATAGATATGGATCGACGTCTCTCCTTTTCTGTTGTCATGATAAATGAAATATTTTATAATTTTTATCAGCCCCCCCCCTGTAATTATAACGCATGTCATTCAATCTATTTAATCTTCTGCTTCAACACTACCATCTGTTACTTAAACTCCTCTCCTTCTGCTTCTTTATACTTTCACCACTACTCTCGTGTAACAGTCTACACACGTCTTCTTATTTACAAAACTCCTACTCTGACTTCTTCATCCTCTAGACTAATAGTACGAAACCTCCTTTTTTGTAACTAAATGCGTGTTCCGAATTTTTTATTTGCATCTGTCCCCCCAAAACAGATATTAATAACGGGAAAATATAACTTCATTGTTCCATAAACATATCAGAATGTATTAATTGTGCATACGGTGAATCTATAAATTAATAACAATGTGTTGGGCACGTATGCTTCAAGATGACACAACACCCACTTTAAAATTGAAATCGTGGTGTTATTTAAACTTTAAAAAACGAAACATTAAAATATATTTACTTATTAAAATTCTATTTTTCATAAAGTAAAAAAAAATGGATTAATGTATTTAGGAAATAAAAAGAACGCAAGAGAATAATTATTAGAAAGTTATTTGTGACACTATGACTTTAAAATATCACTTTATTCATCAATTAGAATGTGTTCATGATGAATTAATTCATTGTAAACAAGTTTTGGGGAAATATATTCGAAAATCATATTTCTACTTGTTTTACTAACAACTAAAATACGAGTTTATACAACGAAAACATGTCTATATTATTGCCTTAAAATTTGTTATGATAGAATGAAGGAAATTTATACAAAATAAATTATTTCCGTATACACAGAACGTGAACTTTAAGGCGACATACTTGCTCCTGGGTAATCTAAAAAAAAGGTAGGCTAGATGGTATGTTGCATTTGATAAAGGTAATTTTGGGACAAACATATGAAAAAACAAGGATAGAAAAAAAAAGTACAGATTTAAACTTAAAGATATAAATGTCGTGAATTTTATATATTTTTTACTTTCACTATTTAATCCCATGAATTGTTCTCACATTAAACCAAAGTTTTACTTTTTCAAGTATCATACTATACAAGCAAGTCGTAACGTCTGCGTCGTATGCGGCCTTTCGGGTTGTCTATTTATTGTAGCGTATATGACAGCGCTATAGTAAATTAAAAATAAATATATTTTGATATATAATTGAGATAAAATATTCGAAAGCTAATCAGATTCTGCTAGTCGTAATGGTTGAGATTCGAATCGCGGCAAGAACATATGAGTTACATCCACCCACATTGGGGACACGCTTTGAATAACTACTAAGCTGTATCTACCCAAAGTCGGCGAAAGTCATTTTCTATTTAATTTTCTTTCGCTTAAATACCAAAAAAAATACGTATGTTTTTTTTATTATTCATATATATATATATAAAAAACGAAAACAAAAACACAATATCATCTCTTAGTATAACCCATATTGCGTTCAGGAAATACATGTACCTAATTTATTTTAATTGCTGGCCATTTCCCTAAGTGAACAAAAAAAGCAAATCGTATTTTGATTTACTCTTCATGCAATCGTTTATTATATATTGAATGATTTTACTACTAAATTCTCATTTTCCTTTCAAAAGTTAACGTGCTGTAGTCATAAGAACATTCATTAAGAAGCGACAAAACTATCTCATTCTGAAAAAGATAATAGGTGGATAGATAGATTTATTAGTATTGGTAAAGTGATAAATAAAACTTGCCTAATTTATACAAAGGTAAATAAGGTGTATTTTATAAATGTATGTATATCGCATGAAATTACTTTTAAGAATTGATTGGTTTATTTATAGGTTTAGACAATACGTTAAATAACGAATGAGTGTGTTTTTTTTATGTTCAGTGAAACATTTACGAAGTCATTCTTTGGAAAACTGAATAACATAGTTCAAAGCATTTCGTTACCTTGTCATTATAAATGAATTTTATAGCGTGTGAAATATCGGATAGATAAGGTATACATTGTTTGAAAATAATAAAATAGAAACGATTAATGTATTTATCTTGATGGGAGTAAGGTCGGTAGCTTCTCTTTTATTAAAGTTGTTTTAACAATCGAATGCTCTGTAAAGATACGGTTCACTGAGTAAACTAGCAAAGTAATTTTTAGTGCAACGACATACGTTGAAACTGTTTCTGTCACATGTAATTATATTAAATAAGATATGCAGAGTTTAAGTTAGTACTCGAATACTTTTAGGGACCCACGCTAAGAGTATTTATATATACATTTATTATAGAAATAATAATACACTTACAAGAATCAGCAATAACAAGGTCATGAAAAATAGCTTAGGCAGATTATGGAATATTGTTGTATAGTCGTCCTGAAATTGGCCGTGGCAGTTCTCTCTTTGTATACCAATCCCGGAATGAGCCGTGGCAGTTCTCGTTAAGCAACTGGTCATTTTTAACACAAAGAATGTATATGTTGCATACCTTTTAATTTCTCGTACCTTCTCTCTTTCCTCGTGCGTGGAGGGGTGTCATCTTGATGTCTTCTAGTTCCTCGTATCTTTTCTTATTCCTCGCGTGGAGGAGTGTGTCTCGATGTTGTCTGCTGTGTCTGCAATAAAAACCTTCATACCACTTTTTACAAGACAAACAATCTTTTAAACTTTTGATTATTTTATTTCAGGCGTCAGTTATCGTCGATGAAGATGCCTCACTAACGTTGGGGGAGAGACAAAATTCCTACTTTATCGTAGTTACTTCTTAGCTTAAGTCCTTAGCCATTCGAGAAGGGGGGAAGAAGAAATATCATGCCTGTATTCTTAATTCCGTTAATCATGTTGAAGACCACATAGAGAAATCGTTCGTTCGGCCTGCTTCGAAAACCAAGACTGAAAACTCTGCCTTCCACAAAAAAAGCTCGTGACGTCACAGAACCGCTATGCGCAGGTGCATTCGTCACAGTCTGACTCCCTTGAACTTTTGACCTGAAAGGTCTCATCAAAATAGTGGCCTGCCAACGTCTGTGAGACCTGACTGTGAGAACCAGTTTATTTTGCACTCGACTGTACGGGTCCACCCGCACTAAATCGCGCAAGCCCCACCAAACTATCTCCTCACACATGCGTCCACTTCAAGATGCATCCGACCCCACAAGCCCATTATCCAACAATATTATGTAGACAACATCATAGCACACGTTATAGCACACTGCAAAAAATGGCAATCCTTTGTACCTACTATAAGTGCTATTTACATCAATAAACAATAATACATGATTTAATATGGATTATAAGCATATGCATTTTTTATGGGCAGTCTATCATAGACATATAAATGGATGGATTTCGTTTTGGTTCAGAACATAAGTTGCACAAGATCTGACGACATTAATTCAAATTTATTCCATGTTAAAATATGGGGAATATAAAAGTAACTGGAATGATATTAATTTGTAGTATTTGCTATATACGGATTACTGTACTCATCTTGGATGAGAACAGTAGTCCGATAATTGTTCTTATTATGAGTTCAGTTATACGGGAAAACTCAACATCATTTTATTGTATAAGATGTACATATATATATATATACATATATATACACGGAAGTGTGTCGGTTTATCTTTTAATTTCAGTCTTTCAAAAATAGTGATGTTGATATAAAAATTACTTAAACGTTCACAATTACCGTATTCGTAAGTATCCGAAGATTCATATATAATTCCTACTTGTAACAATAAGCATATATTTTACAGGTAAAAGCTATATTATTTGCTGCCTATTACACATTTACTTTTGAAGTGTCTAAAGATCCATACTAATTTTTAAATTTCAAAATAGTGGATTTGTTTTTTAGGATGTTTAACATATATTAAACGTTCGACCCTTTTATTTAACAATCTAAGTATATACTTTCTTGATACGTCAAATGTAGATTGTAGCAGACGATGTTTTATGTTGCTTTATATAAATACATTTATATAATGTTTTATATATTTTTGCTAACACATTTTGAATAGTTTAACCATTTAGTTTCTCTGTAGTTTAACCTTTTGTAAGGATTTGTTTAAGATTTGAGTTTCCAACTATTGTTATTTTACAGGTACTTATATGTAATATTTACATAATGGTGAGGTATTACATTTGCATTTTAGAATGTATACACACAGACGTGGGTATATATATATATATATATATATATATATATATATATATATATATATATATATATATATGTGTAGGTATTTATATATATATATGTAGGTATTTATATATATATATATATATATATATATATATACATATATATATATATATATATATATATATATATATATATATATATATATAGCTTCGAAGGTGTCTAACATTTACAACTGTATAGAAGAAAAAAATAACTTTAGTTTTGTTCTAAGTACTACGTAAAAAATCCTTTGCTTATTCAGTTGACATTAATATCTTGTAATCAGTGTCCTTGTTAGCTCTCACGTATTTACGCTTGTCTTGATATTTTAAGAGATCATTAATTGTTTGCAATAAAAAACTGCTTCGGATATTTAAAAACAAAGCGATATTGTTATCATGGCTCCCCAGCAGTGTTGATCAAACACCACCTCCCTAAATCAAACGTTCCGAATATCAGATCATATATTTTGTTCCAGATTATTTTCTAACCTATTATATATATTCTTTGTATCATAGCTGGAAAAATCCCAGAAGAGTGATCGATTAATTAAGAATTAAAGTAAAAAATAAAAAATTAAGAGCGTAATATTTATTTATTTTGCTACAGAAAAATGAGTACAACATTCGTACCGTCTGTTTCAAGCACGGATAGACTTATCCATCCGGCTCTCTTCAGCTTCTGTTGTCATATGTTTCGGAAATGTGAAGTCACGTATTACTCTAGTTTAGACGCGTTATTTGCTTAGAGTATTGTGTATGTTTGTTTAAATTTAGTGTAAGGAAGGTTTAATGAGGTTTGAAAAAAAGGGGGAGGGTGAAAAGTAACAGTTGAGATTTAAACCGGATGAGATTTAAAGAGATATTAAAAAGTATAAAAAATAAAAAAATAAAACATAAAAATAAAAAAATAAAAAAATATTTCTATATAATTCCCGTGAGTCAATATTATGAGTTTCGTATATTTAGCCGTTACTGTTTTGTAACAGAAAAATCTATTTGAAAAAAGACCATCAGAAAAATTGAATATCTATATATATATATATATATATATATATATCAAGTTCCCCGGTGACACTGAGAGCAGTAGAATTTAATATTAGCATGAGAGTGAACATGGTTGCAACATACTCTGTTAAAACTGAGCTGAACAAAGCAGCTGACATGAACAAATTTAACTAATGTTGAAAGGTAACTTAACGAACGTATATTTTCTGGAAACACGCATCAGAAATTAGTCTATATAGTTAACGAGGCAAATTCGCATGTGAAGGTTTGGGTTCTAAATCAATAATGGCCACTGAAATAAGTGCACATAGACTTTACTTTATTATACATGAATCATTAATCCGACAAACAAATAAACAAAATGACAACTACAAATTTACATATATAGAAAATAGTTAATGCACCCACACAAACACACACACACACACACACACTCACATATATATATATATATATATATATATATATATATATATATATATATATATATATATATATATCTACTGCCCTCAGTGTCACCGGGGAACTATTGTTTATGGGATTATGTGATAGCATTCACACAGTTTGTGTTTCATGTTTACGCTCCTATCTTTCTTTGTAACCTACTATATATTTTCAATAAAAACAAAGGCTTCCTAGAAATACGATTAAATTTCTCAAGGCGTTCTCATTGGCTATTCCATATACATTTTGTGCACATTCAAGATTAACGGTATGAAGCTATTTACGAACAGCTTTCAGACTACATCGACATATTCAAAATGGCGAGTTTCACTGATGTCTAAATTACTCGACTTCACGTAAGAAGTTATTGGCCTTTACAAATAATACATTTTCTAACGACTAGTGTTTTGAAATTGTTTCATGCTTATGTATAATTTATTTTGTTTCAAGTATTAAAAATACTATGCTAGCGATAAAAGGTCAGTTGATCTACAAAGTTAGAATCGAGAATAGTTAAGCCGAAGTGAAAGGAATGTGTATTATAAGAATTATGTTGTTAATAAATATGGAGACACATTTTTCAAACGTTTTAAGACTTTAAAATATGTTCATTGTTTTTTTTATGATAATAATAGTTTGCCAAAACAAAAGAGACTTTACATTTGTCGCTTCGTCTTACTTTACTTCATTCTAACCTTTTAGATCAACAAACGTATGCTAGATGTTGCCAGAAGCAGTGTGTGTAGTCAAACTAAAAACGTTTTGATGCCTATTTATTACGTACTATCACATTCATTTTAACGCTGATACGTTCAGCACATAATATTTTTTTAAATATAATTTTTCAACTACTGTATATCGTCTTTCCGATAAAATATCGTATACGACGTGTTTATTGTAAAACCAAAACTAAAATCTATTTCTTTAAGGGTTATTTCACTCTTAATATTTCAGGTGACTAAAGCTAACGAACAGTATCGCCGTAAGTTATTGATCATTTACTAACATCTAACGATATAAACGCATCGTTAGCGTTTTCGAAAAAATATATATTTTATAGTATAACTCCCGTCTCTAATTCGAACTTTTCACGTATGTCATCTTTTTCTTACCTTTCACATTTGCTTCTTCAGGCATGCTCTTTATTTGCTTTTTAAAACTTTTGCTGGCATTGCTTTCTAAAGACCACCCCTCTTTTAAGCAATAAAATACAGGTTGCTAATTAAACTTCTACCATGAGTGAAGTTGGCTATCGCCCCCCCATCTCGGAAAAAAACGTCTGAAATTTACATTTTAAATTAAATAGTTCACCGTCCGGGTCGGGTTTTTTAGTTACTCTAGTTTCCCGAGCAACGGAGGGTAACGTGTTCTGTGCGTAAAATAACATATTGCTTCTGTACAACGTTGGATCTGTCTGTGAATAAGATGATATAGTTATAGAAATTTGCGCTCGATATCAGATATTTGAATGACTGCAAGAATTAAAAAGAAATACAAATGTGAAGATACAAACTGAATAACGTATATAGGAGAATAAAATAAAATAAGTTAAAACTAAGTGAAAGGATATTATATATTTTCTGTTGTGAAGAATAAAAAACTACGTAGTACTCCCTAATTTTCGCTGGGGCGTTGGAAGGAGTATCAGCTTATAGGAGTTCTTTTGTATCTCACCAGGTATTATCGTTTTTTGAAATCGTCTTAATATGTTTCAATACATCTAATCTTACTACTATCATTCCTTCTCCTCCTCCTCCTCCTCCTCCTCCTCCTCCTCCTCCCCTACTACTACTACTAATGATAATAATAATTATTAGTATATTCAAATAATATTCATTATATTAATACTAAAGAGATCAATCAGAATAGCGAATAGAAAAAGAAGGAAGAAAGAAAATATCAAGTTTGAAGTCATTGTTCCATAAATGTATCGGCGTTATTCATGGACCTATAATTAATTAAACATTATTTATTTTATCCATGTTACGGTATTCTATCATTGCGATTACATGTGCTTTATATCAAACATCATATTCTCAGATTACACTTTTCTGAGGTGTGTATAATTTGGGTAAACACACTGGTCGCCTACCCTGTCGGAATTATCGTTTCATCAACTCATGCGGACGCGGAGGCTTTTTGAATGAAGTGTTATTACTTTATAATTAAGACAATTATATAGAAATATACTTTTAGAGGTGGACTACTGCAGTAGAGATGGATTACTATACAGAGAGATATATAGACGGCTCTGACTGCTATATGATCTAGTCCAAATTGTGCGTCTTCCCTCATCGCCACTGATGCTTTTAGTGACGAACAACATTTTACGCGACTGTCCCGTTCGGATAACATTCTACTTCTTTTGGAATGCATGTGATACAGTCAACTTCCATTTACCCGATCATCCTCTTTATCCACTGATCCGTCAATCATTCTCTCAACTCAAGCTGTAGGCGTTCGCTATGTAAAAATATAACCAGAACACCGCGAAAACTTAGGTTTATATTTTACATTTAGTTAACTACGCTATGTTGTCTTTTCTACGCGTCATGCTTTCATAATTTACACTCATCCTCGGACAGTCAGTATATCTTCAAACTATATTGAAAAACAAATTGAATTCTGTTGTCATATCTAAATTGTATTTATTTTCCTAATAGAGTTCACATTGATTAACCTGGTGCGGCTACAGACTGGACTATCTTAAACGCAAATTGAAGAAGCTAAGTACAATTATTTCTAAGTACCTTGGGTTAGGTGTTGCGTTTCTATATTTATGTCAGCACCACAAGCTAAAGTATTATATATTTTAGATCACGCACTTTAGCGATCCAATCAAATATATTTTTTCTCATAGCTTCCTTGCTGGTCAAAAATCTTGTCAATGATTCTGGATAAACACTTGTAGATTAACACTGCTACACTAAACAGCGAAAAGACACGAATGACAAGGAACATCAAACACACAATTGATTTTGTATTCGATGTGTACATAGATATCTACATAGTCACTTTATTTACCAATACATTTAGTGAATCTTACAATTGAAGATGACGATATTACTCTGCTTAATTCTTCAAAAGATCGATACTGAAAACCTCTCTTATACAAATAATTTCAGGTAAGAGTTGTTTATTTGTAATTGACATTAAACAGAACTTCGGAAAAGTACCACGTGGAAATAACATATTAGCAGTAGCATTGATCAGTAGAAATATCAATAACATGTGTTGTTAATTGGAAGACGGGATTGATTTAATATTTCCATTGAACATATGACAATTAATCGACTCATATTCATGCGAATAACAAACTCTTGTAGATAAGATTTTCAAATGTAAAAGAAAGCAATGAAACGTGAAATTCTAATGAGGTTAACATTTGGACTATTTTCACAACAGTCTACTGTATGTTATTGTATGACTAACGCATTTCTGCAAGCAATCATATATTAATTATGAATGTCAGTATCAAAAAGTGTAAGTTCTATAAACGCACCTGCAAGATACAGATACAAGTATCAGAAAAAAGTGTGGCTAAGACATGTGTTTCAATGAAAGCGGAATTATATAGAGCAAAAAGAACACTATTTTTTTCTTTCATTTTAAGCTTCAAGACTCATCGGATTATGGCATTTTTCTCGTCGATTCAGGGAATATTCGACAAGGTCAGTATTTAGATGGATAGCCGTTTACGAATGTCTGTTCCCTTTAATTGAGAATTGTGAGTTGCACTAAACACACTTTCTCTTATACTACATGGAAAGCTGTGTAGCATGGGTTTGCTATAGCCACTTGTTAATTACATTCAGGCTCCCCAAGTAGAGACTTCTCTAAAACAGAACCTCATACTAAATGCGCTAACTTGTGTTGTCGCTGGAATGTTTTAGCTAAGCCGAGTCAGGTACAGGTTGAAGTGGCGAAGCATTTCTCAACTATGAAGTGTATTAGAAACATGCATGTGTGCAGTAGGATCAGAACAAAACTTTTTATGTTATCTCTACAGTGATTATCTAATTCTTAGAAATAATTGTTGAAACCATTGTCAACAAGAGAATTGATGCTGATTCATAAGAATTTAATTTTATTTAGGTTTACAACTTTTCTGAAACGTTTATCTTAATGTGTATCTTAACATTTTTAATTAAATTAAAGAGAATTACATTATTGTTTAATAATAATCTATCGTGATAATATAAAGCTCAATATATTGAATAGAGCAATACATTTTAGAGATGATGAAAGGAATACAAAATTGCAAAAATACGATATTTATTAAAACAGCAGAAGTTCAAAGGGCAGAGTTTCATATCATGACATTTCTTGCTTTGAACTTCTGATGTTTTAATATATATATATATATATATATATATATATATATATATATATATATATATATATATATATATATATATATATTATGTTTTGTATTTGTAAACTGTTCCAACGTTAAATCGGCTGATGCAAGTTCTAAGTCTGCGATATTTTGGATTTAGTCGGTATGCTTGCGTATCCCTGGGTATCCCTGGCATTTTGTGTTTGTTTAAAATAACTAAACACTTCTTTAGACTATATATATATTATAAGTATTATTATGATTAAAAAGGGGATCAGCTCCCTTCCAGTGAAACTAATTCTCGTATTGTCTATCACGAATCCCCCTCCTATTCTGAAAATGCCTTAATTGACTCGCAAAGACAATTCTCCTTGACTTATCAACATATACTTAATTTTGGCGGCTTAATCAAAAACGCCCCTAATCAAAATTAACTCTAAATGTATTTAAACAAATTGTGTTTAAGTCCTCAAAACATTTTAAATGTTCGCACGTAATCGTATATATAAGAAGAATCTTTAGTTTTACGAAACAAAATTGCTGAAATCGGAAAAAAACGAACACGTTAATATCCCCCAGCAATTAGGCTTGATGTTCAATTTGTCTTAATAACGTTTTGAGTATGAAAATATGTATTGCTTATTTTTATGAGTCTTACTTTAACTGACCAAATCATCCAGTTCAATGTTTTGAAATCGGTTATGAAGTAGCTGGTAATCAAACTAAAAAGACGTTGAAACACTACGCTGATATGTTGGCATTACATGATTAGTATCTCCTGTGCTAACGTTAAAATGGTGAAGTTATGTGCGTGGATTGGAGAAAGAAAGAAAGTCTTCTGTTTCGTATTTTCTGTAATGAAAGCAAAAATAATCAAAATAAGTATTTGGACGGAGTAAAGAACTATTTGTTTAAAATAGTCATTAAAATTATGTGGAAAAATACCTTTGGATATCTTGATTATCGTCGCCATGTTGTCCGAATGAATTATGTTTGTATCTGTGTTCGTTTTAAAACTATGTATGAGTATAGTAATCAGTGGCGGCTCGTGTATATGAACTGTAGAACTGTAGCACTCTCTTAATTTTTGCTCAATATAATTAAAAATGATACGTTTAATTTTCTTTAATTCTTTCTTTTTACGTGTACATTATACACTCCTTAGTTTCATGTCGTTAGGCATCCCCAAATTCATGTAAAAAAGCCGTGCATGGAGCTGTGGGATTCACAGTTACACTTATTCGTAATTTGTAGAACTGTCGCTACCTACAGTGACAAATCTCATATTTTTGGTATGCTGGTGGAATGCAGTGTTTGCTTTGGACATTGCGTGTTCTGTGTGTATATACCGTCTACCATATTCTGTAGTGTGATAAAGTGTAGAATTCAAGCCGTATCCTGCTAAAAATATCCACTTTCTGAGAAAATAAAGACGAAAACTGGAAACTGATTAATTCAGGATTTGCTAACATGTGTAGCATTGGATAATGATATTAGTTGACGAAAACTCACTAAGTTTATCAGTGTATTAAATAAACATGAAGATTTAAAGGCGATGCAAAAATAAATGCACCTTCGCGCACAACTTGTTTAGGCGTAATGATATAAGCAATTTCCTTTTTAATAATTTACGTGACAAAATAGGATTTAACAATAATTTGCTAGTTAAAAAAATGTTTTAACAATAAAAATAAACTTCGATTTTTTTAGATGAGAATTGATAATTTGTATTATTCGAATTACTATTCTCTAATCGATTATCATGTTCAGAACGTTTCGACCGATCTAACCTCCGGCTTTCTTAAGGTGCATATTTTCAAACTCGGAAAACTTTATGTCTAACTCGGGAACCTATATTAGATTTGAAACTGAATTTTATATTTAATTCACGAGGGTAGATTGTTCTCGGTCCGTCACCTATAACCGGGTAGAAGTGTTAATACATTATTACGTTATTCTTAACTATTATCGCCTGTAGTAGGAATTGAACCTTCAACCTCTAGGTAAAGGCGTGCATCAATAATCAGTTCTAAGAGAGAGTATTCTAAAGGTTGAAGGTTCACTTCTTTCTTATAATTGATAATTATAACTAAGAATTACATAATAATTAATTAATTAATTAAGACTTTTACCGGGCCAGGGATGACGGAACGAGAACAATCTCCTCCCGAGAATTTAATAAAGCATTTAGTTACAAATTCCGTTCAGTTTTCTAAGCTTGACTCTTAGGTTTTAGTTCACAAATTGGAAAAGATATTATACCTAAAGAAGGTCGCGGTTATATTGACCGAAACGTTGTGAAAATGAAAACCGAAACGAGAATAATAGTCTGAATAATACAGAATAACTCATATATTAAAAAAATGATATTTTTTTACAGAATAAGAAGTAGAATCGGTGAAGTTGTATGTTAGCTTCTTCAGTTAAATCACCCCGGACCCTAAAAAATGAGATTTTACTTTGTTTATTCGATTACGTGTGAACACTAAAAAACCTTGCGGAAAGAAGGCAAACACGACAGTTATTTTAGAATTTAGGGCTTCCAATATAAATTAAACGTAAAATGATCCCCTCTTTTCGAACTATTCTAACTTATTAGGGCAATTAACTAACCCTTAGTCGGAGTCGCAAAATTGACAAACCACACTTAATAACCTAAAAACTAGACCCCCCCCCAAAGAATGTATTTATCATAACAAAAAAAATTAACTGTTCTAATTAATGCCTGGAAAAAAGGGACGATTTTACGTTTAATTTACATATGAAACTGGTCCCCCTCTCTAAATTCTAAAGGATAGTTTTTGTGTTACCATGGTTTTGACAGTGTTTACACGTAATCCCTTATATAAAGTAGATTCTTACTTTGGGGGAGATCGTGGAGTGTTAATCGATAGAAATACTGTAATAATCGAATTTTTAAGCAAACATTTTTAAAAACGTTATAGCTTGATTTGAAAACAAAAAATGTGAAAAAGAAAGAAATAAGATGAAATAATGTATCTTTAAAAAAAAACTTGAAAGCAGTTTTATGTATAAATTGTGTACATATTTTTTTCATATGTTTGCTTTCCGTCCCCACAATATGAAAACAATGAATATAACTTTTCTGAAGCAGCACCCACACTAATCTTAGCCACGGGCGGCGACTGATCGTAATGTAGTAATGGGATGGAAAAGGAATGATGGAATACTATGCTGTTATTCGTTAATTTACTGGTGATTAGTTTTTCATTGTTTTTGTATAGGAATAAAATTATAATCCCAAAACTTTGTACAAAATATCTCTTTTTATGTTTGGATGTGGTTTTCAGTATTGAAGTCGTAATGAATGTTTCTATCATTTAAGCTTAAATAAAATACAGTTTTTTTTTTAAATAAAAAAAAGTTAAATTGATGTGAACATCATCGGAAGCGTTAGTGAATTTTATCTAACATCATTTTTAGTAGAAATGTATACAGAATAAGATCAACACTATTAGTTCATGCATCTTTCTATCTTTTTAGTTCAAATGACGTATTGTTTGCTTTTACACTTAAGAATACATTTTAAATCAGCTTTAGATAGAGGGGCATTAATGGCATGGACTTTCATGACAATTTTTCTGTCATCTTTTTTACTACAAATGTTTGTAGAATGCGACAAACACTTTTTGATTTCTTATGCATTTTTCAACCATATAAGATAAATAAAAATATAAATTGCTTTTTAAATAGAACATTTTAAAAAATTAGTTGAAGCTAATTGGGTGCGTTACTCTCCGTTTTTTGGTCCTTACATATTTTGATGTATTTTTATGTCAAAACGTAGCTTTCATGAAGTCTTACATGATGCAACAAAATGAATAAAATTGAATTAAACATAAATTAGTGACAAAGCTTTGAATCTGCCGCAAGTAACCGAAATGTGACATTAAGAATATTACAAGTGTATGATATATATATATATATATATATATATATATATATATATATAACTGTGGATCATGTTGGCTAACTACTCTGCATGTTCGTTTGTTCTCGTGCAAACTTGTTGATGTTATACATGAATGACGTCAGTGAATGATGACGTCATCAATAAACACAATATGGGATAACCTGCACACTAGATGATGAAAAAATGGAAACATAAATAATGACGTCATAAAACGGATAGGTAATAAACACAGAAGATATCGTTATACTATATATATATATATATATATATATATATATATATATATGTATATATATATATATATGTATGTATATATATATTTATATATATATATGTATGTATATATATATATATATATATATATATATATATATATATATATATATAAAGTGGTGTACTAAAAGCGAACTTTTAGGAAAGGTAAAGTCGGCTTTCTCAACGGGCTAGCTTTAAAATATTTTCGCTGTTTTTTTTTCCCATTTAAAACACATTCCTTGATATCTCAGCCCAGGAAGTATTTTTAATGGCGAATATTTCCCACCTCACTCTTTACTGAGCCTTGCTTGCATCCACGAACGTACCTCTTATTGGACTTTTTACCCTTTGGATTTTCTATTTTCGCCGCACCTGAAGTTGTGGCTTCTTGGAATTTAACTTTGAATCCTCTCTCACAACCTCCTGTGCCTTTAAACGACCTACCTATCTACATCTCATTCTCTCCGCTGGACTTTTCGACACCGGACTTTTTAGCAATCGGACACTTGCTTGCATTCGGGCAGAGTTTTGCCCTGTGTTTCTTTCCCTACAACTTTCATTTTATTTTTTCTAATTTTAAATCTTGGCCTTTGCCAACTTATCTATTCCAGCGACTTCCTCTGATGATAAGATTTTGATCTTTGAAAAGCCTGGCTTAAGGAAAATTTAACTTGAATAAATTGCCTTTTTGCGGAATATACCTTGCTCTGAGCAATTGAATTGAATTTTGATTTGGCTTTTGCTTCTCTAATTCCTTTCCATTCTTCTTGATATATATATATATATATATATATATATATATATATATATATATATATATATATATATATATATATATATATATATATATATATATATATGGATGATGCGGAGTACTTTATCTTAGAATAACACACTTTAAAAAAAAACTTATTATTATTATTAACGATAAAAAATAATTTATTCTCTCTACTTTTAATATGGTTGTCAGTGTAGCCGTATCGATAGGAATGTAACTATTCTATCGATTCTATGATTCGAAGCCCGACACCGAGTAAGCATTGACTGTCAATGCTTGCTCTTATTATTACACAATGCTTATTCTTGCATATATGACACCTATATGTATTTGCTTATTAAAGTAATATCTAATTATTGAAGCTCTTCTAAGAGGTGCGCACCCTGGAAAAAATATAAAACGTTTATGGCTAAATTGTATGCAAAGCACTTACTTTTAGAACACTGTTTTCATATTTACTGTTGCTCTTTACGAGAAAATAAGATGTATTTATATCTCTTTTTATATGGTTGTATCGATGTTGGAAAGGCAACGATTATTATAGTCCAACGTTTAAGCTATGCAACCAATGTAGCTGTTTTATATATATAGGAACACTGATGATTCTTGGTGAAGATGAAGCAGAAATCTATGTTGACATTGAAATGATATTTATTAAAATGTAATAATGAATTGCATATATGTAAATTGTATATATTTAGACTAATTACTAGATAACAGGTTTGGTATGTCAGATAGAACAACACTCAATTATGAAATAGATATTAGTGGATTAAGTAGTTATGTTTAAATGGCTTGGCCGATAAGTCAAGTTGTCAACCCGGTCAAAGTTATCCCAGCAAATATAGCATAGAACTTATGAGATATTTACAGCCCGAAATAATTAATTGCCGATATGAGCAAGCCCACATAATATATATATATGTATATATATATATATATATATATATATATATATATATATATATATACATACATACATACATATGCATATACATATATACATACATATGCATATACATATATACATATGCATATATATACATATGCATATATATACATATGCATGTATATATATATATATATATATATATACATATGCGCATATGTATATACATATGCATATATATACATATGCATATATATATTTATATATACATACGCATATATATATGCATATACATGCGCATATATACATATGCATATATATACATATGCATATATATATATATATATAAATATGCATACATATACATATGCATATATATATATATGCATATATATATATGCATATATATGCGCATATATATACATATGCATATATATATACATATGCATATATATATAAATATGCATATATATACATATGAATATATATATATATATATATATACATATATATATATATATATATATATATATATATCAAGGTAGGCGCAAGAGCTCTCTATCCCGTTATTGACAACAAGAAGGGCCTATGCTGGAAATCACATTTCTTTGATCAATCATAACTCAAAAACCAATAAACCAAATTAGTTAAAACTTTGCACAACATTTTTATTAGATAGTTTCTATATGTGTGTAGAATTTCAGCATCATTAGTTAAGGCAACCCAGAGATCCAGAAAGTTCATTCATGAAACCATGTTATCCGTGTGTACGTACTTACATACGTATACGCCACTCTGTATCTCATCAACTATTTGATGGATTCAGCTGAATTTTCGCAGAGATAGAGGTTCTATGGTCTAGTTTATGGCATTTGAATTTCAGTTTACCATATATCTTAGTTTTCCAGAAAATTCCAAAAAAACTTTAAAAATTACCATTGTATTGATGCATAGCCTTTACAAAAGTTGTGACATTCCATGATAAATGGCAGTATACTGAAATCCTATGCCTTTAATAGGGTTAAGATGAAAATTAATATACAGTAAATATACAAAAGCAAGGAAATTCCCAAATGTTTACACTTTTACTGTCATTAAGGGTATGCGAGCACAACAGGGCTATGTATTTTACTGGTAGGAATTTTTCTTCAGCGCACCTCACACACTTCATCCACTCATGTATAGAGATTGATACTGTAATGATGTAATAATGAAATGGTTTGGTTGAAATATAACCATACCCTTAATGACAATTAAAGTGTGCAAATTTGGGAATTTCCTTGCTTTTGTACATTTAGTGTATATAAATGTTCATCTTACTACCCTATTAAGGGTATCTGATTTCAGTATACTGGCATTTACCATGGAATATATATATATATATATATATATATATATATATATATATATATGCATACATATCTATATATATACATATGCATATATATATGTACATATATATGCATATATATACGCATACATATATACATATGCATATATATATATATATATATATATATGTATATATATGTATATATATTATGTATTGTATACATATGAATATATATGCATATATATATATGTATATATATACATATATATGCATATATATATGCATTTATATGCATATATACATATATACACATATATATATATATGCATATATATATATATATATACACATATATATATATATATATATATATATATATATATATATATATAAATGTAGCTGGTATTATGTTTATATATTTGTATGCACCGGATTAACGCGTAAACTAAATAATGTATCCGGCTAGGCGTATAGAGTCCACATTTGGACTATATTTAGTTGAATTTAGATTTAAGGAATGGGGTTAAAAATATGGTGGAAGTCTTTTGTGAAAATACAGATGCGACAGATTCCCCATATCACAGTTTCTTTTGGGGCATTTTCCAGAGAGTTTAAGGTTCATAATATGCACACAACCACTCATTGAACATTAAAATATATCAGATTCGGATTTCAGTGTTTCCAAGGCATTATACACCAATTAAGCAGGATGCCCAGCATTTCAATTTCTTTTGATGACTCCTTAATTTCAGGCCTGAACTTTTAGAAGTGTTCGCGAATGAAAAATCATGTACAGATTTTGCTAAAAATTAGAATATGCTTTATATAGCAATAGATGAAGTTAAAGAATAGAATAAGGCGCAAATAAAAATGTTATCCGGATGTTCACTAATTAAATATATCAGTTGCCTCTTATATCTTTTGTTGTATTAACCTTATATATATATATATATATATATATATATATATATATATATATATATATATATATATATATATATATATAGTGTATTTAGGCAGCATTTTCTCATTTATGCAAACATTTTTAAAAAGAACAGAATTCGTCTGTTATTTATACTTTTTTTATTTTTCCCATGTTTTTGATGTTTTTTTTATTCAAATTATAAAAAAGTAAATGTTCAATAGGTTTTGAAGGTTTCACGAAGGTTTTCGATTCGTCGTCGCATCATCCTCAGGTGTAAACAGCAAATGAACAAAGAAGCTGAAGAAATAAGAGAACTTTAAAAAGACTGCGGAGAAACGCGCATAGAGCGATGATGATGATTCGACGAAGAATCGAAAACGTTAGTGAAACCTGTGAGACGTAGGGAGCATTTATTTTATTTTTTATTTTCATACAAAAAAGACCATCAGAAAAATTGAAAAGATACAAAAGGTATCATTAAAAGACGAATTATGTTATTATAGCTATGTTTGGATAGATACATACATACATATATATATATATATATATATATATATATATATATATATATATATATATATATATATATATATATAGGGTTAGCCAAAAGTAGGTGGACAGTAAAAAACATTTATCTTCTTGATTTACAGAGCTTTAAAGTCTGCCTCTTACGCTTCGAAAAAAAAATGTTTTTAACTGTCCACCTAATTTTGCCTCACCCTGGATATATATATGTATATATATATATATATATATGTGTGCGTGTGTGTGTGTGTGTGTCTGTATACTATTTAAGTTTCTGATAAAACCAAGAAAAAGCTTTATTTGAAATTTAAAAATTAATAAACAATGTATGATTTAAGCTTTTCTTTTACCGCATCTGTATAAATTATCAAACTTACATCGTACGATTCCAATCTGCTACTAAGATTATTAGACGTGGATTAACTCAGTTGTTGATTTTTTCCTCACATTATAAGCGTGAACTGTTATAAACAGGCGATTTTATGCACCAATCAGCATATGGCTAGTAAATACTGTTTCGTTATCTATTGGCTAATAAGAATCAGATGTTTGAATTGTGATGAACGTTTGAGTAGACTGATCACCTCAAATGCATGTTATGAGGCTTTGGATTATATGTTTTCGATGCCGTACAATGTTTTGAGCTCGTCTCCGAATATTTTATTTTCACCGACCGACAAATTTATCTTGTAAGTGTATGAATGGTAAAGGATGCAGAAGAACACATTGCATTTGTGTATCGTTACACACGTATAATAACACCTTTGTAAGATGGTAACCCCAATTCAATATAAATACATTGAATATAACGTTATAAAGACACCCCCCTTCGTTTTGTTCACGGTTTAACCCAGTTCATAGATCGAGGATTAGCAGTTCCGTTAAATGTAATGATGACATTAACCCAACACACACATAAAAAATCATGTAGCCACACACAGGAAAACATACACACGCACACATAACGTATATGCATAATCATTTTATACATGCGACTAAATATATATTAAAAATGTATATATATATATATATATATATATATTTAAGTAAGAAAAACACCTATTATTTCTCCTTTTCTACTAACCCACGCATGCATGCATATATATATATATATATATATATATATAGATATATATATATATATATATATATATATATATATATAGATATATATATATATATATATATATATATATATATATATATATATATGTATACACACACACACCTATATATATATATATATATATATATATATATATATATATATATATATTAGCTATAGGTTATTTATATTATTATATATTTCAGAGACGTACAGCAGTTCCATCCAGATAGACTGACTTTTTAAACATTTAACATCGTCTATAGCCCCTACGAACTCTTTAGCGTCTGGAAATGAAAATAATAGGCGGGCATGGCAATAGAATTCATCATTAAACGGTGCATTGTTTAATCGCTCTTTTCTGAAGAAACTATCGGGGTCAGAGTTATTTATTTGTTTGGTGGGACTTATCAAGTGTTTTATTTAATTCATTTTTATTTTTTCATTTATTTAAAGGTGTGCTTTATTTTAACATATTTTACCTTATCTTATTATGTGTTTTATTTTATTAATTCATGACGTCTTTATTTATTAATAGTTTTGTATTTTTTAAGAGTTCTATTTGAAAATATAGTATTTAAAAAGTCCTCTATAATTGATAAGAATTATATATATATATACATATATATATATATATATATATATATATATATATATATATATATATATATATATATATATATATATCAATGAATATTAAATTCCTATTATGCCCTTTTCAGTTATAAACAAATACAAATATGTGCATGAAACAATAAAAATTATGAATATATATATGAAATAAGTGTTTATGTACACATTAAGTTCACCGATGTATACATATATATATATATATATATATATATATATATATATATATATATATATAGGCAAACATTATTAAATAACACGGAGTGGTTATGTTTGATGCGCCTTTTTTTATTTTTTCCATTTTCCGAATTGTCCATCTAATGTTTCGGTCAAATTGATGTAAATATGATCCATGGGTTTCTTGTTCGATTCTTTTTTCTTTTTTGCAAGTACTTTCGATTTGAATCGTCAACTCATCTTCAGGCGGTATTAGTTTTAGTGTCTTTACTGTTGTGCTTATTTTTGAATGATAACGGCAAATAGTTTATATTTGAAAACGCGTCTGTAAACTTGAAATGTACATGAGAGCGTGATGGCGTTCTACACATACGAGAGACTTAATGTTTGACTGTTTAAACCGTTAAGAAATTGATGACGTTAAATAAAGTGCATACAATTCAAACGCATAACTACCTAATGGCTAAGAATTTGGTAATGTTAATTAGTATGCTAGACACTTTAAAATGTTGCGATTAGTTTCATAATTGACATTATTAATTGTGGGATCTTTAGTTTTTATGTAGAGGGCTTCGAGTATTTTTAATTTTTTGATATTGGTATCATAGTGTATTATTTTGGTATTGTTAAGAAGGATGTTTCTATATTGGGAGGGGGCGCAATTATGTTTGTTTAGGTGTTGGCATATATATATATATCATATATATGCTTGTATATAAACACACACAAAATATAATAAATACTAAATTATGATACGATGCACTTAGCTCTGCTCCAGTTTCACAGTATCGTTGATCATACGAAGTATATCCCACTATCATTTATCGGTTGCTGGCAGTCGGACATACTTGTGGGTATTATTTATATTGTGGAACTACTGTTAATTATTAGAGCAAATTACATCATATTAACATTTATTATAGATATAGCTCAATGCGTTATAGTATCGAGCACATATTTGTACAGGATTTACAGTCTTCAGTAATTTTCTTATATCTACAGGTTCGTGTTCTAGTTTGTAAAGATATAGTACAGATCTAAATATTACTATATTACCATCTACTGTATTACCATAAACATGGAGTATTGCAATTGAAATCAATAATGAAACTAAGTATTCTGAAATACTGCATATATTGTAGAGCCAACCGGCTGATACACATAAGTTTATATAGCTCGTTTACATAACTATTTGTAAACAGTGTATGATAAATGAATGTTGTATGTTATTAATTCGTCATTTTATCGTTTTATTTTTCATCTATATGCATATATTGTTTGTCGATATGTACACTAATAACTTTAAGTGATTCAATCAATAAATCAGCTCTATGATTAAACACTTTAAGTTAAACTAACATTGATTGTCACGAGGCAGAAGCGAAGCGGAAAAAATGGGATGGGTGAGAAGGTGTTTTGCTATCACAATCTCTCGACGCTTTCCCTCTTTCTTCTTCGTTTTGCAGTTTTTATATCAGCTAAATACATTCCTTACTGTGCAGAGTTTAAAAATTAACTTATTGTATAACGTGAACACACCTATTTTCACTATTCTCATTGGCAAATGGAAACTAAAGTTTAGTAACACTGATTTGTCCAAATAAAAATAACGAATAAAAATAGATTCATATGTTTCTATAATTGTAGGTTAACATACTAAACCACACCGCCTTCCGTCACTCAAAAATGAGATGCTGCTTTTCTTAGGTGATTTTGTGTAAATACACTGACAAACGTGTCGGAAAGAAGAAAATTAAATAAATGATGTGTAGAGTGTTGTATATTCGGACTACTGTTCTCATCTTGGGTGTTTATATCACAAGGTTCCGGTCGATGTAACCTCCGACCTTCTTCAGGTGTACCTTGTCGAACTCGGGAATCTGAACGGAATTTCGAACGGAACCCTTTCTTAAATCCGCGGGTTAGCATGCTCTCGCTCCATCTGTCATGATGGTGAGAGTTGAAATTTATATATACCGACAGGGAGAATGTCTTGCTGGTGGTTCACCATTGTCCCCAATAATGAGCAATGTATACATGGAATACTTCAGGGAAATGGCTTTACAATCAACACTACTACATACAACAATGTGGCTGCGATATGTTGATGACATGGGGGAGACTACTTTTGTAAGGCAATTACGTGAGGTTTTGTAACCATGCCACTCAGACTTATAGTTAATGGTGAGAAATGTGGTCAACTCCCTTAGATATTGTGATTGGCTCGGAAATGGGGAATATTTTACGTAAAATATATAGGAAACTGAACCGCACTGTAATTGGAAAATGATGTATTGCTTTTTTCCGTGTTTTACGGTGTTCACGTGTAATTGTCTAAAAAGAAGAATCTTAGTTGGGGGGATTTAGCAGAGAGAGGTGTCTACAAATTTACCCATATTTCATCTCTTTCAAATTTTAAGTCATTATTTAATTAATCGACTACCCTATTCATAAAACGTAAATACAAATATTAAATGTGTGGGTATTATTGTAGATTAACACACCCAGCAACCCCCCAATTAAAAGAGATACAACTTTTTAGGCAAATTACGTGTAAATAGCCTGGAAAGTCTGGCGGAACGAAAAACCAAAAATAAAATTACATTAGAGTTAGAGTAAGGGATCAGTATCGCATATAAATTTTAGGCAAAATAACATTCCATTGCCGGATAATTCCAGCGTTTTATGACAGTATACAAGTTTGTTGTTATTGTAGAACGATTCTGTGTGTTATTGTTTGGAGGCTGATCGACTTTTTTGTCTATTACGTGTGCTTATACGACCTTGCTTGTCGGACTTAGGGTAAGTGTTTAAAATTTATTAGTTAACTGACTTACTATGTTAAAATGACCCTAAACAGTAGTATATCATTTTTCGGGACAAAGGTATTTAGCTGAGAAGGTAAATCTTAAAATGTACTAAAGTACGTAAATATTATGTACCGTTCAACCAGGGGTTTTTTTACCCCGCCTAATAAACCGGTGTCGTCCGGGCCTTCGGGCCTGGATTTACGCCGGTTTATCGGTTGTCGGTCCTGTGCAGTTTTAGGATGTGCACCCTCCCAGGTTTCGCCTCTCCTCCTTGGGAAGGAGTAAGTTTATTGCTTACTGCCTGAAGCGCCCCTACCGTGGAATGCCGACGGGGCTGCCAAGGCAATTTTTAAACAGCACGAGTGCTAAAATTCTCGAGCGCTGGTTCTTTCCCACTTTCCTGACCTTGTGTCACATCTTACCTTGTGGGATGAAGATAAATCAAAATTATGTACGTTTCGTAGTAAAACAGTGTTTATAAACTATACGTACCCTCTCCTTCCAATAAATTGCTAGTATATAATAAAATAAAGTAAATTTATATATATATATATATATATATATATATATATATATATATATATATATATATCGAAGAAAAGCTCATACCCGCAAGTACTTTTACATTTTTAAAACACTCGTACCACATTTTCCCTGACTACATTCAAACATATTTAACATTATCTGCAAACCTACTAAAACACAAAAAGTTCATACCTTTTCCACGGGGCCAGAACATTGGGCATCAACCTAAAAAATAACAAAACAATACTGCCCAACACTATCGATACCATCACTAAATCCATCAAAAGATGCAATGCACAACATACAACGAAATTAAACAACAAACGCAACAAACTAATCCGAAACAGCAAATGGAAAACTTTAGGACGTCCGGAACTCATAAACAACCTCACCACCTACAAACTTTCTGACATAGAAACTGAAGCTCTCAGTTTCGGTTTAAAATTCACCACTGGAATACACTCTAACACCACCACCAACATAGTCCTAAAAAAATACAGACACACTGACACAGATTTCACTAAAGGCTTCATTCAAGGAATAATCTCAAGAACCACCACTCTTCCTAATGACCCCGTCTTACCCAAGAGATACATAGACACTCTTAAACACCTAGCTAACAACAACAACATAATAATATCACCATCAGACAAAAGAGGGGGCATAGTAATCATGGAGAAAAATTAATATATCAAAAAAATATCTACTCTATTATCCGACGAAAACACATACATTAAAACTGACCAAAAAACTATAGATAAAAAATATAGAACATTTTAACAAATCTTTCAAACACCTAATCAAGAACAACAAAAAATGGACATCACACATTGAATATCACCCCATCATTCCCACACTATACGGGCTCCCCAAAACCCACAAACCTGACATCCCCATGCGTCCCATTGTATCGAGCATAGGTAGCACCACACACAAAATCGCACGGGCCATAGCTAACATCCTCACTCCACTAACGGGTACCATCAATCCTTCCCACATCAAAAATTCAGGCGACCTTCTTAGCAGAATAAAAAACATCAACGTAAAAAATAAAAATATACATAGCCTAGATGTAACATCGCTCTACACTAATGTACCTGTTAAAAATGCCTAAACTTACTTCACACACATATAAAGAAAATAAAAACCGACCTACCTTTTCACCCCAACACTTTTATAGAAATAATTAGACTCATCACTGACGTAACATATTTCCAATTTAACGAAGTATTCTACAAACAAACTTTTGGACTCTGCATCTTTTTAGAATTCTTATAATCCGGTCCTTTCAAATATAGACTGCCCCCTAACATCGAATACTTTAGATACATAGATGATATTTTCATTTTCCATCCCCACAGACATACAAATCAATAATGTTAAAGATAGACTCAACACAGTAGAACCCTCCATAAAATTCACCCATGAAACTGAAATAAACGGCTATATTCCCTTCCTAGATACCCTCATAATTAAGTCCAACAACAAACTAGAATTTAAGGTACACCGCAAAAACACTCACAAAAATGACTACATACATTTTTACTCCCACCACCATAGCAAAATCAAAACAGGTATAATTATAGGCTTCTTCCTACGCGCCCTTAGAATATGTAGCCCCCAACACATAGATGAAGAAATAAAGTACATTTTTAATTCCCTAAAAACATTGCAATACCCCATACATTTTATATTAAATGCCGAGAAAAAGCCTTCCAAATATTCTCCAGAAACACCACACAAAACATCAAACTCCTAACACCTCTCTCATAGACAGACCCCTTCTCTTACCCACGTATTCCAATAACACATCCATATGCAACACGCTTAACAAACTAGGCATTCCATCAGTACAAACCACATCTCAATCCATAAAACAAACATTAAACACATCCATACATTTCCCCAAAAAAAACACATCCCATGCCGGCTTATATACTGTCCCATGCAATGACTGCCCTCAATTTTACGTGGAAGAAACACAACGTGAATTAAAGAAATTATTAAATGAACATAAAAGGGACATAAAAAACAACAACCCTCTCAGTGCACTTTTCTCCCAGGCACTAGAACATAGTCATGCCTTCAAATTTGAACAAGCCGAAATCACAAAATACATCCACAACAAATCTCGGCGAAGATTATTGGAAACTGCTCTCATCACCGCCTCCACTACCATCAAGCAACGAAATGGCTTCTTTAACCTATCACCCTTAATAAGCAAGATCATCCTTACAGAACAAAAACTCTTGCCTGATCATAGATAACATTATTTTCATCTCTAACCTTAATGACACTCTTCCACTTACTCACACCCTTCCCTTTTTCTCCATGAATCTTTACTTTCTCTAACTCATTCCGTTTTTCCCTCACATTTTTAACACTGCAGTCCGATGAAACTTTCTCATTTTCCAAATATTTCAAATATTCCATACCCACCTGTTCAATTACCTCCCTCCTCCCTCTCCTCCACCACTCCCTCACTCATTGCCATTATTTTCAAAATATTTCAAATATTCCATACAACAAATCCCCCCTCTCCCCCACCCATTTCCCCTCTCAACTATTTCTTTCATACCTTCACTCTTCCATTCTTAAATCACCTCATTTTCTAAAAACGCTCTCTAAGACAATAACTTTCGCCCATCAACCAAAATCACAGCCCCCCTCCTTCTCTACTCACCCTCTTTTTCTCTGCATACACCCCCACACACAAAAATTCCAACTTACTTTTTCCCCTTCAGTCTTGACCGCAGCCATCTGTTCAAACACCTCCTTCCTCCCTCTCTTCCACTCCTTCTCTGCCATCCACATTATTCCTGCTCATCCCCCACCTCTTTCTCTTACTACCAGCCAACGTAGTCCTTGCTCACCCCCATCTTTCCCCTTCTTCCCCACTCATTTTCATCAACATTCATTTTTCACTCCTCACCAAGTACGGACGTCCACCCAGTAGTGGCCATTATTTTACTTCTTTTTTTCCCAATATGTCAACCCCACATGTGTTTGTACTTGCATGAAATTTTTCTCTATATTATCATCCTGATGAAGTGTTATAAAGACGAAACGTTGATGTACACATAAAAAACATCCATTTTTTGGTTTTCCTTTTTCATTTTCCCATCACGTCGGATTTCCTTCATTCTTCTCTTCTTATATATATATATATATATATATATATATATATATATATATATATATATATATATATATATATATATATATACTGAAGTACTAAAGTTAAAAAAAGAAAGAAATGTTTTTAAAGCAAATAAATAATTTATTTTAAAAAACAAATAATCTGCGTTGTCCGGGTTTTCGAAATAATGATCGTGTGTGTTTCATTTTGTACACTTCTATTTTTCTCTGTCACCTACTGTACATTTTCAACCTTAATAATGGCCGCTACTTTCAAGTTCCAAGTGTTCTGATTTCTATTCAGAATTCTTACTACCACATTATAGTTTCATGGAATATAAGAATAGTTGTTTTATAATACTAACATTATCAATTAAGTATTTATAATATAACACATTAATTAAATTGTATTCATCTGACTTTCGCCTATAAATATCATTTAATGACAATAAACACACTATTACCGGGATAGGCCGGATAAATTAGGCTACTTATTAGGATGTGTTCTTTTTTCCTCTTTCGAACTTTATTTCATTCGAGAATACCAGATTACGCTTATGGTTCTATTTCCGAATGCTTAATATTCTCCTGCCTGAATAACAAAAACTGTCGGCTAAGACATTTTCAAAACTTATCTTTTACATTACTTTATTTATTTGGTTAGTTTTGTTTACTTATTCTAGTTTAATCTAAATAATTAAAAAGTCCACGGTGTAAGCCGAGAATTTCTTAAGTTAATTGCGTATGACTAGTGCGTTCATGCAATTGCTGTGTTTTGGGTCCTGTTTGTCTTCGTCAAACACGAGAATCCAACAAACGCACTTTCACTCCGAATTTTAAATTTACAAATTGCACTCTCCTCAAGATCAAATAATCTCTCCAACGCCGAAAGTGCATAGAAAGCGCTGTAATATTTATCTCATCACCATCTAATGTAAACCTTACACACGGATCTTATTACATAAGATAACATGAAAAACCGCACTGAAACAATGCAATATATATCGCCCCTGCATTACACACTCTGAACAATGCATTCCATCTATGTTTGTCATTTATTTTTATTTTTTATTCGATTTGATTTGTCTTCCCCCCTTCAACAAGTTTAACGTATTTGCTGCACACGTTGACTGAATCCGTTCTTTTTTTTCAAATAGTTAAACACGCACGAGTGGCATCCTGTCGTGCGTTCTTCTTTTTATTTTTTCTATGTTTTGCTATTATTGAATACATATAAAACAATTTATTTTTTCTGGAGACGTTCGTTGATCCTAAAGAAAACCGTTTAAATCTCTCGTATTTTAATAATTCTTTCTTGACTTTGATTTGTTTTCGTTTTGTCTTTTACATACATCATGTCTTCACGGCATTTCATTTTATGATATATCCAGCATATTATCCTCATATATATATATATATATATATATATATATATATATATATATATATATATATATATATATACATATATATATATACATATATATATATATACATGTATATACATGTGTATGTATATGCATATTTATATATACGTAAATGTATCCATATGATTGTCTATGTATGTATATCTGTTGTGGTTATGCTTAATATATAGGTTAAAATAAAATATTATCATAAAACATGGCTACATTTAATTTCTGTATTTACAGACGTTTCATCAGATGAAAAATCCAATTGAGTATTAACAATAATACACAACTTCGTAGTCGGTACTCTAATTATCAATTACACTGACGAGATCAGCTTCCTTTTCAACGTGACAACATGATTCCAGACAAACATGAATTGATCAGTGTCCGAGTGTCATACTTGCGCACCCTGCATAAAAATTAACGTGTTGATAAAAGGAGAAATACAATCATAAATCGATGATTTTAATATCAATGCTTTTTTTAAGACGAAAGCATATATAATTAATTTACCACTAAAAGGGTATTTATGGTTACATGGACGCGTTTTACTTTATACGAATATAATCTGGAACTCTGCCTAATAAAATACATGATTTCTATCTAACATATTTGTTTGAGTTTGTATTCATTGTTTTCATATTAAGATACGCATATATATGTATATATATAAATATATATATATATATGTATATATAGATATATATATATGTATATATATATATATATATATATATATATATATATATATATAACATCACATCAATCTTAGGTTTTCAGTTAAACACTCCATATTTATTTCAAAAACACTTTATTTACAGAGAACGAATAACGAAGGCGCATCCCCTCATGCCGGATTAAACCGCCTTTCTATTCACAATCAGTTCCCAGTTGCATATACACCCCTGTCAGATAAGATGGTTACGTTACTTTGTAGTTCATGCAGGGAGTTGTCGCCGTCCTCTCAAATACAGCGCCTGGTATTCACAAACGGTCACTTATTTGGTACTGACCAGGCTCAATGATCATTTACTTCGGTCATATAACGAGAACCGATGCGTCACCGTGAGTATGCCGTATATTTTCATGATATACAATTCAAGACAAATATTCATTAAGAGGTTTCATCAGTGTATTATATCTCACAGTCAAGGAAACCAATTAAAATGCACCGACATTAATTTAATTCATAAATATTTCCTTTTTTCTTACTTAATGTGTAAAGGAAACTTTACCTGACCCCTTTTATTGATCAAGTATGAAAACATACACAGATGAAGCCTCATCATGAATATTTGTGATATTTTGTATATCAAGATGATAAAAACTCTCGATAGGGGCAGAACAATTTTCTCCCAATAAACTGTTTTATAAGGAAAAATAGAGTAAATGAGAAACTAATGTGTATATATATATATGATGTTAAATGAAGAGCTCTATTAGTACACTATTGAGCTACTACATGAATTTTTCTGTTATCTAAAAATTATATATATATATATATATATATATATATATATATATATATGTATATATATACCAAAATAATAAATAGCAATACATATACAATATATATTTCAGCAATGTATCGCGGTTTCATCCAAAAGGGTAGATTTAGACATCTTTTAATAAAGATGTCTAAATTTACCCTTTTGGATGAAACCGCGGAACATTGCTGAAATATGTAATATACAGTATCTAAATAAATTATATATATATATATATATATATATATATATATATATATATATATTGTGTTTAGTCAGCATTTTCGGATTAGTGCAAATATTGTTAAAAATAACAGTTTTTTCTCATGAAGTATACATTTTTTTATTGTTTCACTTTTTATCATGTTTTTTCTTGCATTAAAATGAAAAAAATGAATAATTGTCTCATTGGTTTCATAACTGCCTTCTAGATGATAACACTAAACTAATACATTCCGAAACCAATTTAAACAAATAAAAAAAAGTGGAATCTATCTACATAAAAACACAATAACTTACAATTAATAAAACCACGTATTAAACTAGTGGAAATATTTTAAAATGCTTCACATGATCTCATTCTGTGATGCCACACTGACGTCACTGAATTTAAATCGGCAACGTCTTTCCTGGACTATTGCGAAAACGTTCTCTGCGCGTTTCTCCGCCGTGTTTTATAAAACAAGTTATCTTCTTATTTGTGTTTGATTTTAACATCTGAGGATGGTTCGACGAAGAATCGAAAACGTTTGTAAAACCTATGAAACATTTATCATTATTGTTTTTATTATACAAAAAAACATCTTTAATTTGTAATATTCGCAATCATTTTCTACTCTCAACTAATAACGCTTCTAAAGTTTTTATAATTGGAAACTATTCCTTTGGCTCACACATCCCTGTCTTCTGCTGCCTGTTACCTTTCAAAATTATTCTTAAAAACAACTCAGTCCTATTTGTAATGTATTTTCATGTCAATGATAGCGTTTCTTTCGGTTGGTTTCCTGGATTAAAGCTACATTTAATTATTTAATTTTTAATTGAATAATCCTATAAAAACTCTCTCTGCAAAATCTATAGAAGTTTTTCTTATGACTTTTAATACGCCACTGACATATTATTTTTTTCAACTAGATCATCTGTGTCATTAAATGGTTTTAGATTGTCAAAAACTGCTAGGATGTGTACAACTTAAGATGGCTTGATTTGACCTTACTTCGAACAATGGCGGCTTCAACGGTGAACTTTTGCTTATATGTTCAATTTTTTCAACCTTTTTCTTTTTGCATTGTATATTTCTCATATTATTTAACATTTTATTTTTATGTTTTTTTAAATTATGACTTTTGCTTATTCCCCTTTACCAACTGATCTGTTTGCACTACTCTGACGATAATATATCATTTTTTGAAAAGGTATGGCTTAAGGAAGGAATACTGAAGTTTATTTTATTTGGAAGACCGTTTTTCAACAGCATAAAAAATTACTATAATTTATGTTCATAATATATGCAGGCTTGTAGATTTATGCGACATGCAAGCCAATAATTCAAACTTTCATTGAGATTTACACATCTGTATTAGTGCCACTATTTTTGCAACCCTTCTCCTTGTATTTATATATGGAGAGCCATATACTCTGGAAAAAGCATACATATACCTATACAGACCCATATGTACATACTATATGTATTTACAGTATTTACATATATATATATATATATATATATATATATATATATATATATATATATATATATATTGAGATAAATGGTAGTAGTCACTTTTTTCCGTCGGACATTTCTAAGTTTTCGTTCGCCACATATTTATTCAATTAATTCCACTAAATAAATGTTTGCCAGTGAAGCCTTCTATAAGTCAAACTCATGTTCTCAGTTATCGCTGCTGTATTGGACATTTAATTTGATTGTTTGATTCGTTTGCAAATTTCATCAACTCAACTCCGCCATGTCTTTAAGAGTGCTAGCATGCTATCTTTTTTAGATTAATATTATTAATACTATTATAATTAATAATAATAATAATTATGATAATAACAATAAGAAGAAGAGGATGATGAAGAAGAAGAAAAAGAAGAAGAAGAAACTGCAAGAAATATAATAAGCTGCCGCTCCCTTAAAAAAGGATGGCACCGCCTTCGGATGACCCTACACAAAATAGTTGTAAAGGGTCAAGGATGGCGGGAAGACTGAGGAGGGAGAGCATTAACAAGACCTCCAGTGGAAGAGTGCGGGGACATTAGGGAGGCTTATTGAAACCCAAATCCCAGAGGCGACCAGTAGTCGTTGCCAGCGAGAAATCAATGGTAGGCGGGTGTTGCGATACCGCAAGGCCATTTTCGGTGGGACTCAAAAAAAGGTTTAAAGTACCAGAAATCTAAGGAGGCTAGGTGTCACTCAGACTCCAGGAGACACTAGCGTTTGATGTCGGTGAGCGATCACTGACGTGACTTCAGTGATAACTCTTGTTGAGTACAAATACTTCTACTACTACTACTTATAATAATAATAATAATAATGTCTCATGTATGCGTTACTTTAAGTTACTATAGAACAACGAAATCGAATTTAGATAAAAACTAGAAATTACAACTAAAATAGAATTTGAAAAAGAAATATGTTCATTGAATAATAAAAATAACTAGACATTCTAAAAGAGCACATCAAATGAACATACATGAAAAATATCATCAAATTTGTACGGGATTTTGAATGAAAATCGAAATAACTACTATAGATTATTGAAGGTAAATTATATACTGGCACGATAATAAAAAGAATAAATACCTGGGCATAAACACCCAGGGCATTTCATGAACTGAAATAACTATGAACATATTGACAATGGCGAAAAGAACGAGGATATTAATATTCATGCCAAAAAAAGCATTAACTCCACTTGAAGGCAAGCGTTGTTTAAAAATGAAATAATGCGTAAAACGATTAATAAATATTGAATAATACACAGACGATACAATGAAATGGCTAGAATAATACAAAGAACACACTCAGTTGAGGTTATTTAGTAGCGAGTAAATTGTCACATGTACGCAAAAAAACACATTTCAAAAGAGGAACGCATTCGCTACTAACAGTCGCAGAAAACGCAATAAAAACAAACTACATGACATTCTTAAAATCAAGTTATTTATCTACCTCCCACATCGGTAAAATGTGCCACAATGGCGGGAAAGTGGGATTTGATAAACCAGCGCCCGAGAAGGTGAGCACTCTAGCTATTAAAAATTGCCTGGTGGGCAGCCCCGTCAGCATTCCCCGGTAGAGGCGCCTCAGGCAGTAAGCAATAAACGTACTCCTCCCCAAAGAGGGGAGGCAAAGCCTGGGAGGGTGGACCTCCTAGAACTGCACAGGACAAACCCAGAGACTGGCGGAAATCAAGCCCCGAAGGGCAAGACAATATCAGTCTATGTGGTGCAGTATCCATCGGTACAGATACTACACTTTGATCTTGGCCAAAAGGCAAAGAAACTCAAGTTCAAAGAAAATTGCGTATTTATGTTCAATGGAGAAGATATTTAACTGTGTTCAATTATCATGTGTTTTAAACACATGATAATTGAACGCAGCATTATAAAACGAAAACTGTCGGGATTAGAAAGTCATTTGCTGAATAGCTTTCAAACCATTCTATTTTAAACGTACATACAACTGATATAATCAGAAAGAGAAGTTGCTACTGTCAAATGAAAGCTGGAATATTAATAGAAAAGTAGAAATCTACAAATGGAGAGAGACTTACTAAGAAAGTCTATTAATATTGTCAAATAGCTGAATGTAATATTATATATTAAAACAACGGTGATACTAAACAAGTGCGGGGTGACAAGGGACTTCCTGAAAAAAGTAGCATATAACACGAGAAAAATCAGAATTAAAGATAAAACTGACGCTTTATAATCAACAGAACTGATGAGCACAGATGGTACATTGTGAAAAGTGTGGAAAGTAACCCATTTATCCATGTGACATAACCAACAGGTATAAGTTTAAATGAAATTACACTATAGTCAATCATAGCGAGGCGTAGAAATTAAACATATTAAGACTAATTAAAGGTATCTGAGATTACATTTGTAAACTTATATAGACACCGCCATAATGTTATACTTGCTTAAAACAAACACTTTGTAGCAACGTCAATTGGAACCACAGAAAGCTGTCAAAGAAGGTTGTAGACTTTGGAAAGAACAGAACAGGGATAGCAAATTCTAAAGAAAACCTCGCACACTTATAAGCTATACCACAAAACTACCCGACTGCGGCTGAAACTCCAAAGGAGTTCCAATTGCAATGCTAAAGATCGTAAAGTCATTTGTGGGAATCTACGTAAATTGGTGACAACTCAATCTGCATTTTACTAGCGAACAATTAATTTGACTAAGTAGAATATGTTGTAAGGTAGTAATGCTGCTACTACTACTTCTAATTCGGCCACTACTACTACTACTACTACTACTACTAATACTAATACTACTACTACCACTACACATAACTACATAAATCAACTGGAAGTGTATGAAGACTGTTGACACCTTGCGACGTCTGATTACAATGAACTGTATGAAATCACTGTTAAACAGATGATGCGAGTAGAGGAAGTGATTAACAATGATGATGTAACAGAGTGTGGAGTACTATACACCGAGAATATTATGTATCTCTTAAAACTTTGGTAAAAGCACGTTATTTCAACTGAGAAGTTACTTACACCATTAGTTTGAGAACACCTTGTAATAATATCACAAATAGAAATAAAAGAGCTGAAAAACAATGAGAAATAGGTACGGAAACTGACAGTTGATGGATAACACTGGACGGATATGTACATGCCGAGAAGATGTTTCCATGAATACTTCGGATCTCTAATCATATTAACCGTAGCGATGCTGCCACTACTCTGGGGTGACGGTGACATTTTAGGAGATACAAAGCTGCACACGTATTTACAGAAACATACGAACATAGTAATTTCCTTATGTATACGGATAACGTAAAATTACGATTACACAACAAAAGCTAATTTCATGCCGGATATGAATGAAACGAAAATATTTCACAAACTCCTCGTAGGGTTTCAGAAATAGGACAACATCGCAAATTATTTTCCGAAACTACAGTACCCAAAGTACTTGGATAAGTAAAACTCATTTTGATCACTAATATCCTGATGTTACCTTTGCGACCTGACATTCATGAAACGGAAATCGGACGTTTAAATCTATGGTATGCATACTTGAAAATTATAGAAATTAAAAAGCCATCTTCTGTCTACTACATGACTGTAAGTTTTGTTATAATCTGTGTGTGTGTTCATCTGAATCCTCATAGGGTTTCATAGATGGATAGTCATGAAGATATAAACACACACACACATACATATATATATATATATATATATATATATATATATACTTCTTGTGGTGTGGACTGTGGGAAGTGATATAAACAATTGCGATTAGGAATCATCTTCGCTAAAACAAATGGTGCGTGTTATAGTAGCTGATAGTACTGAGATTGCGCTTGCTCACCACATGCCACTGATGGTCGAATATTGTGACACATCGAGTATTGACGAGACTGTCAAGTTTTCATCACGCCTTACAGCACTTGCCTTATCTAGCCCTTCTGAAGAGTTGTGATACAGCATAACAGTTTGTCTATAGATGACTATATATATATATATATATATATATATATATGACGGAATGCGAAAGTTCTTTCAATCTACCATAACTATATTAACATCAAATCTGCTTATGGTTATAACATTCTGAAGACAAAGGCATATTTTGAAATACCGTAAATATACTCATCGCTAAATTGCCTTAAAATGTCGATATTGCGCATTTGCATATCTATTTTTAAGTTTCTTATACAATTATATTCTTTGGCATACATTTCTAATTCATATTGACAATTTTTCATCTATATACGTAATCGTTTCATCGATAGAACTGTATATAAATATAGTAATAATTGTAATAAGAGAGATTTTATCAAAAAATAGAGTTTTAAAAACTTTATTAGAATTTCATCTTCAAGGGAGATTATTTACTTCCGGAATTAAGCAAAACGTCAAATATCGCTGAGAGTGAAGAACAGATACAACACTTTGATCTTAGCCTAAAGGCGAAGTCATTTATTTTAAGGAGGTTAGCCATGAGGTCATAGTTGTTTTATTTTCCTCGTCTTATGGAAGCTAGACACTAGGTTGGATGTGGTTTGCCATCGCACTAGGATAAGCGTACTCTTGCCTACAAAAATGCCTGAGCAGTTTCGTCGTCATTCTCCGTTAGAGCGCCCCGGGCGATTAGCAATATAGAAACCACTTCTCAAAGAGAAAGAAAGGCCTTGGATGATGTATAACTTTGAACTGTACAGGGCAATACCACAGAACGGCGTAATCAAGGTTTGAAAGCCAAGACGTTACCGGTCTACGGAGCGTAGCATCCATCAGAACATATACTACACTCTGATATTAGCCAAAAGGCCAAGGAGACCTAATATTCATGTATTTTTATGACCAAGCCTTTCTAAATGAACGGAAAAAATACGATTTTATTGGTATATCTTTTAATGGGGTAGATAGTGTAGTATCTGTGATGTTTTGATAATATCGTATTCCCAGGTATTACCTTCTGCGTAGGAGCTCAACATTTTACATGAAAAATTATAAATATACATAGTCTAAAAAAGCGTTTTTGTGGAAGCACACTATTTAATTGAATTTTCTGTTTACATTGTAATTGTATTTTATTTAAAGTTTTCCTTCACATAAATCCTGTTATCAGCATTTCTCGCCCACCCCCATTAACAAATAAAAACACAGTCATGCTGGCTTTTCTCTTATTTTTGTTCAATTCATGCGACAGAAATAGGACATTAAAAATACTGTTTATTTGGGGTTAAGTACAATTTTAGTCCCGTCCATTATTTCGTGTCAACTAGATTTCGGTATTGCTTATAAACAACTCATTTTTCAAACTTTAACCATGTTTTAGTACAAAAAAAACAACTTATGATTTTTTGATGTTAACTTTTGTTAACATGTTTAACCGTACACGTAATACACTAAATACAATTTAGGTCAGAAAAATATAGTCGCCATCTAAAACAGACCAGGAATAAGCTAGCTAAAGAAAAACGATAACTCCAGTTTATTAGCCTGGCTTTTTTTACTAGGAAATCATGAAAGGAAGTTATCGTTCTTCCCTAGCTAGCATAAAGGTGTCGAATATATTTTTAGGCCAATTTTTATTTCAGCTTTTTTCGTGGACAATGAACCTTGCCATTGTTTTTATGCTATCGAATGAATAAATGCGAAAGTTGTTTTAAAATATCCGAATTATATTAACGTTAAAACGGTTCATGTTCATTTGATTCTGTGCAGTATATTTTCGTTCGTTACGAGACATTCCTCTTGAAATTACCTTATCTTTTGAAAGGGGGAAGCATAG
The DNA here is from genome assembly GCA_963556195.1 of Sepiola atlantica. Taxonomy (NCBI): domain Eukaryota; kingdom Metazoa; phylum Mollusca; class Cephalopoda; order Sepiida; family Sepiolidae; genus Sepiola; species Sepiola atlantica. The sequence continues at coordinate 168,783,396 of OY744521.1, read as the reverse complement.
TATGTGTTTGCCCCACACGATATCATCTTCCCAGGATTACGTTCTTATTATTTGTAGGAATGGAAAACGTATACTATCTATTAAGTTGTTATAGTATCATGTCTTCAGGCATTGACCCCTTTTATATGGTGGAGAGGGCATTCGTCGTGATATCACCCTCTTAATCATTACCGCATTCTTTGGGGTCAATGTATGAAGTTAGTTCAGCACGATTCACCATAACAACCTAGAAAATATATGCGACAGAACGGAGCATATATTTTCTAATATATATATATATATATATATATATATATATATATATATATATATATATATATATATATATATATATATGCATATATATATGTATATATATATATATATATATATATATATATGCATATATATATATGTATATATATATATATATATATATATGTATATAGGCATATATATATGTATATATAAATATATATATATATATATATATATATATATATATATTCATACAGTCGTTTAGTATTATTTATGTCTGATCCATGTGACTTCACGATGCGAGATTAAAGACTTCGACTCCAGACACACCAGGTAGCCAGGGAGGTGGCGGCAAGCCCCCCCCCCTGCAATTACATTTGCACCCCCTGGAATTTGTGATCCTAAAATATTATAAATATAAATACTCTTATATTTCCTAGTCAACTATACTTCTTCATTATGAACCAATATTTACTTTTGTGTAATATATTTTACAGCACGACCGGATTAAAAGGCCAAAGGGACTGGGGCCCTGGGCCACCCACCAAGAGGGGACCTCCCACCAAATTTTAACATAATTTCCGATTTTGAAAACGCTTCTTTGGATTTTAATATGTTTAACACTTAATTTGCACTTAATGGTACTAATTATACCATGTTAATTATTTACGGATTTTAAACTACTAGTTAAAATAAATCTATTAACAATAATAACCTCTAAATACGATTTAAATTAATGTTATCTTGTAAAAATAAAAAATAAGAATGTACGCGTTCTCAAACTATAACATAACTTCGCTAGTTTCAGATCAAGTGGTGAGGGAAACAAAGCCTCGATGCTTTTCACCTGTTTCTGCTTGTTGAAAGAGATTGTCAGTGTATCTGTCTTTTTTTGTCAACTTACCAAATATATATTTTTAAATATTGTTAATTCACACTATTTAATATTATAAATTATCAATTAAATGATTATAATCCAAATGATGTAATATAAACACAAAATGAATTCACGTTGTTGTTCTGCCAGCTTCTTTTAAAGATATCTTCTTTAATATGTAAAAAAGTGTTGTCTTCAAACAAAAGATAGAAATGAATACTAGCAACCTAAATTATTTTCAAATGAAACTGGGAATTAGTTTTAAAAATTATTTTAGTATTTTATCACGAATCTCAACTATGTGTTTACTTCTTGTTGTCAGTTGCAACTATTTATTTAAAAAAATGTGAATGTTACATTCAACATTGCTGAAATTAACATAGAAAAAAAACCCAGATGTCACCCAAGATGAAGTTGAAAGAAAAAAACAACATTGGTTTGGTATAAACCCCACGTACAAGAGGCGAGCAAAAAAGGCTTGTGATGCAGGGTGGGAAGTGAATTAGTGAATCCAATGTTTTTTCACAAATATGTGAGAAATGGAAGTTGAAGACTTTGGCGTCAGTTATTTCTTTGATTTTAATTTTTCATGTCTGTGTGAACTAATAGTGAAAGGAAATGTCAAAATAAATGAAGAGTGGATAGGGAGATAGAATAAAAGTGTAATAATAAAAAAGATGTTTGGTTATTGAAACAGTTTAGTTACATTTTCATTTTCTTAGAGACAACTATTCTTAGAAAGACTAGAAGAAATTTTGACCAACATAAATGTAAGTGCATATAATTCTTTTTTTTTTGTTAACTCTATTTTAAAAAAAGTTAAAATGTGTTTTTAGAAAAAAATATTATTGATAGCATTTTTTAAAACTTATTGATCTTTAGAACCTTAGTTGCTAAGCCCCGCCTGCAATATGTTTAAATAAGTGAAAATCGTTGGCTATGCTATCCTTCAATATATGTAAATAAATATTTTTTAAAATAAGTATTTATTAATACGTTGTTGTTTTGAAGCAAATGAAATCGATTTATCTACATTAAGTTTCTTTTTAAAGAAGCAAAAACTAGTCTCATTTGTTTGGAATTTTTCTTGAAGAACCTTATTCATTTATATGTAACTTTTACAACAAAACAATAAATAACAACACAAATAACATTTTTTGTTTAAAGAAAATAAAACTTAACGAAAAGTAGGCCGTCTTTACAAAATGTTCAAAATTAGTTTAAAAGACAACGTCAAACAATAAAGTTTATCTAATCATGATGTTAATTATTAATTATAAACTTAATTATAGAGCTCTGGATTAACATTTATTGTGAAACGTTTCTCTTCTTGTGTGATTCTTTTTAAATAAATATTATTTAAGAAAGGAGAAATTACTATAAGTCTCGATGTCTAAATAGGGGATATCTAGAAGCAATACATCGAGACTCATATTTTTACACCAATATTTTAAAACAATGTAATGAATAGATATTTTGTTAATTGAAAGAAAAAAAGGGGTGCCCGGAATATTCGGCGAAATAAAATTCAGCAACGAAAAATTCGACAAAGGAAATTTTGGCAAAGAAGGATAAGTCGGTAATTAATTAGGGAAAGTATATCGATTGAAAAAAGATTTTAGAACCGTACTTGCGGGGGATGTAGCTGTAAATACGGGGCTACCCTCTACTGATAAAGAACACATTGTGTTATCCTTTTGGTACTTGTGCAGTTTACGGACCGGGCTATTTTTTAGATAAGATCTTCAAGTTAAATTCAATGTTTATGATATCTTTTGTTTATTACATCGTTAGGTAAAAGTACAGAATAGTTTACAAAGCCCCCCACGCTTCTCCCTATGTTAAGAATGGCTTTCTAAATAATTTTATTATTTCATCCCGGTTCGTAATTAAATTACGAGATTAAATCCATCATAATGCATTTAGGTTTCTTTGTAAACAAGTCAGCCATTTTAATATTTTGTTAATAATTGAAAAAATATCAATTACTTCATGTCTGTTCGAAATTTGAAAGGAAATTTGTTTACTTGTCATGAAATACATTTCTAATTTATTTTTTGTAAGTGTAATTCAGTGTTTTAATCTCGGCGGGAAAGAGGATGTGTTGAAAATTGGCCGCTCGTCGAGTCGTTTTTTTTTTTGTGTGGGTACAGTGGAAGATTTTTATTTAGTACTCCGACAGTTGCTTGGGCACATTATCGTGCAGTGATAATAGCTGCTGCAGTGTGTAACACGTCATCAGAATCATACCTGGCCAGTGAGACGCTGAAACAGCTAGGTCCACTATTTGGTGTTTTGGTAAAGGAGAGTGAGATGGAAATATTCAAGAACTACATTCAGCGACGTCTCCCTGCCGAAGATCTTGGACTTTCAGAATTATTCGAACAATGTGACAGGGATATTTTTCCATCGGTGAATAGAGTATTGCAATTGCTCCTTACATCCCACATACCTCAGTAATCGTTGAAAGACTATTCTCTTCAGTGAAGCCCATCAAAACAAGAATGCGATATTTGATGTCAACAGAGAGACTGACCTCACTCTGCCTAATATCCTTTGGAAAAGATTTGCTGGGAAACACTGGCAGAGAGCGCATCCTTGCGCATTTCAATAACTGAAGTAGTTACCTTATTTTACGAACTTTATGTTATTATTACTGTGTTTACTATGTTTTATGTGCTTTACTATTCTTATGTTGTTATTTACATGTACCTACCGAAATACACAACAATATATTTAGATTATATAAAAGAAATTGACATTTGTGTACTACTAATTTATATTTATATATCAGTACACACACACTGAACCAAAACTTAACTCATATTAGAATATCAATATTAGTTTTGCCCCTCCTAAAAATGCCTTGCCCCCTCCCTAAGTTAGAAGTCTGGCTATGTGCCTGCTCCAGATGTGTCTATATCTGCGTGTATTCGTATATTTCTTTTTTCTGTAGACATTTATTTAAGTCTCGTAAACAATTTTGATATGCAGTGTGTCCATTTTCTGAGTTAAATTACACGTTCCTGCTTAAAGCAGGTACGCAAGATGGGCTCTTACACAAAATATCTTTTTTAGGCGTTAGTTAATTTTAATGCAACCGATTACCGTTTGAAAGATATTTTTAGTACTTAGAAACTATGTGGATCCACGTAATCGATTATTACAAATGATGCATCATTTTGTAGTATGTAATTACGTTGCTTTAGCGACATAATTAAATAAAACTGTTCGTGTTTGATTTAGTTAAGCAACATTTAGCAAACACAAACATTCACTGCTACGATAACATACATAAACTAAATTGTCGTTTAGACAGGGTGTGCACTTGAAAGAATATAGTGCAGAAAGAAAATAAATGGAAACAATTGACACGTGAAAACATCGAAACATAAAGTTAGATGTAAAAGAACATGTCCTGTAAGAGAATATATGTCTCTTGTAACAGGATGGTTTGCATAGGAATAAGAGCTTCCGGTTGCTAACAATGTAGTCGATTTTGGAATATCATCTTGAACTATTCGCTACGGCTACAAACACTGAAGAGATGCACCACGAAAAAGGTGTCTATGAATGACTGTATATATATATATATATATATATATATATATATATATATATATATATATATATATATATGATTATTTTTTATTCACACAGACATGTACAAAATCTGCGACACTGGCATGTGGATGTTATCGATCAACATTTAATATAAACTGAGATCTCATCAGGCAGAGTTAGAATCCGATCTTAACCTCAGATCATATTTGGAGAGAAGATCTCAGTTTATAATAACCGTTGATCGATTACATCGACATGCCAGTGTCGCAGATTTTTTACATGTCTGTGGATGTTTTTACCTGGATTATTACCATTATATATATATATATATATATATATATATATATATATATATATATATATATATATATATATATATATATATACATTTACTGCTTGGATGAGTATGCTCAGTGCTTGTAATATATATATATATATATATATATATATATATATATATATATATATATACTTTTATGTACGTATAAAACAAATATAAATTAATAAATATATATATAACATATTTTCTAAAAATCGAATCAAAATAATCAACATAATATTGCTAATATAATATTGTAAAAACATTCATAACACGTGTATAGCAGATGTGTTTTGTTAATGAGTGTCGATGACAAATATATATTATATTATCTGATTAACTAAATAACGTAATAATAATGACTGAAAAAATCCTACCGAATATGATATCGAGATCAATTCTTCCTCTACCTTCTCTTTAGCTCGCTTTCTGTTTGCCTCTGTTTTCTATCAATCTCTTTCTTTCTCTCTGTCTTATATATATATATATATATATATATATATATATATATATATATATATATATATATATATGTCTCCATATAACATTTTATGAGGAAATATAATTTTTATGTGTCAATTTTCAATATTTACTTCAACAGTGCTGGATACGTAAGTAGAGCTTGGTAGTAAGTTATGAAAATATATGTATGGCAATTAAGCTACAGAGAGGCTCCCGCGTTTCATCCGCCGAGGAAATCTTCAGACTAAAATGCATGGAGTTAGTTTTGGCGGGTATTTTTATATACACAGCTAGTTAGTTAACCAATCCGATTCTTTGTTGTTCTCTTAATAATCGTTGGGATATTCACAGAACAAAGGTTCGGTTTGTTTTACTTCATAATTCATGTTCTATTGTTTTGTTTTCTATAGAGTGGCCTATATCACGTTTCTTTATTGTGCCAACATAATGGGTGAACTTATTTTCACACGTGGTTCCTTGGAGTTCTATTTGAGAGTTTAGCTTCTACGTTGTTAGCTTTTAATTTAGTTTAATAAGTGTTGGGTGTCTTTAAAGTTTAGGATTTCAAATTTCCTATTCAGACATAATCTACATGGGTCGTTTCAATTTCTACATGTACTGGCCTCTCGTATTATTGTATATTCAATTGTTGGTGAGGGTCCATTTTCTCGTCGCTCCCAATGGTGATTCACTAGTGCTGTTTTAATTCGACGTTCTCTGTTCTTAAATGTGCTTTTGTGGTCATTATATAGGATGAAACGCGGGAGCCTCTGTGTAGCTTAATTGTCATGAATATATTTTCATAACTTACTATATATATATATATATACATATATATATATAATGATTTGCTTTCCATTAAAATGGCAGTCATTTTTATGTAATTTTACTAGTACATTTATTGTTATTTAATAACAGCTTTATCAGTGATATACCCGCTATATTTAAAGAAAAAAATATATAGGTCACTTAATATAATGTTGCACTGTCATAACATCTGGGGATATCATCTCTAACACACATATATATGTATTTATCTTTATACAAAATATTATTATTATTAGTAGTAGTAGTAGTAGTAGTAGTAGTAGTAGTCATCTAGTCGTGGTGGTGTCACTCATCATCCTGACTCTTATGCGATCTCGCTCTATCCCCCATCACACATGGTAAATCTTCATATGCTCATTGTGACTCTTCTGTTAGTTGTTGGAGTAGGTTCTGTGGCATCCACAGAAGAACATCGTTGATGATGTTATCCTTACCCTCAACCACTGTCCAGCAAATCTGGTTCTTTTCTCTCTGATCAAGGCTTAAATCTGAGGGAGGTGTTCATAAAGTTGCTCTCTCGTGGAGTCCTGCCCTCAGGAAATGTTAAGAGCAGCTCTTAGCATTCTGTTGGATACACTGCTAATTTTCTTCTCACATCTTTTGGTGAAAGTCCATGCTGTAGTAGTAGTAGTAGTAGTAGTAGTAGTAGTAGTAGTAGTAGTAGTAGTAGTAGTAAAAAAAAAGATACTATGCCAAGTACGCTACACAGACGTGCATGTTTTGTCCCGCAAGAAATATGAGAGTAAATTCCTGATTACTCCCGATGATTTCGTACGGGAATGAACTATGAACGCCTCTGTGTAGCTTATTTTCTATTGATATATTTTCGACTACTACTACTTCCACTACTACGCTCTACTCAAGTAGTAAGCACTTTTAAAGTAAATACTGAAAGTATATATACCTAATATTTTATTTTTTACTTCTTTATATATGTGTGTATATAATCTGTCCGGTAAGGCGTTAAACATGACCTGTCAACCAATTTACTACAGCCTATCGATGTGCTGTATTCCTGAGCGTATAACTAAGCGCAAGCTTTTTTCAATCTCGGATGTTGTTCTCTCACCCTTTTAATTATCTGCCTCTTCTTCTTTGTTGTAGATTTACTTTCAGGATGATCTTTCCGATACCTGTCTACCATGTAACAAGGCTGCAGCATGCATGCTTCCTTTCTTCACAGTGGGAAGTACATGTTTATTTGACCCAACTACTTGGCTAGGTCTGTTTTTTTTACTTCCTCATTTGTAATTTGGTATTTTTGTTACATGTTGAGGATCTTACGAAACTAATTCATTTATGTGGCCTTTATCCTTTTCCTTGGTTTGCAGTAAGGATCAAACACACAAACACGTACAGAACTATGGAGATGATAAAGAAGAGATTGAATGTTATGTTAAAGCTGAGCGGGAAGCTTCTTACAATCAACAAGGACCTTAGCTTGGCGTGTGCTTCTGTTATCTGTGCAAGCCACCTGTTTAACTTACTTAAATGTTTAGCAAATCTCATACACATTGACACTTTTTGAAGGTATCTATATCCAATTATTTTATAAATAAAGATTAATTAACATTATCTTCGCTGTATTAGTTATAGTTGAATAAGAATTGGGTGTAATTAATAATTTAATCAACAAATAATACCGTAATTATAAAATTAAACTTTTAAAATCCTATAATAAACATACGATTATTTTTAATTTTCCTATGTTTATTATACGAAAAAATGTAAATACTTAGCACAAATAAAATGTAGATATGAAAACGTCCATACAATGTCCGATGATTAGAGCTGTTTACTTATACAAATAGGTGTTACGCTTATGGATTAACGTAGAACATCCGGTTCATAAAACATATATACAATTGTTAAATTCTCGACAACTCAGATTGGGTCCCGTGAATATAAGATATGTTGTTTGTAGAAGCCGGTTTAATGGCTATAAAATCTACAGAGATTTTAAAATCAGTAATTAGGAATGTTTGAACTCTGATACACGGCTCTGACCTTCCACGTGTGATTCTGGTTGTGATAACTCAATCCACCAACTATGTTCTGAGTTTTCTAGGAGCGCACATTGTTACCGCCTCGTAATCAATCGATCCTAACAATAATCAAATTGACTCCGATCACATGACACTATATTTCTTCATTTGTCCCAAACAATAAAAATGATCGGAAACTTTTGTGACATCTTTCTTTTTGACAATATCCTTCAAAATGTCACACGTAAACATCCTAGAGAGAAAGATAAATGTCACCTATCTTTCATCTGATGTATCCATGCTGTCTCCACAGAAACATATTCTCTCACACTTCTCAAAACAAAATGATGTACTCGAACTATCTTCTAAATATATTTTATACACGCATAAAGTCTCTTTTGCATACACATAAATATTATTTTGTTAGCATCAAACATGCTTCTACATTTTTTTCATTATTTTTATTTCTTTCAGCTGTTTTCTTTATCAGTGCTCTCACTACAAACTAATATATGTTCACCGTTCCAATTTTTTAAATGAGAAGATGGCTGTCTCATCATGGACACCAACAATGACACGTAATTATCTGCCTGTGTTTATTCTATCATCAAGTACACAATTAAATGAAAGTTCTCTGTTTATAATATCCTTTTTAACTTACCATTCTAATGAACTGCATGGTTTTGATTAATGATGATCGTGTGGCCTTTCTTTATGAATGTGTATGAAAGTTTCAAAACTTAAGTAAATAAGTAAACTGATTGTTTTTTTTTATGTAGCAGATCTCCCTACCCAGTTCGCTGGCAGGATCTATTCGAAAAGAAAGTGCTAATAGAATTGATTCCCGTGCCGTTGCTGAAATCCATCCTCTGCGTATCTTTGAAACTCCGACTCTTGATATTTCTGAAGATTGACTTCCGGAACCTTTGCTATTAAGAGCTATCGCCGCAAGGCAGCTAAGTAATTATAACTTATGATCATTAATAAGAGTAGTATAATTTTAATTTGACATGTAACTATTAATCTGTTCGTATTCTTTATGATAATAAATAAATATTCCTAAATACATTTCTCAATTATATACTATAATTTGTCATGACTATCTAGCTATATTGTTTTAACTCTCAAATTTTCGGGTGTAATTTTTATTGGGTACGCATTAATTTGTCATATTGTTACATCAGTACTCATCCGACATACTTCAACCATCAAATTCCTCCTCTGTTGATAACCCTGAAGTCAATAATGCTTTCTTTACGGAAGTCGCTTTAAACAAGGCATGCCGCTAGTTGGTGTAAGAATTTAACAAACTAGTATTTCAATGTCAAAATCTGACCAATGATAACTGTTAGGTGGATAGATTCCGACCCAGAAAACAGCAGTTCTTCACCTTTTGTCAGAAATATCAGTCAGGGAATGTGAGGACAACAGGACAAAATAAGGGAAGCGAGAGTTACAAGACTGCTGAAAGTAAACCAAATGTCAACTTTCTACTCTCCTTACGAGGAAAACGCTGTATTAACAGTATTTTAATGTGCTCATATATTACCCTATGATACAATTAACATTTGTTGATATATCACAAAAACAACATTTATAATTCGTGTCCATCTAATTTGTTGTTGTTGTTCTTCTTCATCTTCTTTTTTTCTTCTCCTTGTCATTATTATTCTTTTTCTTCTTTTTCTTCTTTATTATTATTAGTAGTAGTAGTAGGAGGAGGAGAAGTAGTAGTAGTGTTTTTAAACGTATTCCTAATAGTAATAATGGTATTAATAGTTGTAAAATCCAAGCATCATCATGCTTATTTCCTCAAAATGCAATTATGATTTTTAATCAATTTTTAAACACGAAAAAATGTATATTTTCTAAGAGATTCGCGAATTAAATATTAATGAACACAACACTATGTTTTCGATGATATAATATTGATGTTATACAAGTAAACACACATGTACAAGATGTGTTTATTTGTATTTCTCTTAAGGCTTACTTTTACAAAATCAAATGTGAACGATAATTACATTGAAAAGAAAAGCACATCACAATTTAGTTTCAGTGTATCAATAGGTAATACATTTAAATACCACTTCATCCGATTAAATATTAATTTTGTAAAAGGCTGATGTTTAATAACTTATTTTCTCACCAAAAGAAACAAAAACACGCCATAGCAGTAGTTAGTAATTGTTTCTTTTTAAATCTTATTAAAATTTACTTTGAATCTTAGGACAAATATATTTAAATATAAACTGATTTAAGTTTATATTTAAATAAACAATTATATCTTAGGATGTGTGGTTGATATGAGGTTTTATTTAGTAATTTATCATAATATGTATTTATTATTTCTCTATCCATTAATATATTTACACTTTCTATTGAAAACATTCGACCAGAGAGAGCATAGAGGTAGTTATATATGTCATTATTATTTCATTGCAATTCACATATATAGGCTGTCCCCGAAACAGAATACGCGGAAGTTATTCAAATACATAATAACACATTAATGTATGGCATATCTGTGTGCTAAGTCCGCATAAATTTCCTTGTAGCAATACTTTATCTTATGCAGTTGTAACTACGTTATATTAAGTTAACGATCAACATTGATGCCATCTAAATGTGCTTTTTAGATATTACTTCTTTCAAATATCTATGGAAATACAATTAAACAAGTGCTATTAAACACATCGATGTCTACACACACACACACACACACACACATATATATATATATATATATATATATATATATATATATATATATATATATATATATATTCTCCACCATGTAATTATTTTCATTTAGCTATCCTGTAAATTTGTATGTGACTTTTTGCTTGGATTCAAAGACAATTTTCTGAAGGCTTCAGATCAGATCAATTTCATAACCTCGCAGCTTAAACGATACTAAATTGGTTGACGGATACACGATACCGCTTTTTCGAGAAAAAGCGGTATCGTGAAAACAATTCCTATAGTATTGCGTATTTTGACGAACGAGCCAACTCTCCTAATGGACTGGCCGAAATGAGGTAACCAATGTTGACTGCATATCATCTGTCAGCTGCACACGTCTTTGATCTAGTTACAACATTATACACATCAACATACCTCTTTGAAGACATGTTCTATGATTTAGGTGAGGAGAGAGACAGAGAGCAGTATGATCATGGCATTCTGAAAAGATTGTAGATTGTAACAGCTTTGAATGTCATGCAAGTTGCGTACATCAGTTGGAAAATTGCTTCAGGTTGCGAGTTTAATATTTTAATCATTGGAAAGTTTGATATAAACACTGATTTTCAGTCATCAATAATAACATACTCGATAACCCAAACTATATGGAAATGCATATATGTCAACTATCCTAGAACCCACTCATATATATATATATATATATATATATATATATATATATATATATATATATATATATATATATATATATATATATATATATATATATATATATATATATATATATAATATATATATATATATATATATATATATATATATATATATATATATATATGGAGGATTAAAAGCAAACTTTTAGGAAAGGTGAAACCTATTGTGAAAAGTATACAGCTCAATATACTGGATAGAGCAGATAGATAGGTAGAAGGATGAAAAGGAATTAGAAAAGCGACGGAGGCAAGTCAATTCAGTTGCTCAATGCAAGGTATATTCCTCAAAAAGGAAATTTATTCAATTATTTTTCCTTAAGTCAGGCTTTTCAAAGATTGCTGGGATAGATAAGTTGGCAAAGACCAAGATTTAAAATTTGAAAAAGTAAAATAAAGATTGTGGGGAAAAACAAGGCAAAACGCTGCCCGAATGCAAGCCACTGTCCGATTGCATAAAAATCTGGTGTCAGAAAGTTCAGCGGAGAAAGTGATTTGTAGGTAGGTAGGTCGTTAGAAGGAACGAAAAATAGATTGAGAGGTTTAAAAGTTAAACTCCAGAAACCACATCTTCAGGTGCGGCGAAAATAGATAGAATCCAGAGGGTAAAAAGTCCAATAGAGGGTTCGTTCGTAGATGCAATATATATAGAAGACTATACATTTGTTTGCCGCACATCGATAACTCCGGTGTCACAGCAACACTGGAGACTCAGCCTGTACTGCCAGATATACAAGGAGTACTAGAACTTCATTCGATGCTATGGTTACTCAATAAATTCTGAACATGGTTAGTTACTGGGACTTTTACGATATTTTGACCTGCTGCTAAGTTACAAATATTTCCGTGAAACCGAAAGTATCGATCGCCGATACACTAATGTATAGTGTACTTTTTTAAAAATATATATGCGCTTACATAATAATTGAATACCCCGGTTATTTATACTATACATACATCACAGAATTACACTATATATATATATATATATATATATATATATATATATATATATATATATATGTATGTATATATATATATATATTATATATATATATATATATTATACATATATATATATATATATATATATTATACATATACATTAATAATAAGGAAGGCATACACATGTCTATCAATTTTAAAGATTTTCCCAACCAATGCGGTCCTAAAAAGAATACCACTTATAATCCAAATAATATGATAAATAATTATAACAAATACACCATTTGAAACTAACATGTCATCAATTGTTGAATTTATCGATGTTCAATTAAGTACAAGTCAAAACTCAGGTTACTGATTCTTTTTTTTTAATCTAAAAGGCAATATCATTCCTTAATTTCTTTTTAGTTAACATTAATTGTCTTTATTTTTCGAATTAACATTAGCTAAAGATTTGCAAGCATAATTTAGAGTTTGATGTGAACGTGGAAATATAGAATCAAACAATCTAAACTGAACAAATGATAAACACATTCTCCATTGATGATGCATACCTATTATTCCTTTATAAATGTTAAAATTTAAAGTGCACCGGAATGCTTTCATAACTTTGCTTTATGATTCAAAACTCGTTGAGAAGAAAAAACGATGTTAAGCGGTCCTTGAGCTAATTCTGGCATATCTCTACGGTGATTTTCGTAATATGTTAAGTATATATTTATATGAGCTATTGGATTCAGAATGATCAGAACTATACAAACTATTGAAAATATTGTATATTCCTTTGTTTCTCATGATAGGTTTAATAACGGAACCTCAACACGCTCTTATAACGTTGTTGACACTGATTTTGATAACATGTAAACCATAAATATATTACAAAGAAATTATGCAGTATCTGAAAATCAATCCATTTTAAAATTATTTTAGAATACTTTAATATGTTATAATGTTGTTTTCTGCTCTTGCGATCGTTAGATTAAAACATACACGGACTTAGAGTCAAATTCATAGTTTCTAATAGTGTTTCCCATGCTAACATCTAGAAGAAACAACCCTTACAAAGCTTGAAGTAAATTTCAAATTCGTGCTGTACGCTATCTGACGATTGCAAAAGAATATTAAATATGTTTATGGAATTATACAAATTATAAGAATTATAAAAACAAGTAAATATGTTGATCAAATAAATATATATATATATATATATATAAATATATATATATATATATATATATATATATAAATGGATAAATGCGAAAGTTTATTTTCATTTTATCCGACTATATTCATATGAAAACAAGTTAAGCTAACTTTATTTAATTTTACATTTAAATATTTTCAAACACATTATAAATACCCAATAGAATACTGCCAAAATACACTCACCAAGATGCTTCATTTGAATAATAATTTTATGAAAACTCTAAATTAAATTTATATTTTGAAGAATTTATTTCAATTTTTGTATTCACCTTTCCTAACATACATGTAATACTTGCCTTCATATTAATATTAATATTATTATTAGTAGTAATAGTAATTAAAACGCTTGAATGAGAAACATTCAAAGTATTATTTTGAAATTCCAAAGATGACTTCCGCTTTTTTTGACGACACTAACGATAATGATGCTGCTGATGTATATGATTATGAAGATAATTATTACATTTTCCATTAAAGAAAACAATAAATCCCTCCATCATCTCATCTTTTTCAATAGCATTAAAAAGGATAATATTTTAAAAAGTCGTAATGAAGTTTAGCTTTATATTTCTGTGTTAAATAATAAAGGCGAAAACCACAAAGTAAGTTGTTTAAATCAGTCAAGAATATATAATTAATGTTCGACATTTGGCAATTGACAAATATAACATTTAAGACGTTACGTAAGCAAGATAAAATACTTTTATACTTACCTGTCTATGTGTTTGTGTTTATAAATGCTTCAAAGTGTTTTTGTTTAGATTTAAATTGAAATATTTGGTAAAATATATTACGTTGTATTTAAAGTAAAGAAAGATGAATGTCGTTCGCCGACTGTCTACGGACTATAATAATTTGTTCGCATTTTTGCCGTTCAATTAGATAGAAAAGCAAATGTCAAGGCGTTTAGGAGATTATTTCTTTACTAATAGTTTGTTATTTTACTCCAAAAGTCGAAAAACAAACCTCGAGGATATCCACATACGCCATCTTGAAAATGGAACTGTAACGGCATCATATATTGCCTAATTATTAAAATGCAATAAACACGTCTCTAGAAAGAATAACACACAAAAGATAGGCAAGGAGACAAGTAAGTAACTTTATTACCTTAGGTAGCACTTATTTGTTGATTATTTGTTTTAGTTTTCTACCCTTTTTGTGTTTGTTATTCTTGCCAATCGTCTCAATTCTTTGTGTAATCCCTTTTGCTATTGCAAATTCATTTTATACTCATACAAAATAGGATCTCAACATTGAAATATATCAAATAACACATTAACTATCACCTTTCTGTTGTTTTTCTTCAAATCATCAAAATGTGAAAATAACATTGTTTCTTTCTTTTTTCTGTAGATAATACCACAGCTAGATTAATTGCCGCCCGGAAGGCGGGTAGTTTTTATTGGTATATATATATATATATAATTTAATATTTAGTTATGAATAGTATTATATATATATACATATATATATACATATATATATACATATATATATATATATATATATATATATATATATATAATACTATTCATGACTAAATATTAAATTAAATTATACTCACAGATGATGTCGTTTCGAGCTCTTGTTCGCATCAGTGCGGGGAAGATATAACTTCAGACTGTCACATAGCGCGACCCCGGTTCACAGAGTAAACTCTTCACGCTTTCACTCTGTCATTTCAAGCAAAGGCTATTATCACGTGATATGGAGAATCTAAGTTATATTTATGCCAAACTAGGCGTACACATTAAGATCGACTAAACGACTCAACGAAGTTACTTCCAATAAACATTGAATAATATGCAACTATACTCAATGCACACACACACACACACACACACATATATATATATATATATATATATATATATATATATATATACATATATGTGTGTGTATGTGTGTGTGTTAGTGTGTGCGTGTGTGATGAGTATAGTTGCAGAGATTTTTATGTTTATTGTTATTTGTTTTTACTAAGACATCTGATCCCATTGTTCATGTAGATTTACTCAGTTACCTTATGTATCTGAAACTGTACTGAATTACCTATCAGTATACGTGTGTGTTTTATTTTGGGTAAGTGTGTTTTCGCATATGATTCTACTGAACGGATTAATTTTTGTACTTAATGTTAATAAATAGGTATCTACCGGTATTGTTTGAATATAATACTTGTTAATGATTCAATTGTTCACACAGAAGATAATGCGATTGGTACGCACTGTTTTACATCATCTTGGCCCGTATAAGAAGCATTCGTCAAAGAGATATTCACTCTCAACACCGACTATAAAAAGATGAAAATTACAGAGCGCTGACAAATTAGTCTTTTTTGAAAGAGTCTCTCTTTAGGATCTATATATCTCTAAAAAGAAGTACTTTATAAATGTATACTATCAAACTACACAATTTTAAAGTCTACATTTGAAAGATATACTACTTCAGATAAACCACCAGATATCGCTGAAGAAAATGTATTATCAGACATCATTAAAAACACATTTTTAATTTAACAAATTACATCATAATTGTGTTCTAAAAACGTGTGAAACATTGCTATTTATTCATATAGATAGACGAATAATTATGTTGGTAATAGTGTCTTTTCTGGGTTTATTCTGTTTCAATAATGTACGTTTTACTATACGTTTTTTCATGGAAGTGAATAAATAACATCCCGAAATGTGTATGTGGTATTTGTGAATTGTGTGCCTTTTTTTCCACAGTGCCGCTTTCATTTTCGTTTACTCCCGTCTCTTTGTTGATGGGGTTACTGTGATTGAGCAAATCTCTGACAAAATTGATAAAATCTTTTCTGCTCACCTTTTTGCTAGCATTCATGTCTGAGGAAACTTCAATATTCATAATGTGTAATGGCTATTCAACTCAAACAAGAATGACGATGAAGATAAGTTTCATCACGATGTTTCCCTTGCTTATAATCTAACACAGATTGTTGAAAAATCTACCCGCGTATTTGATGCTGACAACATTTTGCAAGTCTTCTTAATATTTTCCTGTCAACTTGTCATGAACTGTGTCTATTCACTGTTCTGTCTTCGCTGGGATCTTTCAGTCACTAAGTCGTCTCAATTAACATTTTTAAAAGTGGAAGAGCTCTGAATTCCCTCTCCATAGCTCAGTGTGTCGATACTCGATGCCCAACTATAACAAACTCAGATCTTTTACATCAGAAGTTTGTCTTCATTCCATGTTTGAACATACTATGTTCTGTATCGCATCTGATTAGTTTAGCAATGGTACTTAGTGGTTCATACCCTTCAAGAAATTACAACATAAACCAAATTGCCAGCCGTTTAACACCCCAGTATATGCGGTCGCCATTGCTTATAGAAAGCACTATTCCAATTTTTTTCAACGAAATAAATGTTCTGTAAACAACGACGTCTTTCGGACTGCCCGCAACTCTTGCAAAACGAGTTAGGAAAACACAAGAGAAGTATATGCACAATCCGTTAAATCTAGAATGGTTTTGCAAAGGCTGTATTCCCATAAGTTTAGGCGAATTTCAAAGACATATGGTTAACATCTATTCCAACCAATCATTAATGATGAAGCTATTTTTTGCAAGGAATTTTGCATCTAATTCCACCGTTTGCGATAAGAGCCGCCTACCACCTTAATTTCCCTCTATTACTTAAGACAATTTCAGCGACGTCTATATATCTGTCCAAGATGTCGCCTTACTTCTCAATGCTTTATTAAAACAACTGGTTCTGATAACATTCGAATCATAGTGCTTAAGCGCTGCAACATGAACTAGCTCCTATTCTTACAAAGCTATTACATCGTTGCTTAAAGAATAAATGCTTCTTATCACATTGGAAAAAGTCGTTAGTTTTCTCAGTATTTAAAGAAATACTAGAGATCAGGCTTCTGTATATCAGTACCAACACATAAGTCTACCGAAGCAAGGCTCTACGGATATGAGAGTCAAACACGTCTTCAGAGAGTACTGGTGATGTTAGAGCAACTTTATCTGCCTTTTCAGAGTATACACCCGACATTTAACTCTAGAGAGAGATTTACTCTTTAATAGTTCCCCTGTAAAACATTTTCAACAAAAACTCCCTTACTTTAACCACTGCTAATGCTTTCCCTTCATCCTTCTTTTTCCCTGAAACATTTGCAGCAAAATAACCCTCACTTACAACCACTGCAAACGCTTTCCCTTTATCGTTCTTTTTCCCTGTAACATTTGCAACAAAAACTCCCTAACTTAACACCACTGCAAATGCTTTCTCTTTATCCTTCTTTTTCCCTGAAACATTTACAATTAAAACTCCCTCACTTACAACACCTTAAAATGCTTTCCCTGTATCCTTCTTTTTCCCTGAACCATTTGCAACAAAAACTCCCTTACTTACAACCACTGCAAATGCTTTCCCTTTATCCTTATTGTACCCTGAAACATTTGCAACAAAACTCCCTTACTTACAACCACTGCAAATGTTTTCCCTTTATCCTTCTTTTTCCCTGCAAAATTTGCAACAAAAACTCCCTCACTTACAACCTCTGCAAATGCTTTCCTTATAACCATTTATTTTCCCTGAGACATTTGCAACAAAAACACCCTTACTTACAACCACTACTAATGCTTTCCCTTTATTTTTATTTTACCCGAAACATTTGCAACAAAAACTCCCTCACATACAACACCTGCAAATTGTTTCCCTTTATCCTTCTTTTACCCAGAAACATTTGCAACAAAACCTCCCTTACTTTACACTGCTGCAAATGCGTTCCCTTTATCCTTCTTTTACCCTGAAATATTTGCAACAAAAACTCCCTTACTTACTACCACTGCAATGCTTTCCCTTTATCCTTCTTTTTCTCTGAAACATTTGCAAAAAAAACTCCCTTACTTTACACCACTGCAAATGCTTTCTCTTTATCCTTCTTTTCCCTAAAGCATTTGCAACAAAACTCCATTACTTACAACCACTGCAAATGCTGTCCCTTTATCCTTCTTTTTTTCTGAAACATTTGCAACAAAAACTCCCTTACTTACAAGAACTGCAAATGCTTTCCTTTCATCCTTCTTTTTCCCTTAAACATTTGCAACAAAAAACTCCCTCGCATACAACACCTGCAAATGCTTTCCCTTTATCCTTCTTTTACCCAGAAACAGTTGCAAAAAAACTCCCTTACTTAATACTACTGCAAATGCTTTCTCTTTATCCTTCTTTTTCCCTGAAACATTTGCAACATAAACTCCTTTACTTTCTACCACTGTAATGCTTTCCCTTTATCCTTCTTTTTCTATGAAACATTTGCAAAAAAAAAAAACTCCCTTACTTTACACCACTGCAAATGCTTTCTCTTTATCCTTCTTTTCCCTAAAGCATTTGCAACAAAACTCCATTACTTACAACCACTGCAAATGCTGTCCCTTTATCCTTCTTTTTTTCTGAAACATTTGCAACAAAAACTCCCTTACTTACAAGAACTGCAAATGCTTTCCTTTCATCCTTCTTTTTCCCTTAAACATTTGCAACAAAAAACTCCCTCGCATACAACACCTGCAAATGCTTTCCCTTTATCCTTCTTTTACCCAGAAACAGTTGCAAAAAAACTCCCTTACTTAATACTACTGCAAATGCTTTCTCTTTATCCTTCTTTTTCCCTGAAACATTTGCAACATAAACTCCTTTACTTTCTACCACTGTAATGCTTTCCCTTTATCCTTCTTTTTCTATGAAACATTTGCAAAAAAAAAAAACTCCCTTACTTTACACCACTGCAAATGCTTTCTCTTTATCCTTTTTCCCTAAAGCATTTGCAACAAAAACTCCCTTACTTACAACCACTGCAAATGCTTTCCCTTTATCCTTCTTTTTTCCTGAAACATTTGCAACAAAAACTCCTTACTTACAAAAACAGCAAATGCTTTCCTTTCATCCTTCTTCTTCCCTTAAACATTTGCAACAAAAAACTCCCTTAATAACAAGCACTGCAAATGTTTTCTCTTTATCCTTATTTTCCCCCGAAACATTTGCAACAAAAACTCTCTTACTTGACACCACTGCAAATGCTTTCCTGTTATCCTTCTTTTACCCTGAAACATTTGCAACAAAAACTCTCTTACTTACAACCACTGCAAATGCATTCACTTTATCCTTTTTTTCCCCTGAAACCTTTGCAACAAAAACTCCCTTACCTACACCCACTGCAAATGCTTTCCCTTTATCCTTTTTCTACCCTGAAACATTTGCGACAAAATCTCCCTCACTGCAAATGCTTTCCATGTATCCTTCTTTTTCCTTGAAACATTTGCAACAAAAACTCCCTTACATACAACCACTGAAAATGCTTTCCATTTATCCTTCTTCTTCCCTGAAGCTTTTGCAATAAAAAAACTCCTTTAATAACAACGACTGCAAATGCTTTCTCTTCATCCTTATTTTTCCCTGAAACATTTGCAACAAAAACATCCTTAATTACAACCACTGCAAATGCTGCCGTTTTCCTTCTTTTTCTCTGAAACATTTGCAACCAAAAACTCCATTACTTACAACCACTGTAAATACTTTCCCTTTATCCTTCATTCTCCCTGAAACATTTGTAACAAAAACTCCCTATACTTACAACCACTGCAAATGCTTTTCTTTCATCCTTTTTATTCCCCTTAAACATTTGCAACAATAAACTCCCTTAATAACAACCACGGCAAATGCTTTCACTTCCTCCTTATTTTCCTCTAGAAACATTTCCAACAAAAACTTCCTGACTTACAATAACTTCCAATGCTTTCCCTTTATCCTTCTTTTTCCCTTAAACATTTGCAAAAAAATCACCCTTGCTTACAACCACTGCAAATGCTTTCCCGTAATCCTTCTGTTTCCCTGAAACATTTGCCACAAAACCTCCCTTACTTACAACCACTGCAAATGCTTTCCCTTTACCCTTCTTTTTCCCTAGAACATTTGCAACAGAATCTGCTTACTTACAACACATGCAAATGCTTTTCTTTTATCCTTATTTTACCCTGAAATATTTGCAACAAAAACTCCCTTAATAACAACGACTGCAAATGCTTTCACTTTATCCTTTTTTCCCCTGAAACATTTGCAACAAAAACTCCCTCACTTACAACCACTGCAAATGCTTTCCCTTTATCGTTTCTTTTTCTCTGAAACATTTGCAACTAAAACTCCCTTACTTAACACCACTGCAAATGCTTTCCCTTTATCCTTCTTTTTCCCTGAAAAATTTGCAACATAAACTCCCCTACTTACAACCACTGCAAAATATTTCCCTTTATTCTTCTCTTTCCTTGAAACATTTGCAACAAAAATCTCTTTTAATAACAACCACTGCAAATGCTTTCTCTATATCCTTATTTTTCCCTGAAACATTTGCAACAAATCTCCCTTGCTTACAATCACTGCAAATACTTTCCCTTAATCCTTCTTTTTCCTTGAAACATTTGCTTCCATGAGCAAAGTTTATTTCCTAGAACTACCCGTATTTGGAACACAGTACCACTGTGCTCATTCCCAGCTGACTACAACATAGCTGTTTTCATGTCGAATGTAAACAAGATCTTGTTGATCGTCCTCTTAAATAATCAATTTCTGTACAGTTCGAACCAGCGTTACCAATCATCACGGTACTGTCTCATCGTCTACCTGGCAAACTCGAAAACCATTATCCTCGAGTGGCTGTTATACCTTTCTAAGTGATAACTGATAAGTAATATATATATATGTATATTATTACATATATATATATTTACTCATATATATATGTATATATATATATGTATATATATATATATTATATATATATGTGTGTGTGTTTGTGTGTGTGTTTGTGTGTGATTTTATTTATTTATTTATTTATTTGCCCTGTTTGTTTCACATTTTAGATTTTAGATTTTTTGTTTTTTGTATTTAGATTTTTTAGATTTTTAATTTTTAATTTTAATTATTTAACGGCCTCAATTTTTGAAATGTTAAATTTCTTTTCTTCTTCTTCTCTTTATCTATCCCTCCATTTCATTCTCTCCAAATATGATCTGAGGTTAAGATCGGATTCTAACTCTGCCTGATGAGATCTCAGTTTATAGTAACTGTTGATCGATAACATCGACATGCCAATGTCGCAGATTTTGTACATGTCTGTGTAAATAAAATTATCATATATATATATATATATATATGCATGAAAACAAATATATATGGAGAGAGGAAAATGTCGATTATGTATACCTATTTCGCGTTATATATTCTGAGTTTCTGACAATTCCATACAGTATACTTTTACAGTAGAACAATAATCCTATAAGTTCATCACTATATTTTACTGTACATAGTATATAAGTATATAAACTATAATAGCTTACAGGTTTTATAAATGAAACAATAAGTTACTGTAAATTATACAAATGATCAGCGTTGCATTAAACATATTTAAATATCAGTGAAATCAAATTTAAGTGATTACAAAAAAGATGGAAAAACGCTAAATCTATTCATTCTGATGAAACTAGATGCAACTTTACACCTTTAAACACACGCTGAAGATTCACTGATATATTTTATTGAAACGATCTCAATTATAGCTCTACTAAAACAAACAGCGAACAGTGAAAAACCTTAAGAACACCAACGAACATTTATATCCATATAAATAATAAATAAATTCATCGTACAACTGTACTCATTTATTTTCATAACTTTTTTGAATCTGAGTTCTGTACGTGGTGTGTCTTGAATTATTTTTTAATATTTGTGAACGTTCGGCTATGTCTCATTATTTTTAAATCGACTCGATTTTATATTTTACTAGAATAGAATTTCGATCTATATGTATATTAAATTCCACGGAACTTTCCATCTTCAGTATGAGTCAATGCATATTCATTTGCTTGCATGCAATCCCACGTGTAATTGCATCTAATTGGTACAAGACTAACTATAGTTGTGTGTCCTATTTATATTCCGTTGTGGTTATCATCTTGGTTGTACTGTGGCTTGAAAAAATATGTTTGTATTTATTTTATCTAAAACAAAATATGCTCACTTATTTGTGAATATATTTTCATAAAGATCTTGAAATACACGTGTTTTAGTATCTGAACAATAAGAATATTCATAGAAATGCATGGATCACACATATTATTACATAGTTTTCTTTCCGGATACCAGATTCTATTTTACCATAGAATTAAGATCTTGTTAGTTATGTTACGGTTTATATTATTAATCTAATCCATTAACCAGTGAAGACAAAACTCTTCAAAATCGAAGAGTTTTTCGTAAAAATAGTAATTAAACGGATTAGATTAAACACAGCAACAGGTCTGAAAATGGATTAAATTGATACTGCTATGTTGTGTATCTCACGCGACGGATGAAGGGGGATAACTTAAAAAATATACATGGAAAATATGTAGACACAGTCTTCTCCCTGCTTTATTTTTTAGTTACTGTCCTACAATATATATATATATATATATATATATATATATATATATATATATATATATATATATATATATATATATATATATATATATATAAGGAAGTTAATGTATATGTTCCGGGAAGTTTAAAAAAAGACTGACACGTAGCTATAAAGCATATTCCGACAATGTCCGTAGAGTCTTTAATCAGTATTTCTAGATATGCCGCCCTTTGCATAAATAGAACTTAAATTCCTTCTTGAATGTTTTAATGTTTCGTGGTCTAATGATTACAGCGCTTGCTTGCGGAGTCAAAGTTAATTATGTGGCACCGTCTGAGATTATCATCCCTACACTGATGAGAGCGAAAGCTTGAAACGTTGGCGTATGTAGGTACACTAATTTGATATTATTTACTTAAAATTTGAATTGTTATATGTATATATATATATATATATATATATATATATATATACGTTTACTTAAAATTGATATTGACATATATATATATATGTATGTATATCATAATTTTATGTAAATAATATTAAATTAGTTTGACCTACATACTCCAGCGTGTCAAGCTTTCGCTCATATATATATATATATATATATATATATATATATATATATATATATATATATATATATATATATATATATATATAATGACATGATCTCCAGTAAACACACTAACTAATACGATAACTTAATATTTAGGCGATAAACAAACAGATATTTCCGGGCAAGGCGTCGTGTTCTTGTTGTAAGACGTCAGACTACAGACAATTTAATCGTGGGCTCAGTACTTGTCTAGGTATTCATGTTGACGATGGCTGCTAGCAAGAAACTATGCCCATTGATTTATTTTATGTACGTAATTATACACATATATATATATATACACACATACATATATATATATATATCTATATATATATGTATATATATTTATATGTATGTAGTATATGTATATATATATGTATATACTCATATATGTATATATATATATATATATATATATATATATGTATATATTCATATATATATATACATATATTCATATATATATATATATATATCTATATATATATATATATATATATATGTTGCGGGATGTTTCGCGTATTAAATCAAGATTGAACATGTAATTTTATGATAATTTAAATTGGCAATCTTTTGTCGCACTGATTGCAGTATATGTGATGTAGACAATTTTAGCCTCGAACCACGTATACATGTTAAATTCAAGCGAATAGTTTAACAGTATTTCCAACCGATCAGAAGTTTGGTGGAAAATATTTCAACCGTGACAAAATAGTTCAATATTTTTACTGTACGTATTAAACAGACCGAATCTCTTTGTTAGTCTTAATAGCAATCGTATTTTTTCTTAACGTTGCATTAAAAGTTAACTTACGTTTAGAAATCCTATTTAGTACTTGAACATGAAAAATTATTTAGGAACCATACACTTCTTCTGTAACTGTTCAATAATTTCAGATGTGCTAAGAATAACATATGTCCCTTTATTTGCAAGAAGCTTCATCTACAGTCGCATCTGTATTTTTGTCAAACTATAGCAATATCAATAGTATTTAAGGTATTAAACCGCTTTCTGACACCGTGTAGGCAATTCAAGACAATATATATTTCAATAGCACACTTAAAGGCCATCATTGCGTTATTGGAAATCTAAAAACTATAATAATTCACAGTAAATTGGGCCTTTTGTAATACCACCTCCGCACCAAACGATTTAATGTTCTGCAATGCATTCACCTTGTTTAGATATTACAGAAATTGATTTGAAGTGATAGCGAGAATAATGGATGTCTTAACCTTCAGATAATTTGCTATTTTTTCAAACACGTTTACAAAACCATGGTTCAATCTAATAATACTTTAGTAAATTACAGATCTGAGTCATTAAATATATTCAATAACGCTTTACATAGATTCCCGCTAAACAGTGAAAACATATTAAAGACACCTTAGAAAAAATATCATTAAGAAAATAAAAACTGACATCTCATTAATTAATCATAAAATACGTTTCCCTGTATTCGAAATGCAATTTCCTTACTTCTCTATTAATTGTCCTTGGATGTCAAAAGTAGTAAACGAAATTCGTATAAACAGTGATAATCAAATTGCTATTTCTGTTTGCATATTTGATACATGGATGAATTTGCCGAATTTATTTATGCTAGTAATATATATCTCAATATAATAGTGTGGTGCGAGTGTCCAATATTTTACATTTATTTACTAGAAACCCGAACATACATCCTAGCATCAATTTAATTTAGGATATTTTATGTTATTAGGTCCTAAAATATATTTTCTTAAAACCAGTTTTACTTTTATTTATTGGAATTTTATTTGAGGAAATTTATCTTGTTAATGATCATTAGCAGTGACTTATGATACCGCTACACCTGAAATGCTAAACTATTTTCATATTAATACTGGGTAAACTTGATGCATTATTAATTCTTAATAAATAAGACCACATGTGTGTTTTTTCCATAAAACGATATATGAAACAGTTATAACTTAAAAGTACTTTTGCAAAAGCACTGACAAGAAAAGTATACATTGTTATCTATTTATTAGTATTTCATACGAACGATGTACTTATATTTCTCATTATTATTTTGAATGACTGTGCAAGTGAACAATTACAATACATAGTTTATCTTATCATTAACCCTTTCTACATACAAAAAAACTAAATGATGGGGGGGGTGTACGTCATCCACATTCTTATAGTTTACTAGTCATACGAATATCAACATTGGTATGAAGAGAAACCAATATCTGTCGGTTGTTTTGTGACTCCTCACCTTAATAGGTAAAACTATGATTCTATTTGATTTGGTTTGTCTGCTTTACAGAATATAGGCGACTGATTAGGAAATGCCGAAGCACACTGCCTTTACCACATGTTTTTAAGAACCGTTTGTGATATACAAATAGCTGATATACCTTGGATTTCAATATGTTAGTTATAGTCCGATTTTGGGAAATATAAAAATTTTAAAAAAATAAAGTTATTATTCGGAATTCTTAATGACCTTAGTTACATCCATTGTTTAAAATCGACATGATTTGAAACAATGGATGTAACTAAGGTCATTAAGAATTCCGAATAATTTTTTTTTTCAAATGTTCGCTTTTCCCAAGGCATACTTCCATCATGTAACATTTATTTTCACAACATTTTTAATGTGACAGTATTGCGTTTTTTTTATCTAAAATTATGTTGGAATATCCTTGCTCTTATTAATGCTTCAATTAAGTCTCATTATTGTTAAATCGTATTGATTGTATATTTTTATTCGTATTTAATTTCGTATAGGTTATTGAATTCCACAAAACTTCTTTTCTTAACTATTTGACGATCAATGCGGACTTACTTGCACGCATTTCAACGTGTATTTAAGCTTAGTTGGTACGTGTTGGAACACGGTCTTGACTCTATCCTTGTCTGTGACGTTTATCCTGTAAATTGAATTGCGCTTTGAGAAACGTGTTTTGCATTTTCCGTAGAACATATAATATTCACTGCTTATAGAATGTATGTATTCATAGGGATATTTAAATACATTCGTTTAGAACGATTGCTTCTTTGTGATTTTATTCGTTAAACCATTTTTTTTTAAACCCTGAATTAAGCTGCCATATCGAATAAGGCATTATTTAAATAACTATACAATACGCATATCAAGAATAGCAGAAAGGCGTACATCTGAGTGTTACAATAAATTGACCTATTATGCTCTTAAATTATGTTGTTGATATATGTCGTCATGTGAAGAAAACACGCCCTTTGTTGGTCGGAAATAACAAAAGTGATACAATATATGTGTTAAAATTATCATTGTTTATAAGCTGTTCAGAACTGGCCTAGCGGTTAGCGACGTTGGACTGTAGGTTGAAAAAATACTTGTAGTCCAGGGTTTCGAATCGTGTGACCGGTGGTGAATAGTCGTACTTCTATGCTGATGAGTCTTGATTGAAAAGAGACGAAACGTGTACGTCCATAGATAAAAATATAAACAATAACAAATATTTATATATATATATATATAATGTTCTAAATTTAATTAAACGACTTATATTTTCAAAATATGTTTTCTACTGGTTCATATGCATACTACCCAAGTCCGTGGATTTGACTCTGCGTGTTTCCTGGCAAAAATCGAATAAGTGTATTTTTAGTCTAATTTTGCCAATTATCAGAGGCTTGCAGTATATATTGTGGAATAGCACAAAAGCATGTATTAAAAATCACCGTCGAAAATCGAAGGATGATTTCTGATGAAAAGTTGACAAACTGAAGTATATAACGGCAAGAATTCGTGTGATTCATCGAGTCTGAACATTTATTTGGTAGGGTTGCCTGTTTTCTTTTCTTTTTTTCTTTTTTTCTGAAATAGTCACCTTTTTTCTCAAGTGAGTGTTTTGCCGTTGTATACTTCAGTTTTCCGAATTTTTATCAGAAATTATCCTTGGAATTTCACCGTACTTTCCCTTCCAGTGTTATTTATTTAAGAATTATTCAGTGACGGGCGTGACTCTAATGAAAATACTTGAACGTATTTTAATATCCATTTCGAACTCAAGAAATTTTAATTAAAAAAAAAAATATTATATGTGACACAATATTGTCAAACGAAAGGAAATGATCGACTGATAGCAATCTGATGGAGAAAGTCTGAAATACTAATGCGCCACCAACTATAACGATAGCATTTTCCATGATAGCATTACATATCATAAACGATTAAGGAGATTAACTTACATTTTAGTATGTACCAAGGGAAATAACTCGTAATGCACACGCATATTCACTCGACTTCTGACGATTGATTCAAACGTGTGTTAGCAATGCAAACTATTTTAGATGGGCATAACATCCCCCCTACGTTCATACTTGTTTTCCACAGCGTGTATTGGGCAGGAAGATACATAACTATTACTGATTTTTCTTCATTCGATGTATTCATACTAACATGAAGTAAAGTAATTTCGTAAATCATAAACAAACTTCATCGTTAAATGGTTTCAAATCGTGGCCAGATAAAGTATGTGATGGGGGGGGTGTTAACATCTTTTATAGGCTAGTCATGGCATTACGCTTATGTCATGCTCTTACATCTGTTTCAGTTTTTCACTCTTCAAATAACATGTATCAATGTTTTACTCCTAATATATACGACATTAAGAGCAGCATGTTATCGCACACGGCCATTACATATTTTAGATGTGAATCATAGTAAGAAAATATATATGTAAACTTAAAATGTTATATATATATATTTGTGTAAAAATGTCCTTAGGATTGTGTACTGGAAAGTTATTATAGTAAATGATATATGTGTTCAACTAGAGCCGTTTTGTAATACTAGTTTGAACAGCAGACAATGGAATATGTCCGTCTTAAATCAAGATTAACCGTCTGCAGATAAATGCCATCAATAGAATAGTGGAATCTTACATAACTAAGGAGAGTGTTTGGGGCGCCAAAATTACCTCAGGAAGTCCCATGTAGGGTAAATTTCTCCACGCGATAGTTGACATTTATTATAGAAAACAAACAAAAACAAAAACACACCGTGAATATTCCTGCATGTATTATATGATCATCTATCTTACGACAAACATAAATCAGATAGAAAATCATAGTTACAATTATAAGAATTAACACACATCTGGAGTTCGTTGTTAAGACAGACAAAATACAAACAAAAATACTATAATGAAACAAAACATCGTTAGTTAAGATATATAAACTACGATACAAAGTCAACGAAGTTATTTAAGGGAAAACATACAACACATAAAGAATTATATGCATGCATATACAATTCGATGTATAAATACTACCATTGTAAATAATAGATACATATCTACATATGGGCATATATATATTGACTAAAAATATGTTTACTCCATGAGAGAAAAATTATGTACAGTCATAGCTTTAATCAAAATCGCTGATTGTTTTAAGCGACTATTTAAAATATTGTCTGATGTGTACGGCCAACTATATATATTAAAGAAATCTGGCGAAAAACAAACACGCATATATATATATATATATATATATATATATATATATATATATATATATATATATATATATATATATATATATATATGTATATATCATGCGTGCGTGTGTATACTCATGTTTGTCAGATTACTATCATTTTTTACGACTTACATCAATCAGCGAGTGAACAAATTCACTGATAACAAAGGATAGTACTTCGTGAAAGAAGTAATACAACACAGCAGCGGACAGACAATAGGATTAACCAAATTAGCTTATACTGTGTGACCCACTTCATGGTGAAAGGGGAATAACTCATAATATATGCCATTATATATATATATATATATATATATATATATATATATTATTATTATTATTATTTATTACTAATTAAATACCATATAAAAACAATGGCCGATATATATATATATATATATATATATATATATATATATATATATATATATAGTGTGTGTGGGTGTGTGCATTAAGTCAAACGTTATTAAACAACACGAGATGCTTATACTTCATAAGAGTTGTTTTTATTTATTTTTTCGATTTTTCGGATTTTCTCACGTAGTATTTTTGTCAATTTTTTGGTATATAGGATATGTAGGTTTTATATTCCGTTCTTCTCGAATACTTTCGATTGATTCATTCAATAATCTCAAGGCGTGAATTAGATTTTGTGTGTTTAAAACTGAGTTCGTATAACGGGTCGGTAAATGAACTCATGGGTAATTCGATATGATATGCGAGACACGTGAGCTAACAAAGTAAATTAAAATTCGAAAACAACTGCCAATATCTTAAAGAGTTTAGCCTTGACATTGATGCAAAAATAACCTTAGCTGTCTACAAAAAGAGAAACCACATCTCATTACATGGACAGCAGCACCGGGGGTGGAAGGGGGGGGGGCTCAAGTCCCCCTCCCACTTTTTCACTCCCCCCCCACTTTACGGTCATCAATAATAGAATTATGTATGCATGTGTTTAACCGGGCCCCTTCACACTTTTTAGGAAAGGACACTTTCCTAACTGTCCTGCCGGGCCTGCATTACACATATGTTCATTTAAAAAGGCCATGTATTACAAACGGTTTGACAAACTTAGTTATAAACACACCGATACAAATTCCCGCCTGAAGATTATTTAATCAATCAATCGAAATTATCTGCAAATATAGGACCATATAACATACGGATCCTACACACAAGCATTCCTCAAAAATACTTCACGTAACATCCGAAAAACAATGACAAATCAGTACAATTTAGCTGCAGCAATTCGTGTTGTTAATATCGTTTGTGTTAATATATATCTATATATATATATATATATATATATATATATATATATATATATACAGTCATCCACATACAGACTGTTTCGCTGTTTCACAGCTCATCAGTGCGGCTAGACTAGTTAGTGTCTCAAGCCGGGATCGAAACGCAACCGTCGAGCTGACAGTCGGCGATGCTAACCCCTACGCCATCATGCAACACTGACTGAATGTAAGAGATATCTCAATGTAACGAAATGTAAACATTGCAATTGCCTGAGCTCGAATTAGTGTTTACCTAATGAGCATTGCCTTAAAGCTAATGGCCGTTGACAATACCCTTACAAAAATAAGCTCTACCCGGAGGGAGCTTTTATAGTCATCCACATACAGACTGTTTCGGTGTTTCACAGCTCATCAGTACACATATATATATATATATATATATATATATATATATATATATATATATATATATATATATATATATGCAAGCACAATCGTTTTTTTTCATCTACTGTGTTTACCTTTCTCGGTTGTATTTTAATACACACCAACACACATACACACACACAAACATATATATATATATATATATATATATATATATATAGAAAGAGAGAGAGAGACAGAGAGAGAGACATATGCAAGTTGAATGTACTGACCATGAAGCCATTTCTTTAAAGAAGTAGAAAATTACAATATTTAGCTTACAATACCGATACTGTAATATCTCTCTCTCTCTTTATCTCTATGTGTATATATACAAATACATATACACTGACGAGGGCCAAAGGATTACGGTCGAAAAAAATGTTCTATATAAGGGACAATTGATATTCCTAACGTCAAAATATAGAAAATAAATTGTGAAAATACATAAAGATATATTTTACGCCTTGATTTTTTATACACACCCATATATATATATATATATTTATATATATATATATATATATATATATATATATATATATATATATATATATTGTATGTTTTAATATATTTTCAGTTATACACACAGAATATAATTTGCTGTTACTGATTTTTTAATATTGTATATTAATCAAGGCGATTAATATTACAGACCTGGCAAACATGCGACTGCGATCTACGACTGGGGATTGACAATTGAAGATCAAATGCGTCAATTTGTTTATATAGACTACATGTAAAAATTATCTAAATTGTTTTTCTAAACATCATTTTGTTCATAAAGCATTTGATTTTGTAAAATGTTTAATTGCTTTGTGATCGTATCATGTCATTATATTTTCTGTAATCAAGTAGTCAATATTAACGAATCGACTCATGATTTTGAAATATCAAAAATGTGTCTAATTTATGATGAATACAGTGATTGTTTGTGCATGTAGTTCTTTTATATATTTGCACTTTTTACATTTGATTAGATGGAAACACATCAAGTTTCGTGATCTGCTTCCTAATAATATGTACAGTTGTTAATTAGTTGGCAGTACTAAGAACTTCTTAGTAAAACTTTTCTCGGAAATTATTACGTAATAGTAATGCTGGTCTTCACGTGTCCACCCCAGTCGTGGCTGTATTCCCATGTTAACCAGACCTGTATGATGGGTAACTTTTATCTTAATCCATCCGACAAAGCCTTTATACCTTCTATATTACAAGACCCATCGTAAATGAGGTCTTTCAAGTAAGTCTAGTTTTTCAGGTTACGTCATTGATAGTGGGGTAATAACCATCATCAATGTAACAACAGCAAGTAATCAGAACAAGCAGACTCAGGTCAGTAGGATTATTCATTCACTTAAAAATCATTATAAACTTGTTCCTGCTATTGTGACTTTATTCCCCGGCCAAGAACACTGCTAACCTCTTAATGGTTATTTATTCACTTGGAAAACAGTGTGAACTTTCTCAAACGTATTTCCTTTTTTATAAAAGCGAAAGAATATCAGAAGAAATTACAAGATAGCCTCCGACGATCAAGACATTGCATTAAAGTTAGAATTGTAAGTATTAATAAATACATTAGAATTTTATGTCGGGATAAATAATATAATTTTAGACTAATTGATAAGGTACGTTCAATACGTGTGCGAAAATTTAACGAAATAAGCGAGCTATTCAAATAATATATTGTAAATAAACCGTCCGTTTTGAATCCTCCCTAAAAATTACAAATTATATTATATTGTAAATAAATGTTGGTTTTCTAAAGAACAAATTACACAATAAAACACACATTTTAATTTATTTGAATAAGTGTTCTATTAAATTAATTATTTTCAATAATTGAGTTTGTGTTACTTTACGTAATTCGTAATCTTTAATGTGTGGTTTATTTTTTATGTTTGATTTACTTTTAACTTTAAGAGTAACTAAGGAACATTTATTCTTTAGGAAGTGAGAGCAACTCTTATCAAATTATTTTACCAAAACTAATGATAATGAAATGTTAATATGAAGAATAAAACTGCCTAAGAATAGGGAGGGTCTGCATTTACACACCTAGACATATTCTCATGTAGTATAACTGATACTAGTATTTACATTCGAAGTAGACCGGAAATAATGAACTTACTTAAATAATGAATATTTACTCAGACACATGATTCTTCAAAAAAAAAAATTCAGTTTTTAAAACTTCAAAAATGTATGATATGCTGTTCCCTTTATTATTAATTTTTAATTTAATGTTTGCTGTCTAACCTAGCAAATTACAGGAAATAATAGATTTGCTCTTAGAGTTATCATAAGGTAATAGATGAATTATATTCCGTGATCGTTACTGAATAAATAATGAAAATCTTATAAACATCGGTTTATTTCCCGAATTTTGGTGAACTTTTTAAGTTAAGGGAGGTGTCAAATACCCATGTCTCACTGTTGGACATATCTTATTTGATACTTAATAACATAACGTAATTTTCAAGACTCTGGCCTTCTTTACGATGACCATGATATTACTAGTATGTTTTCGTGATTGACCAATTTGTTGCGAGTATATGTTATTCCTTTAGCAAATAAATAAAAGAAATGGTTTCACACGCAGTAATGCGCACGGATATCGTAAACAAAACTTAATAGGTTTCATCGAAAAGAATTTAAAGCTAAAACAATGTCGTATTACTTAGATTGCAATTCGCATAATAGTTCACAAAATCAACGAGAAAATCGGTCATGATGTACAAAGATACGTGGTCATACAAAAAGGATAGTTCACTCGTATTTACGTAGTTAAAACAAACAGTACTTTAGAATATCTTTTCTCGTGCACATATAGTTAACGTTTATACGTTGTTCAAAATAAGTACATTTACCGGATTTTTAACATTTTTAATAAAACTGGTTTACGAAATACATTATTATGTATTAAAAGTAAGGGGTGAGTGTTTATTGCTTATTTCGACCTGAGTGATTCAATGTGTGAGCAACTTTTCTATATTGTGTTCAGTTTTATTTCAGTAATTTCGTTTTTACTATGATGCATATACTTATAAGACACTCAGCTGTGTTCATACACTACTAAGAATAAACAATTTACAGTAAAAGAAACAGCGAATACGTGCACGTCTTGAGATGACGAAATGCTACCCTTAGTTGTATGAAACAAACTATGTTGAAAAGTATCTGGAAATGATAATAATCGTACAACATACTCAGTTCAAAAGAAAATCATCTGTATTGCAGGTATTTGGTCTTATTATTTGAAATATTTCAAATGAATGTCAATAAATGTTAATTACAAATTATAAGAATAATTATACAATATATAAAATCTATACTGTCACATGGTAGTCTATTACAGAAACATTTTCATCTCATATGTTGACGCCTATATGTGCATGCACGTATTTAACGTTGAGCTCACAAGTCAAAATACGTTTTGACGCTGGCGTCAAAGAACAACTAAAACACTTAGCAGTGGTGCGGAAATATGACTTTGATGGCTGTGGTAGATTGGCGCAAGATGGCTAAATCCCACAACTTTAAGACTGGTATGCTGAAAACGGACACTGTGTGTAGGGTATGCGGCAGAGCATTTCTGACTCAGGTGGTCTACACCGCTACTTAATATCCCATATGTAAATTGAAAAATATAGGTAGAACATATGTTCAGTGTACGATATATACATACAGCCATTTTAGTGCCCACAACCGACCAATGACAGTATAGGGTGATGACCGTCTGTAAGCAAAGTGCATCAACTTGCGATAATATGATAGAATTTTAAGTATTTGTGACAAAGAAATATTTATTTCCTATATATATATATATATATATATATATATATATATATATATATATATATATATATATGAAATATAAACACATGGTCTTAGCTTTTTATCATGTAAAATATATAGTCGACAGAAGTGGGTTGCAGATGTTTCGTTGTGTCAGTCAAATCTGACGGACAAGAAATAGCTCCAGCATTCAATCATGTAATGAAGCAGGGAGATTAGGCTAAATTTTGTTAACAGATTACATTTATTTGTAGCCGTGTATGCATGTATGCATGCATGTTTGTTTGTATACTGTTTCTGGATAATGTGTTAGAAGGTAGAGCCATTGCGCTTGACAGGTCGAAGGTGATCAACAGAGTTAAGCATTTGTGTCTCCTACACAAACTTCAGGGTAATAGTATTGGTGGTGAGGTCCTTGCCATTATCAGTTTTTTTTCTGATCTAATCTTGCGAGTAACTTTGGGCGTTTTCTCTCCATTCGCTTATTCTATCAATGCTGGTGTTTCTCAGGACCTTATTCTGGGCCTAACACTGTGTCTTTTCTATATAAATTATCTTCCAGGGAATATTGTTCATAAAATGTACATCTATGCTGATGATACCACTCTCTATTCTGGTGTTGATTCTCTGTTATCTCCCTCGGATCAGTCGAACTAGGCAGCTGATCTCGACGTTGACCTGAGTACAGTTGTGGATTGGAGTACGACATGGCTTGTTTCGTTTAATCATGTAATGACTCAGCTCGTGTATTTCAATCGTAAGCGGGCACCTTTTCTTCATGAGATTATCATCGATGGCTCTGCTCTGTAAGAGAAATCAACTCTGAAAGTTCATGGTCTTTCTCTGTCATCATATCATCCCTACTACACAAAAGGCAATTGTTTTTAATAATTATACTAAATGTTCTCATTGTTTTCTAAATTATAATAATTAAGTTAGTTTGAATGTCTTATTGCTTTTATGAAAATTACAAAATTAAGTTTGAATTAATTAATTTTATTAGCGGATAATAGTTAATAAATACATATCAGTATATACATATATATACATATATATATATATATATATATATATATGTGTGTGTGTGTGTGTTTGTGTATATATAGAGAGAGACAGAGAAAGAAATAGAACAATAGCTAGATAGCTAGGTGAATATATAGAAAGATAGAGTAATATAAATATATATATATATATATATACAGACACACACACACATATATATATATATATATATATATATATATATATATATATAGAGAGAGAGAGAGAGAGAGAGAGAGAGAGATAGATATATAGATATATATAGATAGATAGATAAGCTAAATTCAAAGGTATTACTCAGTAATCAAGTTGATATATATTCGAACCGATAGTAACTATTTACTTCTCTTCGCACAGGGGTAGACTTTGGCATAAGGTCGATGTTTAATGTTAGGAAAAGCAAGCTCCACACAAATTGACACCTTGGATTGTGCCAATTTGTGTTCGTCTCAGTCTAGTAATATATATATATATATATATATATATATATATATATATATATATATATATATATATATATGTATATATATATATATATATATATATATATATATATATATATATATATATATATATATATATATATATGAGCCGAATAAGTATTAAAATTATCACTGTTTATCAAGCCATTCAGCGGTGGTGGCGTGGGTCTAGATGTCGGGATTTGAGTTGTAACGTACCCGAACCCTTGGAGTTTCGAGTCATGCGACCAGTAATTAATACTTATATTGGTATGCTGATGAATCTGGATTAAAGGACGAAACGTATACGTACATGTATAATAAACAAAACAAATATTTATTATCTCTCTCTCTCTATCTCTATCTCTATCTCTATCTCTCTATAAATATATATATATATATATATATATATATATATATATATATAATTAGTCTCGTATGAAGATGATTATATTCATATTTTTGTAGCAGCATACTGTAACGATTTTCTGTGATGAGAATATCTGGCAAATTTCCCTTTTTGGGTAACTACAGTAACGTTCTATTTTATGAACGATTGGATCTCACTAGCGAAAATCAGCAATTGAGTGATATTTGAATGTTATAAAAAGCGTGGATAATACGTGAATAAACTGAAATAGCTGAACGTCTAATTAGTATGAGGAATAAAGAAAAACACTTTGAGAAAATCGCGTTCGTTCTCTTCCACGGAATTGTATCTAGAACGTTATCAGCGATCGTAGACTGAAAATAAATTACAATCATTTAAATCAGACAAGCCGTTGCGAAAAATAACATTAAAAAAACAATCGCAAAATAAACAAACGACGGCGTCTATTAAAAGAAACCCTGTTCTTTAGGAATGCCCGCCGTTCAATAACGTATTTTAAATCATTCAAAGTTGAATTTTCACATATTTTCAGAAAAGTTATCCAAGTGGATAATTTCTAGCCAGAAGATTGCGCTAAACAATCTTGTTCGTGAAGCATTGTGCCTGTTGATATAAATGAAGGCAGTTTACAGCGACGTTAATAATACTTGAGTGAGCATATTGTCTCCTTATTTTAAGCGGCAGGCAGTCTCAAAAGCATCTTGACGAAAGAGAAAAATAAAAAACAATCACTAGGCTTTTCAATATAGCTTAACTCATTAAGAGACACTGTGTAAGTAAGGTAATATAACAGAAAAAAACAATATTTATTGTGGTAATTGTATGCATTTCAATGGGAAAAAACATATGTGTATATATATATATATATATATATATATATCCCTCTCTTTCTTTCTTTCTCTCTCTCTCTCTCTCTCTCTCTCTCTCTCTCTCTCTCTATATATATATATATATATATATATATATATATATATATATATATATATATATATATGTGTGTGTGTGTGTGTGTGTGTGATGTTACCTTTTAATCTTAAGTTGTACCCATATTATCGCAATTTAAAATATTTTAAAGAAACACAATTCTGGGTAACATATTTTAACTTCATGTCCTATTAATATGATTCAAATTTCACAAACGTGATAGCTTTCTGAATCTCATCGAAGAGATATTACCCCATCTCTGCTTCCTTTGTGTAAAACTAAATTACATTAAATATATCAACCTCACCATTTTACGCCGAGCAGCAGCATTTCATATTTCATTATGATCGGTTAATTAGTTTAAGAGTGAGTCATATACATCGAATATAAAACCTGTGTAAATACCTAACTTTATATCAATAGAGTTGTATAGTTAACAATGTATATTATCTCCGACACCATATCATATATCACGTCGCTTTTTTGTTGAAACTCGTGTTTACATAAGACGTATCATGAAACAACTTTTAATTTAGTCAATAATAAAAGTCACAAAATATGATTTGTAGAGCGATTAACTGACACTTTTGGCTGTGATCATTTGACTAACTCATGTAAGAGAAAAAGGAATGTGTACAAAAATCCCATCCTTCTGCGAAATAAACATGTTTGCTATTTTACTATCAATGTAAGCATGACCGCCAGCGAATTTCGTCGAGCAGCAAAAAAAGATGACATTGTTAAAATTAGAATTATAACTGAAGGTATAACACATAACGCAATAATTGCCGAGTCACACATCTAGCTGGCGCCATTAATGTAAACAATCCATATATTTTTTGTAAAAAAAAAACACTTTCAAATTTCACTCATCGAAATTCGAGTCAAATCAGATTCTTTGTTAACACATTACAGTTATTTAAATAAAGCTAGTGTTAGAAATGTTCAAAATAATGGAAAAATCTGAATTTCGTTTGCTGATAAAGCATTGCTTTCTGATGAGAAAATTACTGTTCAAGTAAAAAAATGGCTTAATAAGCATTATTCGTACCCCGTTCTATCAGACACAACGGTTAAGAGGTTGTATTCGGACTTTAGACGCAGTCGTACAGGCACACATTAAGCTAAACATTAAGGACTCCCAAATGTGGAACTTGTCCCGGAAAACATCAAACATTCAAAAAAACCCATTTGGGCTGATCGTAAATTAAAGTTGTTTCACATATCAGACTAGCTGACGAAGACAGTGTATCCAGTACCTGAACATTCATTAATGAGAAAGATCTGTTCAAAATCAATGATGTATCGATCAAACACAACAACGCGTCAACGAAAGTTGTTTGCAACAGTTTCAACGCAACAAAAACGAAGTTCTTACATCTATATCTGACAATAGATTTCACTTAGGAGTAACATAAGAAATCAGCTTAATAGCAGGTGAAATCTGTCCTAAGCGAATAAAATGCAAACATTAAGTAAGTTTTTGGCATCCGTAATCGCGAATGCTCAAGGTATTTTCTTAATCGATTACCTTAAGAAATGAATAACCATCAGTAGCTAATATTACTTTGCATTAGTGGTGCGTTTCAAGGAAGAAATCGCGCAAAAACAGCAACAAATGTCGAAGAAAAAATTTATAACTTGCCTTAATGCGATTAATTTTTTCCGTTCGGCCATGTAGCAGACCACACGCTTTGAGGATCTAAAAGTAACATGGGCCCAATATAATTGTTAACCTCTGCTCTAAACAAGAATTCGACTATCTCGTCCTCCAGAAGCTAGTAGTGCCGTAACCAGGACGCTAAGATTCCACTCCGGAATATTTTCGTCGGCGAAGCCACATAATAAGGCAGCTTTCAAGCTACGATAATTTTACACTGGTGCCGTGATCAGGATTATATGATTCTGACCCCTAATATATCTTCCAACGAAGTTGGTGCTGATATAGTCACCTCTGACCACGATGATATAAAATGGTGAATTAAGACCACGGATTATACCCCGGGATATTTCCCCCTCATAGACGCAAGAGTCGTCAAACCAAGAAATCGACACCGGGAGAAAATACACAAAAGGTTACGATAACACTACAAGTTTGCTCGTAGACGGAAAATCGATCCAGGAATTACGCCCATCCGAGTAAAAATCCGCGGAAGAATTGGCAGAGACAACACTGGAAATGTTCAACAGAATAACCACATTGGCCCAGAAAACCCCCCGCCTTCATTAACAGAAGAAAAAGAAGACATCCTTAATTCAATATACTATGGGAAACGAATAATTTATATGCTCTCTTTACTCTTATCAACATTGTTAGTTAACACAATTACTATAGAAACGTTGTTTTATAGGGCTGTTTTGATCGTCTGTTACTTTGGGGGGAAAAACATCGATTTAAAATGGCTTACATTAACCCAACCACCTAAAATAACGTACTAGCAAGCGGACTAAATATCCTACTCTATACTGGAACACCCTCCAATTCAAAGCCATAGCAAGAGGTTTTGAGAAAGAAAGAGTGGAATTAGAAGCTTAATAATTCAGAGCTAGTAAAACGATTTCGCAGACCGTATGGAATCGGAGTGGATCGGATAATATCTCGAGCGTCACTTGAATGTGGCAAGTGGGCAGTTGTTCTAATAGTATACACCGACTTGCTATGTTACTGGAGTCGAGTTAAAAGTGTAGCTAGATGAGTTCTATTTACACATGAAATAACTCCCTTTATTGAGAAGGATGTTGCAGCTCAAATCTGGCAACTTCATCGAAAGCCTTGTGATCGGCAAGACAACGCGAAAGGCTCTAAAGTGTACAGAAGATTTTTTTACTTCGCCGTAGCAAAACTAAACACCCACTCAAGTGATGATCAGAAGCATCCCCACCGACATGTTCTCGAAAAAAATGACATCGTGGAAATATGAATTCGAAATTATATGGTCTCAAGTAAAGCGGTGGAAGCGACCCAAAACGGGAACATCGAAAGAGAAACAAAGCGAAACATTACGAAAATAATAGAGGATATATAATATCTACAACTAGAGTCTAGAAATGGGGCGTACAGTGAGCGAGGCTTAGGGGTAGAAACACAGACAGGCACTTGATATGATTTGTCACATCAGTTTTGTTAGGAACTAAAACATTAAAAAAGAATCAAGTGACTTTGGCAAATGAGAGAAGTATTGTGCTGGATAGCATGATAAACTTACTCATCCATGTGAGCTAATTGAAGTTTCGTTTAAGATTTATATCGATCTAGATTTAAATGTAGTGTGCATATTTGGCGAAGACAGTTTACAAGAGAACATAGCCGAATTAAGCTTTTATATACACCAATTAAAGTAAAGGTGAATATACCACTTAGTAGCACCAGTAATATGATCGACATATCACCCAGAGAGACAGTTGAGTTGGCGCTATACACCGCAACTTCTTGCGCTGTTAGATCGGCTTCTGACAATCTGTGGATTACGAATTACCTTCCCATTCGCTATGGAACTCCAGTCCAAAAATGTAACTTGAGATAGAGACGAAAGCTTCTCTTTTAGAAGAGTGTGGAAGATTGCCATAAACTGAATTAATTGCTAAAATAAATGCATAAGTGAAAGAACAAAATTAAGTTATAGCGGAAATACAAAAAATGCATTAAAGCTGTCACCCGCACCGTCTCACCGTGCATACTTCTGTGGGTTGCCCGGGCGTCAGTTACCCTTTTTTTCTTTCCACGGTACGTACAAGCTGACCAGGGACTAAAAACAATCAATCTTTCCTCACCAACGGTCAAAAGCCGGATGGAAAATCTGAGGAAACCTCAAATAAAAAGGTTCCTGAAAATAAACCCCAAAGATATTTAATTACAAGTAGCAGACGGAACAAACATTCCTGGAAAACGACCAAAATAATTTGTGCGGAAATGCCGGACTCGATCTAAAAATTAAAGAAAACTGTCGAAATTCAAATAAGAATTAAGCATGAAAAAATGAAATACTCTTATTTTTTAGTAGGAAAAAAAGTAAGGGGAAGGAAGTGTATAAAAATTCAATCGAATATTAATAAAAAAAATAGCATCAAATGATCTTCTATTTCCGAAAAAAGCAAAGACAGAAATCAAAAGCTGTCTGAATTATAACTTTGTGCCATCTGAAAGATAAAAGGTGTTATTTGCTTATTGAGACATATGACAAACACGGAGAAAATATGTGGAACAAAGCAGTAAATAAATGACACTTTATGAGGAACTGGGTTTTGCTTAAAATTTATAACCGACCTTTTGTCTAATTTTGCCTTCCTGAGAAAACAATTCAATACGAACAACATTGTGCCTTTCATAGCAAACGAGGTATTTTCAATTAGATGTTTGCCTCCCTCTGCTTCACAATTGTTGTAAATAACACCTCTCAAACAGGGATCAGAGTGTGAAATAATTAGATCGTATGCGGCCTTCTTTTTGTTGATCCTTTCTATCTCTTTATTTTTCTTTTTGTCACCACAAGAAAGAAAGCGGTCATTGAAAACTCGTCATACGGACAAAGCATGGTTCGACTATTCCGGTGTTGTCATTTCGAAATGCACTTATAAAAATAAATGCTATTTTAATACAAAATGATTTGTATGTCAATTTTTTTTATCAGGCGTTAAATTTCATGCTGCTTCGTTTCCTTTTGTTAAAATTGTTTCTCTCCAGAGAGTTCTTGACTTAGAAATAGAGAACGAAAGGGATTGAAAGGGATTTGAACGCTTCTCACGTTTAAATTGGCACAATGAATAACATGTGACTTAACCTTGACGCGTAAATAACTGAGCAAATGTGTGTTTTATTAATGCTGTTAACTATATTTGTATTTTTGTATCTATTTATTATTTTTTAATGTAAGTGCGTTAGCTTTTTTTAGTGTTTTTATTTTTATTTCACTTTCATGATTTAGCAATATTTTTTAATCGTTTACGCTTAAAATGTATGGTTTCTCGTTTAAACCGAATCTAGACGTATCGATTACATATCTGCAGGATATTATACATCTTACAACATTCCATTCGACCATAAACGACCGCCCGCCTTCTTAAAGTTCCCCAAAACGGTTCGATAATGGTGTACTATGTCAATGTGTTTTATTAAATGTGCCTTTGTATTGAATGTATATATATATATATATATATATATATATATATATATATATATATATATATATATATACATATATATTATTTAATAGTGCAGTTTCAACTATATACCATTGTTGTTATTCGGTTTTTATATGTATACATCGTTTCTATGTAAATCATGCTTTTATATAGCAGTTATTTTCTGAAGTAAAATCTACTCTAAGTTTGCAGTTACAGTATTATTCTCTACTATTACATTCCTATTTTATATAGGTTTCAAACAATACTATATCGTAGAAACGAAATAAAATCTAACTGTAAACAAAGTCAGACTTTATTTTCTATAATAATAAAAATAGATCATAAAAATAGAAAATAACCCACCTTAATAAAAATGTGAAAACAAATAAATAAAGAAAGAAAAAAGTGTATAAGTGCTGCTAAATTTTAATGTGAAAATATTATTTCGAAAATTTAATAGATAGTACCATATGTTTTAAAATATTATTCTTGCATAACAAAAATATTGAGTATCTTTGTAACACAATTATACTAAGCAATATCTTATAATTATTATTCGTACTCACTAAGAGTTGTCACACAAGTTATTGTCAATGAATGTTCAGTAATCATAACCGGTGATGTTCTCTGGAGTCTGAGTAACAATAAACCTCCCCGGGCTTCCAGCACTCTACGCCTCTTTTCGATAACCATTACAAATGGCTTTGCAGTATCGCATCAGCCGCTTACCATTGATTTATCGCTGGTAACTACCATTGGTCTTCTCTGGGATTTGGGTGGCAATAAGATTCCCCAATGTCCCAGTACTGCCCCCACTATTCAAGTGGAAGTCTCGTTAGTGCTATCACTGGTCGGTGTCCCATCCTTTTGGACCCTTTACGACTATTGTGTTTGGTATCGACCGGGAGAGGGTGGCATAACCTTTTTGTTGGAGGCAGTTTATGAAATGGCTTGCAGTTTCTGTTTCTTGGGATCATGTGGTGGTGTTCTTCATAGGTTCTGTTTTCTTACTATTGTAACTTCCATGTGACTGCTTACCGTTCGTAGTTTACGCATTTGCGGATTTGCCTTAAGATTGCAGTTGTGATTATCATTGCCGCCCTTTGCATGGTCTCAGTGAAAGCTTTGATTCCAATTTTTCCCAGTTATTTTTCCAGTTTGTTTTAGGTGGGGATTCCTAGTGCTCCTATGATTATTGTTATTATGTTGACTTTCTAAATGCTTCGTGTCCCTTTCAGTTCTCTGGCAAGTTCAATGAATTCGCTTCGTTTTTCTGTCTAGTTGATATTTACCCTATAGTCTGCTAGAACGGCAAAATCTACGATTTGCTTGTATGAGTTTGTCGGTTTGCACCTACACACCATTATTATTATTATTATTATTATTATTATTATTATTATTATTATTAT
Organism: Sepiola atlantica; assembly: GCA_963556195.1. Lineage (NCBI taxonomy): Eukaryota > Metazoa > Mollusca > Cephalopoda > Sepiida > Sepiolidae > Sepiola > Sepiola atlantica. The sequence continues at coordinate 168,739,194 of OY744521.1, read as the reverse complement.
TATTATTATTATTATTATTATTACCATTATTATTATTATTATCATTATTATTATTATTATTATTATGATTATTATGATTATTGCTATTATTACCATTATTATTATTATTATCATTATTATTATTATTATAATTATTATTATTATTATTATTATTATTATTATTATTATTATTATTATTATTATTATGAGTATTATTATTATCATTATAATTATCATTATTATTATCGTAGTAGTAGTAGTAATAATAATGATAGCATTATACAAAAAATTCAAAATTCATTTCATTCTGATATAGGAGTAAACATATTTATTATTATGTCATCTAATACACATACATGTTTATTTTTGTAAAAACGAAATTATGTGAATAAAATAGCCACGCTAACGAGAATAATCGCTAAGTCTTTCTCTAAATGCTTACATTAAGAAATATTAGGAAATATTAGAGAGTGATTGGACTAACATAGTGTCAGTGGGTTGAAAGAAATCTATATGAAATAATTAGAATTATGGGTAAGAAAAATAATCTTCATAAAAATTACATAATCCCAGAACTAAAATATATTTAACATTCCTTAGGAAAATCGTTGATAAAGCAACATTTAGTATAATAATAGATAGATGTAAATATATATAAAATACAACCCCATACATATGTAACCGTTATGGTTTACACGTTGCATATATATATATATATATATATATATATATATATATATATATATATTTATATATATATATATATATATATATATATATATATATACTGTGTTATATAAATAAATAAATAAATATATATATATATAACTATGTGTATATACATATGTATATACACACACATATATATATATATATATATGTATATGTGTATATACTGTGTTATATATATATATGTATATATATATATATATATATATATATATATATATATATATATTGTACACGTATTGTATTAGTTTCTGTAAATTTGAATTCGTTGAAACTCCAGTGTTTATAAAAAGTGCTCGATAACATGTAGATCTGTTGTTAAGTATATTTTTTATTTATACACACATTATTGGTTATTCAGACCAAGAGGTTGACTCTCTGTGAAGAGTACAACCGGAACATGTATGAACATATGTAACCAATAATGTTTGTATAATGCAAATGTATACTTAATATATAAATATAATATATATATATATATATATATATATATATATATATATATATATATATATATATATATATATATATAGGTGGCTATATTTCTGGATATACATGTCCATGCGTAATAAAAAAAAAAGTATTGTGTCTCTATGGTGACGGCTGCGTGCTTACCCTTCTAATCGACCTTTATATTTTGTGAGACACAGTGATAACATGATTGTAGTAAACACCTTGAAACAGAGAAACGGTTCATTTAAGCGGATTAATATGATTCGACTCTTTATCCGATAATCGGCGGATTTACATCATACACCAAATAAGATGTCGGAAAATATTGCCATTGCTCTTTTTAACCCACTCACAAATACAATACACACTAGACAGACCCACTCATACATACACCCCCACACACGACGCTGTACAGCTTAAATAACAAGAACAAGAGTTATTACAAATACAATCACCAATATAAAAAGGTGTAGTAGTGTGTAATAATGCACACTAGTTTAGTGTGCCATGATAATATACATGGGCACACTTACTAACACATCAGGGAAATCAACTAACAAATAGTGTAGTTCGTCCATGTCTGTCTGTCTGTCTGTCTGTCTCTCTTATATGCATTCTCCCTATCTCTTGTTCTGTCAGTTGTCTTTTCGACTTTTTATAGGAAATGTATTGTTTGCTTTGTAGTGCACCCGTAATATGTGTATCTATAGCACTATATTTATATGCAGTTCATCGAACAATCTTTCTCTAGTTTAGCCATAGCTCTCTCCCCAGTTGGTATTGTTATTCGCTGCAATATATCTGTTTACTATACATGAGTCGTCCCATATCTGTGTTTTTAGTTTAATCCATACATCACTCTATATATATATATGAAGGGAGATCTATCGAAAATTAAGAGTAGGAAACTGAGAAAGACATCGGTAGTATATATACATACATATATATATATATATATATATATATATATATATATATATATATATATATATTCAGATAGGATTCAGTTTTCACTAAACTTATACATGACGAAATTCGAAAACCGATTTCATCAGCCGGGTTGGACCCTGTGGGGGCATGTCTATTTTTTGCCGACCCGACCAATAAGAAGAAGGAGAAGGAGAGGGAGAAGAAAAAAGAAATTTAACTGCCCGCGACGAAGGGTGAATCACGGTCAGTGTGAGTACAGCCGCAATAGAGAGAGGAGTGAGTGAACAGCCGTCAACACTTCAAGATGTGCGATTACAGTGTCGCGAGGAATACAGATACCTTTTGAAATGGGATTGTAGCCCGTGCGAAGATACTCGTAACACAGGAAGAAATCTTCTTCAGAGATACCGTAAAATACCCATACAACAGCCGGGAGATATACAGAAAGCAGAATAAACGATCCGAGATTGGTTCCTGAAGAAAACGAGTGAATCTCAGTGAGAGATATACCCGCTGTTGAGAAATCCCCGAAAAACACGTTAACGAAAGATGAAAACTACATTTGCAGAGAAGCATGGCTACTATGACTTGCCAGAAATACCGATCCTCACAAGAAAAATATATCCACCCGTAAGTGATAATTGCCGATACTTTCTGCTCGGACATTTGCCCCAAGGCTATTTTATATATATGTATGCTTTTGTGTGAAAAATGAATCCTGCTGCTATAGGACTATGATAGACAAGTTCCCCCTTTTCATGATAGCCTTTTGTTTACGTGTTTTTTTTTTGTTTTTATAAATATATTTACCCCTTTATTTTAGTATTAATAAATAAATATTATTTACATTTTATCTCGGTGTTCGTGTTGTTGATTTGTGCATGCTTCACTTCCTTCCTACTTTGTGCGGTCTTAACCAGGAGAAATCCCCATCCCATCACGTTCTTTCATTGATTATAGAACCTGGGATCATCCTATGAGCCAAATTCCCGGACTTCTATTTTTCTTTTAATTAACTTTGTCACGGTCGTAAATCTGTCGTTCCTAACAGAGGTCCCGTCGTGACAGTATATATATATATATATATATATATATATATATATATATATATAGAGAGAGAGAGAGAGAGAGAGAGAGAGAGAGGGAGAGAGAGAGAGAGAGAGATAGATAGATACATATTTAAATTTATATACACACACATATATATGAAACTATTGAATGCAAAACGAGATAAACTCAATGATAAAAAACGTTGGCACCTCCAAAGCGTGTAGACCTGATATTATACTCGATACAGTAATAAATAAATACTTAATGAATCTGCTTAACTGGCCCTAGTCCTCACTAATCTCAATAACATAAGACTTTCCGAATCTTGCTTCTAATGGTACCAGTCTTAAAGGATTCTGGAGATCGAACTTACAATCAGGATTATCGCCCAATCAGTCAACTCCCACTCTTCGCTAAAATCTTTGAATTCTAGCGAAAGTCCATCACCTCGTTAATGCTAAATTTATTTCTGACAATCAGTATATATTTAGGCAAGCATGGCCTACTGCATATATCATAACGGGCATCTTTGAACGCATATTCTATACACTAGATAAGACAGGTTAAGCTAGGGCGGTAGCGCCTGGATATATACACAATTTTTGACAATCTCTAATATAAAGGTCTTCTCAAAAATATTAATTCATATGGTATTACTTGAAGAATATTTAATATAAGTAGAGACTTCTTATCTAAAAGAAAGATCCACATTTCCTTGATGGCCGTTCATTCAAGCAACATACCATAAATACAGGTGAACACAAGGGACCGATCCTTAGACCTTTATTCTTCCTGGTTTTCATAAACAAATTCATTTATGACATTGTGTTTTTGATGGGTATATTTCCTGACGACACTACGCTCTACTCTCGTCATGTGGGTAAAACGGGCACGCACATATCCGAGGCAATGGCTGACTCCTTAGAAAGTGACCCCATCTGTAGTGGAATGGGGTCATACAGGAATGGTAATGTGTTAATGCTGTTAAGACAAAACCTCTTTTCCTTCAGCAACTACTAGAAACCTCTTCACCCCTGATTGTCATGGCAAATACCACCCTACCTGACAGTCCAACGTTCGACCTCCACGGCCTAACATGAATTGGAACAAATACATAGAAGTCATTGCCAAGTCTGCTGCAAAAAAGGTCGTCTCCTTCTACCGTGCTAGAAAGCTTCTCACACCTGACAGTATCTATATCTCTACAAAATCATAATTCGCATATGCATAGAGTATTGTTGTCATATATTGGCTGTTACAGCATCCACCAGTCTCTTCCTCTTAGACAAGGTCCAAAAAACAATATCTAATCATATGCCCCTAACTATCTATTAAGCTGTCGCCCCTGCCCCATCGCTATATTGTTGCAATCTTGTGCTTGTATTACAAGTACTCCAATGGAATGTGATCCGATGAACTTGCTGCTTTTTGTCCCCTCGACGCAAATACACTCGACCAACCTGACAATCAGCTGAATCCTATCTATTCACTGTGAAGGCCCCCATATGCCGGAAAGCTTTTTTCTCCAATAGCTTTTTTCCTCGAGCTATCGACTTTTGATACTCCCTCCCTGTTACCTATGTCTCCGAATGTACCGACATCCAGACATTTATAAGATTTGTAAACAAGCATCTCACTACACAGATGCAAATTTGGGATGACCCCCTAAACTGTCACCCTAATTCTCAGTAGCCCCCTACGTCTATATTGGAAACTTGTTTTGTCATGGTTAAACTAAGTTAAATAATCAAACAATAATTTTTAAATGTGAAGCTATCACTACACTGTTGCATTTTGACATTTGACTACCCCCTCAAATTATATGTTAAATAATATTCTTTTTATTCAATTAAATACGTTTTTAGTTCGAATCAAGCTTTGGTCGATATGGTCGATATGGTCGACTTTTTGTTGTTCGAAACACTAGTGTAAATTAATTGAATTTATCGCGTTTAGCATTCAAACTTTTCATATGTGTATAGATATGAAATATTAAATTTTGTACACGTACCCTATCACTTATTCTTAAATGAAAGTTTAAGATAATTGCATTTAAATTTATATTTATTCCATTAAAAAAATGTTATCATATTTATTATACACATTTGTTCGATATACATTTTTAATTCTCATTTATAAATGTACAGTTCGGAAGAATCATGTATACCTCAATAACATTAAACTGTTCCAGCCAGTAATGATGTTATATAGAGATGCTTTAGGGTGCACACACTTAAAGTATCCCTAAAATCCACATCAAAAATTAGATAAAAAGAGTGTTGTCATTCCATGTAACCATCTGTGATTATTAATTACATACTTGTTATATATATATATATATATATATATATATATATATATATATATAGTAATCCAGGTAGGGTAAAAATCCACAGGGTAGAAATCCAAAGGGAATCAAACCGGGTTTATAAAAGAGTGCTCAATAAAAATATAGAGCTGTATTGTGAATGCTTTTATTCAAACATGTACAAGGTCTGCTACACTGGCATGTCGATGTTATCGATCTACAGCTCTCAAGAGCTGAGGTCTCATCAGGCAGAAAATTGTTTTTTGATTCAACTGGTTGCTGAATTCCAGGGAGAATGAAGTCAAGCAAAAAAGAAGAGGAGAAAGAAATAAAAGTCATGTGACCGATTTTAAAATATGATTGCCGTTAGAAATTACTATTTTCTTATTTTTATCTTTTATATATTTTATATATATATATCCAACGCTGAGCTGGGGTAGAAAGGGGGGGGGGCGAGGAAAAGAAAAAGAAAAGAGAAGGGGAAAGAGATACAATTGCTGTCAGAAAAGTTTAATTTACAGCTATTTATATTTTTATTTTGTATTTTTATCCAACGCTTAGTTAGGGGGGGGGGTGGAAGAAAAAGAAAGAGAAAGGGGTTGAGGGGTGTTAGGGGTGGATGTCTATAGCCATTTAGGATTTGTTGTGGGAATGGTTCTGAGTTAAATTCATATTTATTTTTATTCAGCGCTGGGCTGGATAAAGAGGGGGGTCGGGGGGAGATTAAACAAGAGCGAAAGAGAAGATGAAGAAAGAGGGGGAGGGGGGGGGTTTCAAATTTGTCGTGTCTGCTTCCTGTCAATGCAGACATATAACAATTACATGACACCCAGCTTACGGGGATATTTTAGTTTAAACTCATTGGTGGATTTATGGCCTTATTGTTAATAAATTATGTTGTTATATTTTGATCAATTGGCATTTAATTTTGATTATTTTGATGGATAATTAAATGTATTTTAAATAATATTTATCAGTTAATTAGTAAAACATAATGGTAATTGTCTTTATTTTTAGTAAGATTCATATATGGATTATTGGCAGTAATATTAGTAGGTTAGTTCTAGGTACTAATGAGTTAAAATATATTGGGAATTATTCTTGGTAAGGATCGTATATGAGTTTATGACATTGATATTGATGGATTATACTATTATATTTAGTTTTAATTATTTTGGAGTATGAATAAATGTATTTCGATTATAAATAATAGTTAGTGATGGATTAATAAAACATACTGGTAATTGCTTTTATTTTTAATGGAATTTATATATCGATTAATTTCAGTTGTATAGATAAATAAATTTTATTATTCGTTGTGATCCTATTATTAATGGATGAGTTAACACCTGTTATAGTATTAGTGGTAAGGTGTTCTAGTTAAAATTGTTAACGCAAGTTATGGTCTATGAAGGGGGGATTAGAAATGGTGGGGGCCAGTAATTTTGATTAAAGTGATCAGTATATAATTATTTAAATATTTAAAAATTGGTTTTGGTAATAAGTAGTTTTGTGAGCTGGATGTTGAGCGCACACACGCACTCGTGCACACATATAAATACATATATGCACATGTATACACAAACATCTATATATGCACCCAAACCCATACACATATACATGAACACACAGATACACATGTATGTGTACATATGTATACGTATACATACGCGCATACAGGCGTACACATACACACATAAATAGTTATAAATTTTATATCTTCATACATATGCCACTCATATGTCCACAAAAACCACCTATATATATATATATATAAAAATTTTACTTTTACATGTTATAGTATTTATTCAAAGATTGGGGTGGTTGTACTGTGTTTGTAGTTGAGGGTTAAAGTTACTTGATTTGGAAGTGTTAATAAGTGTTAATTTTAGCGGGCTTGTTGGGTATTGGTTTTTTTTTGTTTTAATGGTATTATTTAGGGGGGGTTGTACAAATTACTGAGGAGGTGTGATCTGTTATGCCTACAGTTGATCGATGTTTCCTGTTTTTTGTTTAAAAGTTTTCCTCTGTCAGTAAATTTAATTATTTCAAGTTTTTCGCCGAGGCATAAATAGCATGGTGAGTTTAATGAGCTACAGGTGCTAGTTTTTCTGATAATGTTCCAGATTACAGTTGGTGATTTATTTTTATTAGTGAGTTCCCAGTGGTAATTTGAGAGTGATGTTCTGTTTTGGTAGCTTGGGTTGTTAAATGAACATTTATGGCCGGTGTATCTTTCTTTGAAAGTATTACCTGCCATACCTATGTAGTATTTTTTTATATCTGGAGTTTCCTTAGTTGAGATTGTTGCTTGGTAAATTGTTTTTGTTATTAAACAATTTTGTTGCAAGGGGCATTCATTTTTATTTATGCAGTTACAGGACTTTACTTTAGTTGTTTTATTGTTATCTGATTCAGGGTTTAGGTTGCTGTTTAGGATTTTGTTATTGTGTTTTTTAATTATCATTTCTAAATTTTCGCTGCAACTGTAACTTAGTTTAAGTGTATTTTTGTTGAATATTTTATGTAAGATATTGTTTGGGGGGAAATATGTGTTTATGAGGTTTAGAAATTTTTTACCAAGTTTGGTTTTAACTGCTTGATTGAAGGGAGGTGTAAACCATATTATATTCCTGTTTCTTGCTTTATTGTTTTTATTATTAGTCGTTGCAGGTTTATTAAATTTAATTTGTGTATTCTTGTATCCGCTGTTTTTTAGTGCTTTATTATAGAATTCTTTATGTTTGTTAAAGATTGTTTCATTTGATGAGTTATTGCTTATCCTATGTTGGATAGATTTAGGGATGTGTTTAATGAGAGTTTTGGGGTGGTTGGAGAGGGGGTGTACATAGATTGGGTTAAAGTTTTCTTTATTATATGGTTCGTATGTTTCTTTGGTTAAGTTGAGAGTTACATCTAGGAAATTTACTATTTTAATGTTGGAAGTTATTTCAACTTTAAGGCATATCCTCCTCATCTCCCTAATAATAATCTTTTTAATATTTTCACACTTTTGCCCATTAGAGTTTCTGACTACTAAGAGTCCATCATCCCTATATAGGCCAATGTCTTCAATATCTATATCATTAGTTAGGTTGTAGAGGATGTATAAACCAACTAGGTCGGTGATTTCTGCAGAGTCGAAAGAGCCCATCGAAACATCAACAGAGCCAGATTGGTTGCTCTTTGTCCATTGATCTTTTTTACTAATTAGCACTGTTTTCCTACATTTTCTTACAATGTTAATCTCTTCTTCAGAAATATCCGAGAGAAGAGTAGCAAACTCCATGACGCTTTCGAAGAGTTCATTAGAAATTGAGGGGTAGTAATTAATTATGTCAAATTGGATGAAGGAACAATTTATTTTGTTTTTTATTTTGTGGAACCAATTAATTGTATCGGTCGTGTTGATCCATTGGTTGAGTTTATATATGGATCTAATCTTTGAATAAATACTATAACATGTAAAAGTAAAATTTTTAGATATATATATATATATATAGGTGATTTTTGTGGACATATGAGTGGGCATATGTATGAAGATATAAAATTTATAACTATTTATGTGTGTATGTGTACGCCTGTATGCGCGTATGTATACGTATACATATGTACACATACATGTGTATCTGTGTGTTCATGTATATGTGTATGGGTTTGGGTGCATATATGAATGTTTGTGTATACATGTGCATATATGTATTTATATGTGTGCACGAGTGCGTGTGTGCGCTCAACACCCAGCTCACAAAACTACTTATTACCAAAACCAATTTTTAAATATTTAAATAATTATATACTGATCACTTTAATCAAAATTACTGGCCCCCACCATTTCTAACCCCCCCCTTCATAGACCATAACTTGCGTTAACAATTTTAACTAGAACACCTTACCACTAATACTATAACAGGTGTTAACTCCACCATTAATAATAGGATCACAACGAATAATAAAATTTATTTATCTATACCACTGAAATTAATCGATATATAAATTCCATTAAAAATAAAAGCAATTACCAGTATGTTTTATTAATCCATCACTAACTATTATTTATAATCGAAATACATTTATTCATACTCCAAAAAAATTAAAACTAAATATAATAGTATAATCCATCAATATCAATGTCATAAACTTATATACGATCCTTACCAAGAATAATTCCCAATATATTTTAACTCATTAGTACCTAGAACTAACCTACTAATATTACTGCCAATAATCCATATATGAATCTTACTAAAAATAAAGACAATTACCATTATGTTTTACTAATTAACTGATAAATATTATTTAAAATACATTTAATTATCCATCAAAATAATCAAAATTAAATGCCAATTGATCAAAATATAACAACATAATTTATTAACAATAAGGCCATAAATCCACCAATGAGTTTAAACTAAAATATCCCCGTAAGCTGGGTGTCATGTAATTGTTATATGTCTGCATTGACAGGAAGCAGACACGACAAATTTGAAACCCCCCCCCTCCCCCTCTTTCTTCATCTTCTCTTTCGCTCTTGTTTAATCTCCCCCCGACCCCCCTCTTTATCCAGCCCAGCGCTGAATAAAAATAAATATGAATTTAACTCAGAACCATTCCCGCAACAAATCCTAAATGGCTATAGACATCCACCCCTAACACCCCTCAACCCCTTTCTCTTTCTTTTTCTTCCAACCCCCCCCCACCCTAACTAAGCGTTGGATAAAAATACAAAATAAAAATATAAATAGCTGTAAATTAAACTTTTCTGACAGCAATTGTATCTCTTTCCCCTTCTCTTTTCTTTTTCTTTTCCTCGCCCCCCCCCCTTTCTACCCCAGCTCAGCGTTGGATATATATATATAAAATATATAAAAGTTAAAAATAAGAAAATAGTAATTTCTAACGGCAATCATATTTTAAAATCGGTCACATGACTTTTATTTCTTTCTCCTCTTCTTTTTTGCTTGACTTCATTCTCCCTGGAATTCAGCAACCAGTTGAATCAAAAAACAATTTTCTGCCTGATGAGACCTCAGCTCTTGAGAGCTGTAGATCGATAACATCGACATGCCAGTGTAGCAGACCTTGTACATGTTTGAATAAAAGCATTCACTATATATATATATATATATATATATATATATATATATATATATATATATATATAGTCTCCCTGTTTAATTTTACGTCAGTCAAAGTGCTTAAAAATAAATAGGCTCTTAACACTTAATTTCTACATGAGATATATAGATATTCGAATAGTCTATTAACGTTATCCTGTATCTGTCAAATATATATAGTCAGAAAATAAGTTTACACTTTTGATTTCCTTTTCTCCAATTGACCACTTTACTATGCTGCAGTATATATTTCTTGTGGTATCTTGGTATCACCGGATTCTAGGACAAGGACTCATCTAGTTGATGTAGTATGTAGCTAAGTGATATTACTTGAAGAAACATTACTTGTAGATGGTGCACTATTCCTCGTCTGAGCACGTGTATATAACCGTGCTGGGGGAATCTTATTTGTGCTTCGAATACAATGTGATTTGGTCAGGATTTACTTGTACGGGCATATATTGTCATCTCAGGTTATCCTGACAAACACTTTTGGGGAGAGACCTAAAACACACGATATATATATATATATATATATATATATATATATATATATATATATATATATATAACTTTTTTAAAAGGATACTTTAGTAATACACCGTTTTTAAACGATGAATTGAAACGCCCCCCCCCCCCCATTTTGTTTTCGTTTTTGAAGACGCCGAAAATCCCCTACAGTCGATAGACGATCTTCAAGATACAACCCTTTTAATATAAAAACACAACGCTACAAATAAATAATTACATAACACACTTAGTAGAATTAAAAACAAAACTTTTTTTAAAACACAAAACTATGAATAATACATAAAATAAAACTCAATGAATCTCAGCAAATAAACTTTTTCCAAAGAGACACTTCAGTAAGGCACCGGTTTTTAAACGATATACACTAACGCCATTTCACATTGTGTGTTTTTAATATCTTATTTCAGTACAACGACGATTGTTTTTGAGTATAGAATTTTGAAAAATGTAAAAAGTCAGCCCACCTCGATAAAACCACGGTACGATTCATAAATATGTAACATATAGTATTCAAATAAATTATTTGTATTTCTATAAGTATAATCATCATATCAGTAAAACTATAAAAAAATTGAAAAAAGAATCTACACTAAATTACGATATAAAATATTTTTTAATGAAGCCAATCTAAAATGTTATCATATGATTTTACGGTATTTAAATAAATATTACATTTTCAAATCATTAGAAAATTATTTATTATATTACTTGCAATTTGAGTGAGGTACTTTCAATTAACCGACCTATATCTATATGAGTGTGCAGTATTATTTGAATAAGTTTAGTTCATAAAAATAAACTATTGTAGAAAATGTTATTATTATTATTAGTAGTAGTATTATTATTATTATTATTATTATTATTATTATTATTATTATTATTATTATTATTATTACAAGCCTTGATTGACACATTACATTCTACAATTTCTCTAAAATGTTACCTGTATTAAGTTACTACATGTATTGTAGATAATTCTAGCTGTTTTTTTAAATTCTCATTTAAATTAAGATTAAACATCTTTATTTTATTGGGTAACTAAAAATGTTCTCCTTTACAAAAGTTCATAGGCTTCATCAATAGATGCTTCAATGGTATGTCATATTTTCAAGTTATTCATGTTATGTGTACAATATTGTTCAATACCATATGCAGGTGTAACCGTTTGAAGTATCTACACATATAATCTCATTTCGATGATTAAGTACACACTTTGTAGCAGGAGACATAACAATAGAACAGTTATCATTAAGACAAAGAAAACAGGTGGGGTTGGTAGGGGAGGTGTCAAAGACTTTTTTATCCTAAATTGTATTACAAGATCTATATTCTTATATTTTAGAGATATCATATACTTGGATAATGAGATGCATATTTCATTATTATCTGGGTTATGCCTCCTTGGTCAAACATTTGTTATTAGGTTTGTTTTCTGAGAACACAGGTCCTAGTAAAAACTATATGGTCGGTTGATTTTTTTCTTGCAACGGATATTCATTCTTATCTCTACAACTTGATATATTATTGTTATTATTAGTTTGTATGCTGTTAATTCTATTGTTTTCATTACTGTTTAATACTTGCCTATGATTACTTTTCATTTGTAAGTTATTTGTACAACTATAACTATGTTTTATAGAATTTTTATAGAATATTTGATGTAACTGGTTATTTATTACGTGAGGTCAAAATCCTATATTGGGGATATTCATAAAGACAATAAATTAACTACTCTTCAGAGATGTAAGGTAACATTGAAGTCAAATTTAGAATTACTGCTGGTATAAAATCAACCTAATGGTTTTACCTATGGGTAAAACAGAGATATTATTTATATTACAATTTATATATTTATATATATATATATATATATACATATATATATATATATACATATATTTATATATATACAAATGTTATAGCATAATTATTGATATCTGACTAAAGAATTCAATATCAACAACATCGTATGCTTACGATCGTTTCCGAGACGATACATCTTTATTTAGTAATAATTGTGTATTAATCAGCACACATTCCACAACATCACAATTAGAAGTCAACACTAATCAATAATAACTCGGCATTATGCAGCAACTCCACAAGTCCTAGAGAAAGTTTAGGGGAGTTTAAGGCACTAATATTCGTCACCTCCTTAAAAATACACATATAAAAATCGTGATGATAAATTAATAAACCACTAAAATACAAAATATAAAAATGATAATAATAAAAAAAATAATATGATAAAAAGTAAATAAAACACATAAAACTATGCATGAATAGATACAAATATCTTAGAATTATTAACGAGATGTATGGTTATTAGAAAAGGTTAAATCGAACGCTTTTTCCGATAGGAAATTGAGCTTATTTTCTCTAGTAGACGTATGTTACAAATGTCCCTGAAAGTGTAAGTACGGTAATCTTTTTTAAGGAATGACTACCGCATGACTGATCAAAGTATTGTTATTTGCTGATATATAATTAACTTTACTCAAAATGACGCAATGTGAGGTTTATTCAATAACGATGGAAATTATTTAGCATCAGGTTAATATTTTATTTCAAAACGTAATTATTTTAATTATGGTTTTAAGTGAAATATATTTTTAAGCTCACAAAATGTTCCTGGTGTATTTTGATACAATACACTTGTTTATTGTTACACAATGACTTTTGTATATACGTTTGTCTTGCTTGTCTGTTTGTATTTTTCTTAACGGAAAAACATTACTAAATTAGGTAAATATCTTAGAATAAAAATTAAAGAAAGAATTATAAGTTCAGGTGATGGATAAAGACACTGAAATAAACGATGGGTGCGTTTGTCGTATTATTAAAACCAAAAAGAAATTAGTTGTTGCAAATGAAAACTGATTGCATACTATTATGATATACGTATATTTAAAGCAACTAAATAGTTTAATAGCTCTATTGTACAAATAAATGGTTTATGCAAAAGCGTCGTAGATAAATAAGTGTAGTTTAGTAATGTTCTCAGTATCAGAATTGTTGAAAATGCACTTTATTTTTTCGATATTCCTAGCATGAATAAGTATTTTGAAAGAAAATAATAGAAATAATGTTTCTAGTATAAAAGGAATAAGACCAGCTAAAATATCCTACATCGAATGAAATATAGATTTCTCAAATTAACAACTATATATGGAATCAGTTGAAACTATACCTACTTCATACATCTCTCTTTCTCTCTATTCGTCTCTTTGTTGACATGCATGTACTCTGTATTAGTACTAATCTCTCTTTTTAGTTCATCTATATCTTTTCATATTTTTTCCTTAATTTGTGTCTCTTTCTTCCTTCATGGGTTGTCGATATCACAATTATTTTTAGCTTATCTCTCACGGTATATTTTACTCTATTCATATCTTTTTCAGTGTATTTGTAACTCAACTTTTACACTGCATCTTTGTTCAATTAGATCACATATGGCCTCCTCGCGCTTTATCTATCCCATATTTTCCTTTAGAGTTCCCATCATTTATATCTATATAACACCCCTTTGTCTCGCCTAGCTACACACACACACACACACACATATATATATATATATATATATATATATATATATATATATATATATATATATATATGTGTGTGTGTGTGTATGTATGTATGAGAGAAGTGTTGTTTGCTAGGAAGAATTGCTTCGAATTATAATAAATGTATTAAGAAGGCTAAAGGCAATGCAGAGACCCGGATTGATGGGAAGCTGGAAAAAACAAAAAAACAATTCAAGGAGAGAACTTACAACTATCTATTTATTCTACTTTTCAATCTCACATAAACATCAACTATAGTGTTAGCTGTTTCTGATATCCGGATGAGTAGAAACCATTTGATATCTCGGGAAAATCTCCCCCTTGCCAACAATGGGCACGCTAAGAATAAGATATGGGTGCCCTAACTGTTAGCGGTTAGTTGATCCTCCTGTGACTGAGAACATACGGAGAGTAGATATTAAATTTAAGAAGTTTCATTGAAAAACAGGTTAAAAAGTAAAGTAGATCACAATTAGTTGTAAAATATAAAGCAAGTAAATGTTGAGCATGTAGGTGGAAGACATATGTGTTATTATGTCTATAGAAGGAGGGTGCGAAGTAGTAGGTAGTAGCTCAATAAAAACATTTAGAAACAGCGAATTAAAGGGTGGAATTTAAAAGTGAAATTTGCATACAAGGGGGTGTTGAATATGAGAGTTGGTCAGTTAGTGAAAATGAACGGTGAGTAGAGCTCGTGCTGTTGATTGATCGATTCTCGTGATTCATATGTTCATTGATGCGTATGTGTATCGATCGTGTAGTACTTACTATATGTACTTTATTGCATTTTGTACACTGTAAGTTGCGAATTCAAAATAAAAATGAATTGGCTTTAAGCCGTGTGCTCTGTGAGGTACAATAACGCGTAGATTTGTCTCGACTGCATCTGTAGCATTTATTGCAAGCATTTGCCCCCTAAATCACAGCTTACTAGATTGTTTTCTTTTATTTTCTAGCACCAATCTGAGTGAATTCCCCACAGTTGGACCCTTCTTTTGTGTCCATTTTAACAAAGGAAAAATTTTCCCGAAATATGAAATGATTTCTAATCATCCGAACATTACAGCCATCTAACACTATTAGTCCATGAGCCAAACCCATAAATGTCATCGATTGGTACCACCTGGGGGGACAAAGGGACACTACGTTTTTCTGAAATACCTATGTTTGTAGTTACAGAAAAACTTTGAAGCCAAGCTGAAATCCACAGCTAAAGTGCAAAAAATCACTATCGATTATGGGTACCCTTGTCAAGAATTGTGCTATAAAAGAATGGGGTGGGGCAAATTAAAACGCCTATAACTCAGTAACTAGAGGGGATATATTGACATGTGACCACTCATTTTGTCCCTTACAAAAAAGCCTATGAAACAACATTAGATGTGTTGTAGCCCTGACATAGGTCATTGGAGGTCAAAGGTCAAATGTCAAAAAAATGAATTTAAAAAAAAATTAAGGTGTAAGTATTATTAGACGAAAATGTGATAACAAAATGAGCATTTCTCTGACAAAGGTAGTCTTTTCTTGAAGAAAACAATCTAGTCCATTGATAAAAAGTACAAAATAATAAATGTTATGGTGGTTTGATGTCCTGAAAAAAAACCGAAAAATGTATTTTGAGTATAATCTTTTTTTATATGTTGCTACAGAAATTATATCTTTTTGGCGAGTCCACAACATTCTTATGAAATTTGCTTTGTTTCAGGTAAAGTATGGAACGCACTGATGTAAGCATGGAAGAAGGTGAGGTAGAAGAGGCTGAGGGCAACCAAGGAACCTGTGAAGCTTTACAAAAACGTCGTCGACATTCTTGTATTTTCAATTGCTCTGAAAGAGACTCCGATTTGAATTCACCAAAGGATTTGAACTCATGGACACAACTTGTTCGCGCTGCAGAAATGAGATGTTTTGATGCAATTCTTGATATAGCTATAGCAGCAGGTGATGGATGTGTGCCAGAAATCTTTTATCACCGACAGTGCAGGAATCGTTTCACCAAGAAGCGGGATCTAGATTCTATTATAATAAGTGAGGATCCACGAGAACCTGAACAGTCACAGGCAGGTAGTTCAAAAGTATTCTACAGACGTCAAACCGCAGTCACATCTTCAATATCAAGGGTGTACGAGGCTGTTTGTATCTTCTGTTTGAAGACTAGTAAATATATGAAAAGTACAAACAAAAGAGATCCACTGATTAAATGTGTTAACCTCCAAGCAGATAAGACAATCAGAGATGCTGCTACACATAAAAATGACACCCGAGTTATCGCTCTTCTCTCACGTGATCTTGTAGCTGCCGAGGGTCACTATCACCGTCAGTGTTACCGTGATTACACCAGACCTCCTAAATCTGGTGATCGTAACAATACCAGAACTTCCTTAAGAATTTTTACCACACCAGAGAACATTGATTCTGAACTTCTATATGCTAGACCTGAAAAACTATGTTATGACAAACTTTTTGATAACATTAGAGATGTACTATTTAAAAAACCGAGGGTTATCAAGTTAACAGAATTAACGGAGGACCTTACAAGTTTTCTGCGTGAGATGGGAATCACTGAAATTAAATCTTCAACAAAGAAGCACATTCAAAGGAAGCTCCAGAAGGAATTTGGTCAGAACATTCACATGATACCTAATGACAGTGGTAACATTTTAGTGTACCCAGACAATCTGTTAAGAGGTGATCTAGTGAAAGAGAACATGAGATTGAGAGAAGAGTTAGATATCTTAACAAATGACTCTGTGGACAAAGATGGAATCATTAGCAAAGCATCTCGTTTCATTAGAAATGATGTTAGAAAGATAGATATCAGCACACCATGGCCTGTCGCAGCTGCAGAGATGAGTGACCCATGTATTTTCATTCCAGATGCATTAAATAACTTTTTGAGAATTCTTTTTGTTGGTTCACCTGTATCTGATGATATTCCTCGAAAAACACAAATACTAATACAGTCTGTTGGACAAGATATTGTTTATGGTGTGACCTGTGCTAGAGTGAAACCACCAAAACATATTATTCTCCCCCAAGCTGTGAAAAGCCTCACTGGAAACACCGAACTGATACAAATTCTCAATCGTTATGGACATGCCATTTCATACACAACGATGGAAGAATTTGATACTGCTCTTGCTCTAAAAAAACTGGAGAGCCACACTGACAATGAATTTGCATTACCCAATGACATTTACCCTAACACAATGGTGACATTGGCATGGGACAATATTGATAGGTTAGAGGAAACACTCAGCGGAGGGGGCACATCACACAGGGTGAATGGAATTCTAATACAACCAAGAATATGTGGCCCACATTATTTGCCAACAGCTGATAAAACGACAAGTTCTCTAGAGTCATTTAAAAGGACAAGAACATTGAGTGTTATACAACCGTGCTTACCACTATATAATGCTGGAGAACGTGTTGGTCCTTTATCTCGGGCGTACATTGATGTGAAGGATGATGAAATGAACTATGATGTGTATAAGAAAACATTACTTTGGGTTCTTGCGAGATTGCACAGCTCTGTGAATCAATGTGTTGGTAGTTGGACTGGTTTTCATATCAATGTGCGTGAAAATGAACAAGTTACAGCAGACACTGTTCGATACTTACCTACCATAAATGCACCAGCACCAGAACTGTCAACAATGCATGAGATACTGCTACAGTCACAGAAAATCAGACGTGCTTTGTCCCTCCAAAGCATTGTTCTAATGTTTGACCAAGCTCTATACGCAAAAGCAACTGAGGTGATTTGGAAACATAAAGACACCTTTTCTGATATCGTTCCAAGGCTGGGTGTGTTCCATACAGTATGCACTTTGCTTGGTGTCATAGGGAAGCGGTTTCAGGATGCTGGTTTGAAGGATTTGTGTATTGAATCCGGAGTAATAGCTGAAGGTTCGATTGGTGGGGTCCTTGATGGGCACAAGTACAATCGTGCAGTTAGATTCCACAAACTTCTTTATGAGGCATTACTTCGTCTTGCATGGAGAAGCTTCTGTAAAAAACAAGACTTTGAAGATAGTTGTGGTGATATTGTGAGCTTGATAGAAGATTTTTCCAGCAATGTATGCTCTGAAATGTTGTCGGAGACTCTCTGTAATCCATTGTTTGTGTCTGTGGCTTACCAGTTTTTTGAATATCTTGAAACTCTACGCTTTCAGTCAGGTGAGCTGGCAGCATTTTGGATGTCTTACATAGACCTAGTAAACATCGTCCTAAATATGCTTCGTGCCTCCCGGGAAGGAAATTGGTGTTTACATTTGCAGTCAGTTCGGGATATGATACCATGGTGCTTCGCATACGACCGAATGAATTATGCACGGTACCTTACACATTATTATGCAGAAATGACCCATCTTAAAAAGGAGCACCCTGAGCTTCACAATTTCCTTGATCATGGTGGATTCTCAGTTCAGCTTAGTTCTAAGAACCCATTCGGAAGGATCCCAATTGACCAAGCTATCGAGGAAACAGTGAATAAAGACACACAAACAGCAGGAGGCACAAAAGGTTTTAGTTTAAAAGCTAGTGCAATTACCAGATACTATCTTACTGCTGAATATCGCAGTTCATTTCTACATTTACTAAGGGATACCCTAGGTACCAATGCTTGTACCGCTGTTATTCATCCAGATTTGAGTGAATCTCGAATGAGAAGAGATGAACGAGACATTACTTCGCTTGTGAATATGTTGGAAAATATTTGGGTCAATCCATTCTGTTCTCCAAATCAAGAACTTCTCAACATTTCCACAGGGATTGCTGCTCCTGGAGATATTTCCCATGATCTCTTGACAGCTAAAGAACTTGGCGAGAACTCATATATTCAGTTCAGAGAAGAAAGACTCGAAAGTCAACCACCAAAAACGAAATTCCATGATCCTATAAAGAAAGCTAACTTAAAAACATTTACTGACATGAGAGTGAAGAGAACTTATCAGTCTGCTGGGAGAGCAATCATCATCAAAGCCGATAGAGATCTATTTGCTAAGATGATATTGATTGCACAAACTCATGAAGTTGACTTGAAAGAGGTACTTGCACATCGTTTGGGCCCTATTCCATGGGCATTAGCTACACCAGAGGGTACACTACGGAAGACTGTGAAATCATCTCTCTACAAACACTTGACAAAGGAGTCAAAGCCAGTAGAAACAATTCCTGATAATTCTGCATGTATCATAGATGGAATGGCTCTGGTCCAGAAATTAGATGCAAATCATATGACTTTCACTGATGTAGCTGATACTGTGCTTAATATGGTATTGAGAGAGAGACCAAAATGTAGTCGCATAGATGTTGTTTTCGATGTTTACCGAGAGCAGTCCATAAAGGATCTAGAGAGGGCTAACAGGGGCTCATCAACTGGAACAGCATACAAGACAATTTCACCTGGACATAAAATAACACAGTGGAGAAAATTTCTATGCGCACCGGATAATAAAAATAAACTAATTGAATTCCTAGTGAATGAGTGGAGCAAACCATCACGAATAGAAAGACTTGATAACAAATGTATGTTTGTTACAACAGGAAGACTCTGTAAAAAACTGTCACAAGGCTCTGTAGAAAGTGTCAGTTGTCTAGCGTCTTATCAGGAGGAGGCTGATACACGACTATTGTTGCATGCAGCTCATTGCGCTGCAGCCAAATTTCCTTCAATCATCATAATCTCTGAGGACACAGATGTGTTCGTTCTGTGTGTTGCCTTTTCATCTAAGCTATCTTGCCCTCTCTATCTGAAAAGTGGAACTAAGACACGCACCAAATTCACTGATATACAGAAAATATCTAAGATGTTAGGAGAAGACATTTGTCAAGCATTACCAGGTTTGCATGCATTCACTGGTTGTGACACTGTTTCTGCATTTGCTGGTAAAGGGAAGATAGCTGCTTATAAACTTTTGGCAAAAAACAAGACACATGTTCAGACATTGAAAATGCTTGGATCTGACTGGAGTATATCGGATGAACTTATGGAAAAACTGAAGGCATTCACCTGCAATATTTACAATTCAAAGACAACTATATCAAGTTTAAATGATCTCAGATTCAACTTATTTTGTGCTCGAAAAGGTGAAGCAGAATCTTGGCAATTACCACCATGTTCATCATCTCTTGTCAATCACTGTCGAAGAGCGAATTACCAGTGTGCCATTTGGAAGAGAAGCTTAGAGGTTTCTCCGGAAGTTCCTGATCCGATAGGGCATGGTTGAGGTCTTGAAGATGGTAAGCTTATCATTGACTGGAGTTCTGCATCGCCTGCACCAGAAGTGGTGATGGAACTTCTTTCTTGCACATGTTCGCGGAAGTGCGTCGAGGAAACATGTAGTTGTTTGCGCAACAGACTAAAGTGTACTTATATGTGCAAACTCACAACTTGTACCAACCAAAGTGAAGATATAGATGAGAATTATTTGTGTGGTGATAGTTCTCAGGAGGAAGATGAGGATGATGACATGGATATGTGATGATCTGTTTTGAATGATCTGAATTATGCATGATTTTCTGTGGAAGAACAACAAACATTACAATTAAATTTTAATTTGGTTTATAGCGATTCGCCAGTTTAGTTTGTGTCATTCAAGCACTGGAATGCAGGATTAAGTAACATCCAGAAATGATAGAGAACGTGGGTGCAATGCAATCTAGAATATTAATGTAAATAGAGGTTGCGACTTATTGATCTTTCTTGGCCTATATAATGACTTATTAATAGGGATATCATCTAATTAAATATGAAAGTCTGCTGATGGGGGCCTTTCCAGTGGCACACATAGGTTATTTGTATAAATAGTCTTTCTTAGTTTCTAGCTACTTGGATTTTGCATACACTTTTCTACAGAGGTGGGACACCGGTACTTCCCAAAATGACTTTTTAAAAATGGCCTGAAGTAGATCAGGCTTCCCTGAAACTGGTTCTCAGAAATGTCAATATGATAACTAATATTACTTCAAGGGCATTAACTGGTAACAAATAACTCATTTTAGATTCCATATACCGATAGGTGACAATTAGAAAGGCATCTCTGATGCCTTTCTGATTTGCACCTCGATTCGATAAAAAACTGAGGAAATTGACCTTTTGACCTTTGATGACCCACATAAAATGTTGGTATACGCATAAGATGACCCTTCATTTGTACCTTAGTGTATAAGCAATAGAATGAATAGTCCTTCATTAAAAGTTATTTGAAAGTTTTGAAATTATCACAGTTTACCTTTCCCTTACCCCTAGCAACATATAAAAAAAGATTATACTCAAAATACATTTTTCGTTTTTTTTTAACTTTTTTTTTCAGGACATCAAACCACCATAACATTATTTTGTACTTTTTATCAATGGACTAGATTGTTTTCTTCAAGAAAAGACTACCTTTGTCAGAGAAATACACATTTTGTTATCACCTTTTCATCTAATAATACTTACACCTTAATTTTTAAAAAATTCAATTTTTTTGACATTTGACCTTTGACCTCCAATGACCTATGTCAGGGCTACAAGACATCTAATTTTATTTCATAGGCCTTTTTGTAAGGGACAAAATGAGTGGTCACATGTCAATATATCCCCTCTAGTTACTGAGTTATAGGCGTTTTAATTTGCCCCACCCCATTCTTTTATGGCACAATTCTTTACAAGGGTACCCATAATCGATAGTGAATTTTGCACTTTAGCTGTGGATTTCAGCTTGGCTTCAAAGTTTTTCTGTAACTAGATACATATGTCTTTCGAAATATCATAGTGTCCCTTTGCCCCCCCCCCAGGTGGTACCAATATCTGGTCTGGCTCATGGACTATATACTTGTTGTTCATGTAAGATAGAAATGAAAAATAAATAAATAGTTCTAAGACCTCTACTTTGATTGTTTATTTTGTTCTTTCTAGCTATTAATTTGCCTCTCTGCATAGCCTTCAGTCTTCTAAATACAGTCTATTTACCTAAACCTATTTTAACTTTACTTGATCTTGCTTTCCTTCGTGTACACTTCCACCATAATATTAAAACAACGTTCGTTCCTCTCTAACATTCCTTATAGTCTCTTGTTCATGTGTTATCTTATCTAAAATATTACACAAATATAGCATACCAAATGTATCGCTTCTAACCTTAATAAAACAGTAAGTTTTAATATATAAAATATATAAGTGCTAATGCATCGGTATTAAAATAGAATGGCAAAACACAACCTCACTTATTTACTTGATAGTTGTAAGAGAGAGGGGGAAGATAATTAAAATTGTCGGTCCCTGATTGGATTGGGGAGTTAGTTATTCATTTCTTTGATTCTTTGTATTCTATTTTCTTGTATTTTGTGTTGTAAATGAATTTGCATCCAAATAGATTTGTGATAATAAGATGTTTTCTCAAAACAGTATTGGGGAGTAGTCGTGACAGATCATTCGAAAATGTGTTATGTTAAATTTAACACACACTCTAGCACATATATTTATGCACATACTCACAACGGTAAATATTCAGTATACAAACTTTTAATATCAAACATGCAATTTGTTACGTGCATCTCGCATTAACCATAAATAATGTCGATTAAGATATAATTAACTAAACACAATGCAACATTAAATATATAAAATAAACTAAAACAATGCTAAAACATGTTTTAAATTGATCTTAAATATTAAGAATATATTAAATATATAAACGTATATAATCATAAAAAGTATTGTCTAGCTATATCACAATTCCCCGGTGTGGCTAGATATAACGGGCTCTTCAAGCTTAGTATAGGTATATATATATATATATATATATATATATATATATATATATATATATATATTAAAAAATGGGTTTAATAAAACAATATCAGGCTAGGATTATTTGGTAATATTTAAAAATAATATGCATATATAAATAATATTATGAATATGTTTTAATTATTTAATTATTGAAGAACAAAAATCATAGTCCGAAGTGTAAAGAAGGATGTGTGCCGTAGAACTAATACAGCATTTTATTTTAAATACAAAAGATTACACTTCGAATGATATCGTTTATACCATATTTTTGTTAGTATATGTTGCATTCGGAAGACGCCAAATTTTACGATGATTCTATGTGTGTATGTAGTTGCCATCAAAGGTTTATTACTATTGATAAATCCGTATAGTTTAGTTACATGTCCACTGTAAGTCATTTACGGCAGATGTGTAATTGTAATATGAGGACAGTTAAATTTTATTATACGATGAGAATAAATGGACCGTAAACTTGCTTAATACCGTGCACCTTCTGCTTCTGCTAAAAGTGGATAATGTACATATGGATTTAATATGATTTGAAACACTATGTGTTCGGTGGCAATACACTGGTCGATTTTTTTTTATGTCTACCTTTATGCACCAATTTATGGACCCTAATACAGAGGAGTCCGATGAAATGTGGTCGATTAATTACACCCACTCTGTAAGTTGGATATGTGCCGATTTTAATATTAACTCGATAGTTCCTCGTAGATACATCTTCAAGATTAAAATTAATCTATCAGTGATCGACACAGTTGGTTCTTTCAGTATATATATATATATATATATATATATATATATATATATATACTTCTCGCAATATCTAAGATTCTTGCTGGGTATCTAGAGCTGCCAAACTGCAACAAGCAGTAGATTAGAAGGACACTAAAACCTTCTATGAAGGATAAAGAAAGGGTAATGGTTCACTAGAAAGGGAGAACTCTCCAGTATCATCTGCTGATGGCGGAATACTCCAAACGGCAAGAGGAATGTGTTATTCTGTTGGAAAGAACATTTTAAATCAGTTCTAAATTTAAATTCTGAAATGGATGAAGAAGTCATAGCTTCAATTCCTCAGCGACCAGAAATACTCTAGCTTTCTTACCTTCCAACATTTAAAGAAATCAAAGGTTTAAGTAAGAAAATCTTGTCAGGCAATGCCACACGAAGAGACGGAATTCCACCTGAGATCTATGAGTGTGTTAGCTCAAATCTGATAAAAAGGCTATTGGATCTCTTTATTGTAATATAGAAGCATGGGTGTGTACCACACAATCTAAGGGATGCCTTCGTTACACATTTAAAAATAAAGGGGGAGTCAGAACGTATGTGACAACTACCGGGGGATCTCCGTAGTCAGTTGTAGGGAACATTTTAAGTCGAATTTTGCTTTAGAGAATAATTCGGCATGTTGTCCTGGAGATTTACCCGGAATCACACTGTGACTTTCGAGCTGGCCGTGGTGTTATTGACATGGTATTTTCCCATCGTCAGCTTGTCGAGAAAATGAGAGAAACATCAAGAATTATACATGGTGTTCGTGGCCTAAACAAAGGCCGTCGACACCGTGAACAGAAGGGCATTATGTAAGGTGCTCAAGAAACCCGGTATTCCTGAGAACATGCTCAGTGTCATCGTGCCTTTTAACCAGGTTAGTAGGGGGTGCTGCTTGACGGGGGGGGGGTATGAATCTTTTGAAAGCAGGGTTGTCTCATGGATCCGGTTCTCTTTGCATTGTTTTTTTCTCGGTGATGCTCAAAGATGTTTATGCTGATTCGACTTTTAGTGTTCAGTTCTAATTTTGGACAAGTGGTGGCATCTTTAACTATCAGCGTTTCAAAGCGAGAACGTGTGTGCGCTCAAGTGACATACGTAATCTCCTGTTCGCAGACGAGGCTGCTCTAGTAGCACATTCTCTTGGTGACGCTCAACAAATTGTGGATCGTTTCTCAGACACTTGTAGATCTTTTGAACTTACCATCAGCATAAGAAGACTGAGGTTGTACATCAGTCTCCCCTTACTCGTACGCAGAACAAAGATGTCAATCAAACACCACCCGTTAACGAATTCTAAAATATCGCAATAACAATATTTTACATATTTGAAAGTACTGTGAAATTGCATGCATAACTTGATAATGAACATTTCAACCGCATAGCCAAAGCATCTAATGTTTTTGGTAAGCTTCGCCATCGCCTTTGGGACCAAAAGGTTGTGGAACTGGACACCAAGGTCTAGGTATATAACGCTCTTATTCTTTCCGTCCTTTTGTATGGGTCTGAGACGTGGATTCTATATCAGTCGCAGATTAATCGACTCGATGTTTTCCACAAACACTGTCTTTAATTCATATGTAGATACACACTAAACGACGAAGTGCAAAATTATGATCTTTTCGCTAGATGTAAGATTGGAGGAAGTGAAACGTTCTTCATCCAGTCCCAGCAGGGATAGGCTGGGAATGTAGTAAGAATAAGTGATGAGCGAATCCCAAATATTATTATGTATTGTGAACTGAAGGATAGGATAATGACTACTGGCATGCCTTAGCTTCGATTCAGGAACAAGATGAAGTCTAATCCTTCATCTATCAAAATCCCTGTTGGAAGCTTGAAAAACTTGGCACAAGACATGAACAAGGGGAGAGCCGCCATTCGAAATGGAGTTGGACCCTTTGAAGTTGATCGCCTTTAGAGGTTAAGGGGGTCAAAATAAAGGCAAAAGCGCGTTCTACCCAATCACAATTTTCTGTTGCTCTATTTGTGGTCTCGTCCGCAGATCACTCGCTGGACTGAAATCGCATGACAACGAACTGGTGTTTTATCCAATTGTTTTAAATATTACCAAGTAACCTCCCGGTTTTGAATTTGACTGTGTTCCCCTTTCTTTTCCTTATTTCTAAATATGAACATCTAAGTGAAAGACAAGACTTTTCTCAACTGATGTGATATTAGTTTCTAATAGCTATTGATTGATCACATCCGCATGCCAGTGTAGCGGTTATATTTTAATATATGTACCTTAAAGAAAACACACAAACACACACACACACTCTCTCTCTCTCTCACACCCCCCCACACACATATATATATATATATATATATATATATATATATATATATATATATATTCGCCGGTTTCAGTATAAATATCGCTTAATGTCTCTGTTATTACAGGGCAATCCCTCGTGGGCTGGTGGAACTGGGTGAATTGTTACGGATTTAAGGTGTATCTGTGAACCGGGCTCGCACCCTGTGATCATCTGAGATTGTTATTTCTCTGACCTGATGAGAGCTAGAGGATCGAAGCGACGTAGTACGCAAGTAAAATATTAAAACAACATTATTTCTTATATATATATATATATATATATATATATAAATATATACATAATATCTATATACAAATATAAAATTATTAATACTTACAGACGCTTTTCATCAGTAACAAGTTACAATCTCAGACTGTAAAAAACGCGAACCCGGTCAACAGAGTCAGTCTAAAATCAACCAGCAGTCGCCATATCCACTCGGCTATGTACATAGAAGCGGGCACAGATAGAGGACTTATCGAGAGTGTTCAACGAATATATATATATATATATATATATATATATATATATATATATATATATATATATACATATATATATATGAGATGTTACTACAGTTAGTAACGTCGTTGTCATAATAAACTTTGAAAATTGAGAAACCGGACAACTTGACGCGTGATATTATCAAATAGATGAAATATTCATAAATACTCATTTTTATCAGAATTTTCGGTTTTATAAAACACTTGTCATGTTAATACCTGCGGTATTTCCACTTTGTTATCTTCTTTATTGTCGAAGTATTACGTTGTAGCCGAATATCGACGATCTATTCTTGTGTTATCAGGTTGGGCACGTGTGTATGATGATAATGTGGGTGTTAGTACAGTCAGAAAAAATAATGTAATAAATATTTCCTTAATTTACAAAATCACGCGTCAATTTGTCTTGTTTCTGAATTTTGTGTACATGTATATATATATTTAAATTTATATATAAATATATATATATATATGTGTGTGGGGGGGTGTGTGTGCGGGAGTAAATATGAAATGAGAGCTTCAGACAGACTGTGAAATTAGTCAAGGAAATGTTGAAAAACGGAGTAATAAGCTAGCAAAAATAAGGGCACGAACACGTCATTGTAGCTGGGCGCAGATATTTCCGTCGATAGTTGCGACCATGTTCGTTTGGAAAATAATCTTTATTTGTAAAAACTCAAAAATGTATACAAAAGTGAGAAGAAAAAGAAAGAAAAAGAAGGGCAATGGGCTGGGAGAAGACAGGGTGAGTATAATGAAACAAAAACTAAATGTGTAAGGTATACGAGGGTGACGGAGTAGAGAGAGTAGATATGAACAGTAAGTTAGTTATAGGATGAGGTGGAGCAGGTTGATGTGAGACACGTGGTCTGAAATAAAAAAAAAATAGTAAGTGGAGGGAAGCGGCGTGAGTACAAGGAAGCATGCCACTACATGTAGAAGGGTGAAAAGACACTGGGGAGTAAGGAAGGGTTGTGGGTAAGGAGAACATGAGTTAAATAGGGGTGAGAATATACTAGGTAGGAATAATAAATAGCAAATAGTGAAAAATAATACGGTGAGAAACTATAATAATATTTAATAAAATAAGGTAATACAATTTGGATTGCACGAAATAAAAGAAAAAAATAATAAAAAAAAAAAATTGATAAAAATAAAAATGATAACAGTAAATATAAAAAAGGAAGGGAATTTGGGAGGGGGATATATTAAGGAATGTATATTATTCATTCTCGTATTTTCTTAAGTTGTGTTCAGAAAGGGTGATTTTGACTATGTTGTTGAAATAGTTGTAGAACGCCGGTCTTTGTACGATGTGATTGCTGCATTGTAGAATCAAACTGGATTCGATTAGGCGACGCAATGTAACATCGTAGATGTATTTTATTGTGTTTGATTAAGGATGTCAGTGTTTTGCTCATGGGAAATCAGATAGGTGACCAATGTATTTACGGTGTCGACACGCTACATGTCCCTGTTAAGTTCATATATTCTTTTTGTTACTGACGCTGTTTCACCCAAATTAAGTTTCTTACACTCATTGCAATGCATGGTGTATATTCCTGCGGGGGTGAGGGATATATGTTCTTTGCTTTTGCGTCTTTTAAACATGTTTTATAGTGATAGTGGTTGATTGTTGGTAATGGGTGGAGAAATATGTTTGTTGGGCGAGTTTGTAAGAAGTAAGATGATCCTTTGTGTGGGCGATATATTGCTGGGTAATTTTATTTTATCATTGAAGTGTATCTACATAGTATTTTCCTAGCGAAAAGGATACGATGTTTGGCGTTTTTCAATGTTTTGACCGAGAATTCTTTTATGTTGTATTCTTTAGTAAGATATACTAGGCTGAATACACGTAAAGCTCTTAGATAAAACCTATACTCATATTATTTTTTATGCAGTGATTGTGGTGTTAGTAATTATATATGTTATTATTTTTTTAAGTGGGTGTTCGATAACTTTCCTAAGATAGAGAATAATTATTTATGTGGATGAGAATGTCGATTGAAAGCTAAACAAATTGTTTTATTCCGTCTTGAAAGTTACATTGATAAAGGGTTCAAGTTTGTTGAGTGTTTTTGCTAACATATCTATTTTATGGCTATTGGCGATGACAATTAGAATGTGGTCTATATATCCAAAATAAATTGCGGTATTCGGAAGTGCGGTATAAAAGATACCTATTTCGCAAAAATCAAGAAAAAGGCAAGCTAAAACGGGCCTGAGGCTGTTACTCGACTTCTTTGTGTATAGTATGTGTTATTTTATTTGAAAAAAAAAACAGTAACATGGGCGCATTATTTGTTTATCAAACTTTACGATGTTTGGGTGCGCCTACCAAAACTCGCATTAGGTCTTCTAAAATATTTGTTTAAAAGTTTAATGAAAAAAAATGAAAAAAAATATAATTTGTCCACATAAAATTTTGAAATAATTTTTGTAATACATTTAAAATATGATTGATGCGCGTGTGAGCGTGAATTATATTTAGGTGCTTTGCAAAATCGATATATGTTTAATTTATAATGATACATTATTGAATATATATTCGAGGCAAGACAGTGAGTAATGTAGGCACTTTATTTATTCTTTGTAAGCTTTATCAGTTAGTAGGGCCCACTATAACTGTACTACCCCCTTGAGAGAAAAAAACGTTAACATAAAAACTAATGCTATTTTAATTGCTTATGCACTTAATTGGACGGTTATTTTACTAGTATATATATATATATATATATATATATATATATATATATATATATATATATATATATATATATATGTGTGTGGGGGGGGGTGTAGAGAGACATAGAAGTGACAAGTGTGAAGGTGAGTAGAGAGAGGAAAATATTGTTGTTTATTAGTAGTATTGTTTTCGGGGGGGCTACTCTACATGCCTTCGAGATCCTTGATTTTATTTACGTCCCCTGAATCTGAGTTACATTATATAAACCCGTGTTCAATAATTCAGCAAATAAATACATTGGAATTAAATAGTAACACAAAATTATCATAGAACCATCACTGAGTAAATATTACAACATCAATTATAAGAATGAACACATTTTCGATCATTTTATTTACCAAAGAGGTGTGTCGAATGAGGACGGAATCCATGTTGTTTACTTATTTGAACTTTTTAGGTAAACATCATCTCAGGAAAGAGAAGATAAGAAATATGTCCAATCTCGGATAAGATGTATTGTTATCGGAAGTCGATAATTGCTATCGGATTTTTTGCATTAGATCCGCGGAAATAGCTAATTATTCTCGCTGAGAAAAGATGTTTAACTGTCGACCCAGCCCTTTCCTGCTGTACAGGTTCTGGAAAGACTGTTTCTACCCTTGCAAGTTCAACTACCTCATTCCGACCTTTCCTGTGTCAAGTGACGTTACTCCTGTCGTTCCAGCCTTTCCTGCCTTCTGTGACGTCACCTCTATCTTCCTGCTTACGTTGTTACCTTTATGAAAAATCAACCATTCTTTTAAACTGTTCATTTGCGTGTATCCTCTCGTCTTTGCCTTTTCCGTAATTTGCCTGTGTCTACATTCTTAGTTGTTAGACAGATCACCCTAGAGTAGTGGCGCTGCCAAAGCGTCGCATCTGGCGCTGCCCAAGTGTTACTACAGTTTTGAAACGCCGTTGAAATGATAAATATTTCATTTATTTTACTAATCTCGCACCATGTCATTGATTCTAAAATGTCAAACTTTATCATTTCAACGGCGTTCTAAAACTGTAGTAACACTTATATTTCATTATAGTGCACATAAGTTTCAGCATGCTTCACTACAGATCGGACATGAAAGAAGAACTCTCTTCGAGGACACCACAAGCTCGTCGGTCTTCGGCTACGCTGTAAGACTTCGACTATGAACAAAAATAAGAAAGAAAAAAAGGAAAATATTGTCTTTATTACCATGAATAAGTTTTTAAGAAAAATGAAAATTTGAATTAAAAAATGATTTATAAATATTTTATTTATTTTACAAAATCTCGCGTTATGTTGGTTTATTCTAAAATTTCAAAGTTTATATATATATATATATATATATATATATATATATATATATATATATATATATATATATATATATATATATATTACTTACTTTATTTTGTATTAAATATTCTATACAGTATATATTATTTTTATTATTAATATTATAATTATTTTTTTGTTATTATTATTGTTATTATTATTATTCTTTATTGGTGTTATGAATAAAATTCTATACCATCATATACAAAGAGGTTTTGTATCTTATAATAAGTGAATATATATATATTTTTAAAAAATAGTAAAATGTTATATTTACTTGCTAAAATTGTGTTTGTAAATTCATGAAGTGAACTGCGGAATACTTTATGGAATTGTCTTTAGTATTAAACAAAATATTGCAATTTGTTTTGGAAACTATCATACGTCAATTATGTGTTCTGTTTACATTTGTGAGACTGATATTAATAATGTGCAAATTTTATTTATCTCATCTTACCTTATATATATATATATATATATATATATATATATATATATATATATATATATATATATATATATATATATATAGATGCATCCCAAGAACAAAAAGAACAGTCAATGTATACCTTTCATCTGCTTATTAATTTTCTTGGTTTTTATATTTTGCGAAATGTTCAACAACCATAATTTTCTCCTGTTATTCTAATCATTTTACGCTTATCTATAAGCGACTACCAATAATTTATCCATCTCTTGATATGTTTATATTGTATTTTTCATTTTTATTCTCTCAAAAAATAATGGTTTCTATACATCTTATACGCTTTTTGTAGCAGATTCGTGAAATAATACACAGTATTTTATCTCAGCTATGCAGCTCATCAGGGAAAAACTTCAATTTTGTAGCAATAAGAACCCCTCCAATGCAAATACATAGGAAAATAGGATAGATAATGTTAAAAATTCACTGCCGACAAAGGCAACAGCAAGTCCAAACGCATGAAAAAGATATACATAACAAAACACTTTTAAAATGGTTACAAAATCCCCCCTTAAGAAAGAACTTATCTACAACATTTTAAACGATATGTCGAACCGACGTAAACAATCGAATTGAACTGAGCTAGCTAGAATCTGCCAAATTGCAAAACAACACTCCCTCACGGAAAAGTAGATTATATAATGTTTCATTCTAAAAGTAAAAAAATAAAGAATAGAAAATTATAAATAAATCTCCCCAAAAATCTAATATTTTAAATAAGTATTAATACGTAACCATCATTGTTTCAACACAGGCATCCCGCACAAATCATAGATCCGTACAGAAACGTATATTAAATAAAAAATAAAATTGAAAAATATTTCTACATTGTGAACATATTTAATATTTATGTATATTTTGCCAAAATAAAATTAAAAAGTTATAGCTAATAATATTTAATTCCTAACTATTTCTTTTAAAAGATTAATTACTTAAATTCACGGAATAGAAAAATGTACCCTGTCATAGCAATAATATTATACACAAAAACACAAACATTTTCTCCCTTTAGACAAATGTGTTTATACTCTATTTAAATTAAAATGATATAACTGTAACCAAAAGTAATTAGAAACAATGAAAGGTAAACATAAAATGAAAGGAGACAATCAGAGAAAAGGTATGAAACAAATCTAAACAATGACAAAAAGAACAAAATAATCTAACTTAGAGGTTTCAATTTTACAGCACTACCTAAGAAAAACCGTGCAAATATTCTCACTATTAATGTACTTCTATATTTTCTAAAAACTCTTCTGTCAAACGGGCGTAAGATATATGGAAATCATTCATTTTGGAATAAATATAAATAAATAACATTAAAAAAAATTGTTCGACATTTAGTGATATATGAAGGCAAAAACACTGGAAGAACAGAAGAAAAATATGGGTGTGGTAGCGGGCGAAATATAGATACTAAAATGGACGAACACACCAAATGTATGAATTTATTGTTCGTTTTCTCATGAAATGCATATATATATATATATATATATATATATATATAAATATATATATATATATCTAATAGTAATTTTATGTGTGTATGTACAACCTTATCTTTGTGCCTTATGTTCACCCGAACCGCTGGACAGAATTGCTTGAAAATTGGCATGTGAACTACTGCCCCTCTCAGTGGAGGTCATAGGCTATATAAGAAATATGTCACTTGAACGGTGAGTGTTCCAGGGCGCCACAAATATCACAGTTAACACTGTTTCCCTTAGATTCAAATGAAATTAAAACCACAGGTAAATGACCAAAATAATCTCTATTCGCAAAATTTCAGCAAATTTTGATGATATTAAGAGAGTGCCGAGAGTACAACACTCCCTAGAAAACTGTTTTTCTTTTTGATTCAAATGAAACTTACACCATAGGTAAATGACTAACAATGCTGTATATTTTTAAAATGTCAGCAAATGTTGATAATATTAAAAGGGCCCCTCACACTTGGCTCTCTCTACACACACTGACATTTAAAACATAGGTCTACCGAAAATTCAAATAGGTCCAATTGTAATGAAATGTATACATTGTTTATAACATATTAAATAAAGATGATTTACATAATATATATATATATATATATATATATACATATACATATATATATATACAAACACACACACACACACATATATATATATATATATATATATATATATATATATATATATATATATGTATATATACAGGGGGATTCATAAGTCACTTAGCCATTCTTTTTGTAAATTCTAAAGTTAAAAGATACGGTAATACAAAACAGAAAGTATATGAAACAAATTCATTTATGGGAGTTTAAAATTACTGCAAATTCTCAAAAATTCCACCATCGTTCTGCATGCATAGCTCCATTCTTTTTTGCAAGGATTTTCCGACTCTTTGTAGCATATTTAATTGATTGAGTGTTGCGCGAAGGAGGCTTTCTGTTCACATCACGTTTCCATTGCCTTTAAACAAGTGTGGGAGATTCATCAAATATAGGCATATGAATAACAATAACAATTCGCTCTTCAATTGTAAATGACATACTACCTGAAAAAAGCACATATGATGGTTTACACAAATTTAAATAAATAAAAATAAATATATATATATATAGAAACAAATATATCAACGAAAAATTTAACATAACAAATAGCAGTAATTAGAGAGTAAGATAACAATCATCAAAAGTTCATATTATTTTTGTGCTTCCTATGGTAATCATTTTAAATAGCTAAGTGACTTATGAATCACCTTATATATATATATATTTATATATATATATATATATATATATATATATATATATATATATATATATACATATATATATTTATAAGTATACCATTTTACAACATTACTATTACTGCCATAAGTCCCCACCATTTTTCCGACATAATGCTAATCACCCATATCTCCCAAACAGATCCACTCTTGCCGACCCTATCCTTACCATTAAACACGAATGTAATTAATATTGTTCCTGTTAACCCTTTTAATCCTTAATCCTCTTTTCTCTCCTTAATTCTTTTAGAAGACACATCATCAAACCCCAAACCAGTAACCGACAAATATATACGATACACATAATGTTGACTCACTGGAATTATATAGAAATCTTTTTTTTAATTTTTTTAAATTTTTATTTTTTTTATATCTCTTTAAATCTACTCCGGTTTTAATCTCAACTGTTATTTTTAACCCTCCTCCTTTTTCTCAAACTTTATTAAACTTTCCTTACACTAAATTTAAACAAACATACACAAAAATCTGACACCGGTTTTTTCCCGTTTTTTCGACCCTCTCGGTCTTCTATTGTTGTCATCTGATAATGAAAGTTTTTCTTTCGAAAATTTAAGATTACCCTTTGCCGATCTGTTACTTACCAAAAAAAAAAAAAATACTATTTGGTATTTAATCAGTTTTCGTGAAATTATTAATAAATCGTTTTGAGTTTCACTTTCTCCCTGCGTTTATTTCTTTTCACTTTTCCATCTCACGGCAACCACATCGCATTGCTATAGCCTTGGACGACTAATTTACACTTATATATATATATATATATATATATATATATATATATATATATATATTAAAATGTTGTGCTTTTTGTATATAATAAATGACTCACAATTACTTAGAAAGAGCATATCTTAGTTTTATATAAGTTAACTCTACATTAGTTCGCTCGTACATTTGTACCTGCGGTTTCATCGACTCACGTGACAATCTGTCACGGGACTAAATATATCACGTGTCACCTTCGTCATGCTCTGGTGAACTTATGTGAAAAATAACATATTTGATTATTAATTCCTATGTATATAGACATAACACAAGGAAATCGACACCATCTCAATATGCATTATATCTATTATTTTATGTCTACACGTTTTATAACTCGTTTTAAATGTCTTTGACACCTAGTTGTTTTATTTGTAAGTTCCGTATATGAGTACTGCATCATCTCACGGACTAAAAGAGATTTAGAAGTTTGATTTTTTTAACATAGTCGTATTGTGCGCCAAGATGAAAGCGAACTTAGTCAATGCAAAATATCACAACCCATATTTAAATCCCACTGTTCTCTTTTAATAGGTTGACTTCAAAATTTAATAGAGAGGTTAAGGAGTGTACATCATCTCACAAAAGTTGTCGATGAATCTCTTAAAAAATCTGCAATACATTAACAAATAATAATGATCTGCTGTAATGTCTCTGACATAGCAAACATAGTGATTTTATTTCCACAACAGCTGTCATTTATTTGAACAAACTAGGAATATTAAGAGCTAAAAAGTAGGACCAGCTTCCTTGTCTAAACAT
The DNA here is from genome assembly GCA_963556195.1 of Sepiola atlantica. Lineage (NCBI taxonomy): Eukaryota > Metazoa > Mollusca > Cephalopoda > Sepiida > Sepiolidae > Sepiola > Sepiola atlantica. Next base: position 168,703,304 of record OY744521.1, on the reverse strand, counting down.
ATCAAGTGAAACAACGATTTTGTTTATGGTTTTGAAATACTGTTTCATTCTTAAGGAAGTCGGGATTTGCTTAATATTAAGAGTGTGGGGGAGTTTATGGAAACTCTGTAATAAGGGGTTTCACAGTACCACGTAGTGTTTATTTGCTTATGGTAAGTGGTGATATCCAGGGTCATAGTCATTCGGAGCTAGTTGACTGCCAGAGCAATATTGCTACTGTTAAAGTATTTTCCATATCGCAGGAAGGGATCCTGCCAATATCCTAAAGTGGCATAGTGATTAAACAAGAGACTTTGTTTATGATGAAAAATTGAACTTCTAGCAACCCTACTAAATCATGCTGGATAAAGTGCTTCGAACTTAGGTTAACAAATGTCCTTGGCCAAGTAAGTCACACGATATTAACTCCATAAACCATCGAGTGCGTCTTACTAGTATGAACACTTCGAAAGAAGAAGTATCGATATCATTAAGGATATTTTTTAGATTGCTGCGTGTAACATAGCAACAGAATCCATCAATATCAGGTTCATGAACTGACTTCCAGCAAGCCGACAAAGTCCTTGCATTAAGAAAACACAATACGATATAATCTAATATCATCATATATACTGTAATGTAATAAATAAAATTTAAAATAAACAAGTACATGTATATAACTGTTTTTTCTTCTTTTATGTATTTATACATTTATTCTCCATCGACAAAGGATACCCCTCAAAAGATGCTTGTGCAGGGAGGCTATTATAAATCAAACCTTGCGAAATGTTCCGCCTCAGTCCAGTAGCAAGGAAAAGTGCAGGACAACTAGAACTATGGTGAGATAAGTAAGGCCTTCCTCTATCCCCTCTTTGTCTCTCTTTCTCTCTCTCCCTCGCTCTTACTCTCTCCATCTCCCCCTCTCTCTCTCTCTCTCTCTCTCTATATATATATATATATATATATATATATATATATATATATAGAGAGAGAGAGAGAGAGAGAGTAAGAGTAAGAGAAGGAAATGATGTTGATACTTGATTTCCTAATAATTTACACTGCAATTCGACTAGTTGTTTAAGGTAAATGCAAGCGACACACTATGAGTGAAAATATTGGCAAGTCTTCGTCAAACAAAACCATCTATTCATTGTGTCCATTAGTGTGAAATATTCATACGATGGAATTCAACAAATCAGCTTCCAAATCTGCTGTCGAGCGCACATGATTTATCTTAATTTTGACCGTGCCGCTCGACCACTCCGCACTCGTTATCAGATTCAATCGACGACCATCCAATACTCAATTCAATTTTGTTACACAGATGCCATTGTGATTTGGGAATCTCTATAACTAATTCATTCGTTTCTCCCTTTCCGTGCGTGATGGACTACCAACGAGAAAGGCGGACACATTTTCTTTTGCCTATTATCAAACCAGCCAGACTGTCATGATCCACTTTGGAAACGAAAACAGACAATCCAAAAATGACGGGAGGTTGCAATCAATCCTGCATCCGCATCCGACAAGCCTCCGCCCTAAATCCCACCTTTGCAGCACGCGATTTCACGTAGATGCTGATTCAGTCGTTCCGCCTTGCTCGGCTGCCTTGTCCCTGTCCTTTTAACAGTGGCCTACTAAGTAGATTGGTGTGTTTATTTAATCTGTTTCTGTTTTTGTTTAAAACTTATTTTATTTATTTGAGTAACTCTCTCTTTTTTGTCCTTACCGTTCTTTTTGATGAAGCTAGAAAGAAGCAATATAAATAAAAGTGCATTACTTAAGTCTAAATGTAAAAACAAATAATGGGTATAGCTGCTCCGGGAGTAGATACTCTCACTATAGTAAGTTCCACACCATGCGATAAAACCCTGATTTTTGTAAGGAAATAAATAAATGAAAGTTATTCAAACCGGGGGCAAATGGTAAACTTATTCAGGAACTACGAAGGAATCAACTGGAAGTTTAGCTTTCAATGTGGACAGTGACATGGGTTTTGTAAGAATAGGCTATAACTCATTTGTTTCATTTCAGGTTCGAAATATAATAATACACTGCCACACACATTAAATAACTTTGAGAGAAATATGAAAATTATCTATCTAAGCAATATTGCGCAGGTTTCCTCCGTTAGGAATATTGAGTACACTCCGAGACTTAAAATATTCGTAAATGGATCTAAAGTTTAGTATGTCCTCTTTCTTATAGCTTTACCGATGTAAAATGGATTACGATGCTGGATTGGAGTCAAGTGCGAATCGGGTATAGGGTACGAATCGTGCGACAGGCCCAGTTAACTATAGTAAAACTGATTATTTTTAGTGAACATGATACATATGTCCGTGGATAATAAATATTTCTTATATATATATATATATATATATATATATATATATATATATATATATATATATATATATATTATTTAATAAATCAGCTCAATCTTGCTTAACCTAAAATCAATGTTCTATTTTTGTGCAATCATACCTCATAGGTTATAACGCACACATTTTAGTAATGCAAGATTATTATTTCAATATTTGCCCTTAGAATACAAACGTTATTCGAACAAATAGCATGACTGGCGACATTTTTGACAGTGAATTCTATGTTCATGCTTCGGTGGGGTTAATATAGTAACTTTTTATGATCTTCAAAAGAACTGAAAGATATATATCGTTTAAAATCCTCCCATATTCTGATTGTCCTTTGTTCATGAAAACTCAGTGGTAAGTTGAATTGGAAATATTACCTTTCTCCATTGTTTTAATTTAATATATTAATACATTTCATTGTGTACTGGATTGATTAGGTTATTTATTTGTAATGCTAATGTGTACAGTAGGAGTGTTAATCATTGCTTTATTGGCATTATTGTTGTATTCGAACGTATTAATCACATTAATTAGTATTGTTAATATAATTAATTCATTTGGACTCGACAGTTGTGCATACATGTTTCGGTTGCACTTTTCCAAGAAAGTCAACCTCATCAGACCAAGAATCTTTCAGGAAAACAGCTCTACTTGGTATTGAGCACTTTTCATAAACACTTGAATTTCTACAGATTTACATTTACAGAAACTAATACAATGCATGTACGATATATATATATATATATATATATATATATATATATATATATATAGATATATATATATATAAACTTGCACAATAAAGTAGGCACAAACATAATTTACTCCTGCCTCATATATATTGTTGTGTCTGTTATATACACTTTTTTGTATTTGTTGATAATAATGCATGAATGACGTGAAACGTGTTACACATCTTACGTTAAATTATTTGGGTGTTAAATGTAGATATTCTTGCCAAATGCAAACCTATTATTTGCCAGAGTTTGAATCCAGGGTAAACTCTCGCCTAATACATTTAATTAGTTTACTTAAACATGTGGCATTTAAGGATTTGAAGATAAAATATCATTTGCTGAGTACATTTTTTTGTGAATAATAGGCAAGTGAAAAGCAGGTATATACAAATCGTCAGAAGATTTTTCGAATGAGAGCGATGCATTAAATAAGGAAAATTAAAATTAAAACTAGTTATTTTATATTAAAATGTTTTGTGGGGCATCAACATGTAAGCTAAACTAGTTCAGTGTAAAATAAGCATGTTAAGCTCACGTGCACATGAAAGTTTAAAATGCAACAATATGGTGTTTCAATCAGAGCAACAATTCTTAAAACGATTCCAGCAAGAAACAATGTCGGTTGTTTGAATGCCATTCCAACACCGTTACATTTTTCTGTAGCGGGAGAAAAGAATGGAAAACACACCTTGTAAAATATATTCGCCATTATGATATGCGGTTTAGCTTAAATTTCATAGAGTCAATGAAATATTTTTGCGCCAGTATTAGTTTTTTTATGAGAATTTGTAAAATTACTAGCAAAAATATTATCCCTTCGGTCGAATATTTTTACTAGCCTGAGATAATATATACTAAACCCTACGCCCCTCTAAAAAAAGAGAAGTTTATACCTGAGCGGAGGATAGCATGTCGACAGAACAGCTACTACATCAACCCCCCCCCCACGTAAGGAGCAGATATTTCTTATAAGATGGTATCATGTGGAAAGAACATATACTATACTGCCCCACAAAAATAACACGAGGTAATGCCTAGAAAGATTTCTGCCATGACAAATGATATTATACTACACTATCCCCACAGAAGGAGGTAGAGCCTGGCAGGATTTATTCCACCAAAAAAAGATTTCGTAATGTCTTGGTGTATCATGATAAACAAATGAACGTACTCTATACTTCTCCCAAATGGCGAAATAATGCCCGGTAGAAAGTTATCATAACAGAACAGATACTGCATAATCCACTCCGAAAACAGAAGGTAATACCTGGGAGTATACTGCATAACACGAGAAGCTAATTCCTGCCACTATGATATCATGGCCAAACAAGATATACTACACTACCCACTACGAATAAAAAGAAAGTCGTCCCTGGTAATATGGCCTCCTGGGTACACTTAATAGATTACATCCTCACAAGAAGATGATAATATGCCCTGGTAGATTGGCCCCTTCACACTCACACAAGTTTAAAAAAGAAGGTGAATTTTGGGAAGTCGATACTACCCTACCCATCCGAAATAAAAGATAATACGATAAAAGACGATGTAATACCTTGAATGATTCACCACCTTCTTAAAAAGGAGGATGTAATTCATGAGACGATGGTTTATGACAACACTTAACTAGGCTACTAACACGCATTAAAAGATATTCCGATTAACAGCATTTTTTTGTCCATTCACTTAAAGATGTCTAGTCAAAAAAACATTTTTTTTATGGTTCCTTGACATTTCAAAGTGCATTTTTATCTCTTTTGACCAAGGCTGAACAACGACCCCGAATATGATGGATTTGTATCTATTTGTTTTACATTGTAAATATTTTACTTTATAGGATAAAAAATCAAAGTGTAGTATCTGTTATTAGAATTCCAGCGACATCATACGTGTTCCTAATTCTGTAAGTTCAAACAAGAAGTGTTCATGTAAGTTATCTCCCTTGAAAATGAAATCGAACAAAGTTATCGAAAAGCTGTTGTTTTTGTAATTAAATCGTTTTAATTAATTTTATTCATAATTATTATGATATTACTATCGACAATACCATTGGATATATACATGAAAAAGTAGAAAACAATTTTGAGATGGATATTACATGACTATAAATTATTTGGAAACTGTTCATAACTTACATATGCAAATGAGAAATACCTGTAGCTATTTAAACGTGTTCAGATATTACTATGTATACGGTATTTCGAAACATTACGTTTTATCATAGAATTAAATAAGCATTTGCTGTTTTCATGTAAATATGGTCAGAATAGATTCTAAAAAATCGCAGCCTTTCATTTCGAATTAGCATATATATATATATATATATATATATATATATATATATATAAATTATTTTAAACAATTTTATTTCATACTTGAAAATATATGTATACATATATTAGTTATACATATATACATATATATAAATATATATATATATATATATGTGTGTGTGTGTGTGTATTTTTACTAGGCTTAATGTATCTTTTATTCCTTTCAATTCGTGTCTTATATACACAGATTATCTTTCTCAAAGGATACCGAGTGTTAGGCATCCTTTGAAATTAGTATTCTGTTTACCAATGTACTATTCGGTGAAACAATTGGTATATGTGCAGATTATCTTAACCGTTCACCCTTAAAATCTCCACAATTTCCTAAACGAGTTTAGTTGAACTGATGGAACTTGCTACTAAATCAGTTTCCTTAAGCTTCAACAATATAATGTGTCGGCAAATTTATGATATCTCCATAGATAGCGCTCTTGGTCACTCGTTAGCAAATATGTTTGTTGGATTATTGGAAAACCAATTATTTTCAAAAATTTCCAAACCGGCTTTTTACATACGTAACGTTGTTAACACTTTTGCTTGCTTTCCCTAACGGAGATATGCTGAACAGTTTCTTCGTCTTTTTTGCGGCTTGCATCCATCGTTGTAATTAACTATGAAAATCGAGGATTGTGGTTCCCTGCCATTCCTTCATGTTTAGTTTCTAAATCTGATTTATCGTTTGACACCTCTGTGTATATAAAACCGACATTTACAGGGTTTTTTTCTAAATTGGTTCTCCTTCGTCCCAAAATCAAGAAAAATAAATCTCATTGACACTCTCACTAATCGATTTGTTAACCAACACGACTCGATGCGGAATCAGGTGAAATTACGAATATTTTTTTAGCTAATGGATATGGCATCAATATCATAAAATCACCATTGCACGCAAAGTTGCTTTATTTAATGGTGATAAATTTATTGGTCCGTCACGATGCCCTATTTATTTGAAACTTCTGACAGTCTTGACATTGTCAAAAAGATTTCTTCTTCTACTCAACGTTGTTTTCAAGCAACCATGCTGAGAGTAGTTTACACGACTCGAACACTTTTTCTCTTCTTTTCGTAAGGATGTTTTGCCTGCCATTCAAAGGAATTATGTTGTTTATAAATTCCTGTGTCAGTGTGAAGCTGACTACGTTGGCAAGACATCCTAAAGATTAGACATTAGACTATCCCAACATATACCACGTGATATTCCTTCACACAAGGTTTTGAGATCATCCGGGAACTTTCAAGCACAGGAATCAGCCATCGGTAATCATCTGGTTAGTACAGATAGTTGTTCTGACAAGTATTCCGATGGGTGGTTTTCTGTTTTACACAGTACCAGGTCGAACTACAATCTCGATATTATTGAGGCGTTAGTTATTAATTTTCGACCTAGCCTGTGTAGACAAAAGATTTTGAAACATCAGAAATATATGGAAGTCTCCGAGTAAAAAACATTGTTTTAACTATATCCCCCTTACACAAATTATTGGTGTTTTATATAAATATAGTTTGGATAAATGAAAAAAAGAAATCGCATCTATTCTGTTAGAAGACAAAACACAACTTAATTAACATGCATCGTTTTTTATTTTAAAAACCGAGAAAATGGGTGACTTTTTTATTTTTTATTATAGTTAATATAATCATATTCAATATGCTTCGTTGTCATCGTCGTCGTAAAAACGACAAATGTAGTTTTATATATAAACTACCTATTTGTTAGTTATTTCCTTCAACGTAGAGTTTATATTTACTAATCAAGTATTGCATCCATTATAGTGAATTCATCACACTCATTAAAATTTCCAGCAATGTTTCAAGCAAACTACCATTCTCTTTCTCTCTCTCTCTCTCTCTCTCTCTCTCTCTCTCTCTCTCTATATATATATATATATATATATATATATATATATATATATATATATATATATATATATATATATATATATTAAATATTGTTAAGTCTAGCGTAAATACTTGAAGCAACCTAATATAGTGACTGTTTAAAGTGAATTGACTTACAATCAAAGTAGTTTTCTTACGAAGAACTTGGAACTAAAAGTGATTTTTTTTGTTATTTATTAAGTTTTAATGGTTGAACATTTTTCGAGACTTATATATGTCGCTTAAATTCATTCATTTATATATATATATATATATATATATATATATATATATATATATATATATATATATATATATAAATGAATGAATTTAAGCGAAATATTTTTTCATCCATGCTAATTTTATACAACACACGTTACGCTTATTTAATTACACTATACATTTAATTATTTTCAAATGCATGATATATATATATATATATATATATATATATATATATATATATATATATATATATATATATATATACCCAACGAAACACTTGGAAAACACATTCACCACGATGCTTCATTTTGATAATAATTTTATAAATATTCTATAGTAAATCAATATTCTGCACACTTACTTTTTATTTCCTTTCTACAGTTTTCTTTATATATATATATATATATATATATATATATATATATATATATATATATATATATATATATATATGTGTGTGTGTGTGTGTGTGTGTATATATGTATTTATATATATATCCAAAGGCTTTGTTTATATTAATGTCATTTTTATTAGTAGTAGTAATATTAATTCCAACGATTTTGTGAAAAACATTTAACATTCAAAATGGTTATTTTGAAATGTTAATCATAACTTCCGGGCATGCGTATATTTATACGCATGCCCGGAAGTTATCATTCAAATAATAATTTTGAATTTGTAATGTGTTTACCTGCCTTGGTCTGGCGTGTTGTACTCAGTTGTAATGAGTAAGTATCACGAATACCTTTAGCAAGGGCATGAATTAATATAGCCTACCCCCTTCCCGAACTATGGGATAAATATGAAGGCAGACTAGACTCTCAAGATTAACTGGAAGAAAACCTACGAAATAAGACATGCGACACCATTGAGCGGTAAATACATAGCTGATTTGTGTCTAGAAGTATTTTGACGAACCCTTCAGTTAAGAATCTCCCATTAAGACGTTAATTTTCTTTCCTACTTCCAGACAATGCGTGGTGGCTCATAGGTACGCGCTCCGACTACTTAGTTAAATATCACTTTCTTATTAGATGTCGAACTGTGT
>OY744521.1:168687229-168689729 GCA_963556195.1 Sepiola atlantica | reverse complement strand
AACCATTTTGGAAGAATAATAACAATGTTTCTTTGATATGACGTAGGTGCCTTCAATAGCATATTTAAACATGAGTTCTTTGAAATGACCGAGGCGCCTCTTATTTTTTTTTATTTTCTTCGAGAGAGTAAAAACATTTTTGTTTGGGGGGGGGGGTAAACAAATATTTTTTTACTTTTTTTAACTGAAAATATTACTATGTATAGGGGAGAGTAACAGTTTTTTTTTGGGGGGGGGGGGAGAATAATTTTTTTTTTTACTAAAAATATTCCTATTCATAGGGAGGGTAAAAAAAATTGGGGTAGAGTCGACATTTTTTTTTCTTTATTTTTACTGAAAAATATTATTGGTCGGAAACAAAGAAAATCAATGTTTAACCACCCAATAAATATGACTGGGACTCCATCGGATTACGGATTAGCGTTCATTTCTGACGAGGCAACCGAGCAAAAATGTGCGACCGGAGGGAGTATATATTTGCTAGTATATATATATATATATATATATATATATATATATATATATATATATATATATATATATATATAAGACAAACAAAAAGAGTTTCACATTAGAAAAAATCGACATGGCTGTGCAAGGAACACTTAGAAAAGTATAGAATCGCTACCGCTAGCAGAATAAAAGGATATTCGAATAAACTACAAAATGTCAAGGAAAATAAAAAAAATATAAACTTTGGATAAAGAGATGAAACCATGAATCACATCATGTGTGAAGGCTTAAAAAGATCATGAAAATAGATCAAACTTGGTTAGCAAATTTGTCCACTTGTGTTTTTTTCAAAAGTTCATGCCGTAACCACGGTGCAAAATTCTATGAAATAAAACAGGGGGCAAATATTTAAAAGCAAGAGTAAAGAGTTATAGAGGAACGAAATGTCTATGAGGGCGAGAACCATCCGTAAATTATTTGAAAGAAATACCTATGAAATGTCGAAGACGTTTATTGTCACGTTAATTTATTGCATATTATTTGTTATTATTAAATAGTAATGGGCGATACGATAGCACCATAAAATTACTGTCAGTTTAATCTACAGGAGAATACAAGACATCTGGGCAAATTTTCTGTTATTCTGATTCAAGAGAAATACATAATTTTTGTTCCAGCGACAATTAAATGGCTACGGCTTGTTTAGTTTTGGCACTTATGCTTGGAGCAAGGAGTTTTATATGTTCTGATACTCTACTTCATCTTGTTGCTTCTCAATTAGTTAACACGAAATATTTATAGACTGAGTGCAGTTTAATTTTTGTCTCAATCCGGCGTTCCTCTGTTGGGAAACTAGAATTTGTACCAAACCGACCTTGGGTCTAACTCTCGTGAGGAAACAAGCTAGTAGGGACTTGTTTATTAACACTGAACAAAACTAATAAGCAAGCGGGGCTTAATCCCATCATCCTAGCCGTGAGCAATAGTTTTCAAAGTATAACAGTGCATATTTAATTTATATTCGAAAGGTTAATGATTTAGCTTTCTGTTTCAGAGCACATACAGTGTTAATATTTGTGGATGAACATGATTTTCATGGAAAACAATGAAAGATACACACAGTTTTATTTTATGCACTGCTTCACTATTTATATTCATAATAAACAGGTTTGTATTCCCTTTTCTGCGTTTTAAAAAAATATTTGTCTATTTTTCGTATCTGTTTGATAGAAGGGAACATAAAATAGTAAAGCCAAACGTATTGTGGATTTAGCTTTTACTAACTGTTCATAATTTTGCATGGCTCATTAATTTATATTAAGAATTAACTGGTGAAAATCAACGCGGAATTTGGATATAAATACATTTCGAAACATGCACATTCTGAGATAATTGAACACGACAATTTGTTTCATGAAAAACAATTAAGTAAAATGCAGTACAACTGTATTATTGTGATGATAAGAACATCTGCTGAATTTCTGACTTATAGATTCTGTATTTAAATGTGCAGTCTCTGTCTGATACAGTTTGGTTTGCCACTTTTGGCGACATCTCATATATTTTCAGATATTTACGTCGAAACGCAATATTTTTTATAAATCATTAATTGTGTTCGATTAGCTGAATGCACCTCTATATTTTATTACGAGCTTGAATTGATGGCGAGTTTTTATCTTTCCTAACTTGTAAGTACGCAATTGAACGAACTAGATTTAACTCTGAGTTTGCATACCATATCATCACGAGGCCCTCCTAAATTATAAATCGCTATCATATTTAGTATTTACAAAAATGTTATTTTCATGCAAATATCACCAATTCTCTCTATTAGTATTAGATCAATGTAGACCACAAGTTAGAAATGTGGTTATTTAAATGGTTCAAGTACTGCTGCTAACAAAATATATGATTTCCCATATAGAAGAACTATTTTTTCCAAATGCACAACACTCTCTGTTAATCTACAGCATTTGCTGCTCGTCGAGGAGGTGCGTCAATGTGCTTGTTTTATGATGTGCTCTAAAGAATTTACTGAACTTGTACC
>OY744521.1:168502229-168679729 GCA_963556195.1 Sepiola atlantica | reverse complement strand
AAATCAAATAAAAAGTTCAATACACTCACTTTGTGTTGAAATCATGATGTTCAACATTCAGGATTCAAATGATTTGATCGGAGCAGCACAAACAAATATTCGCTGGTTAAATGGAAAATCCGCTGAATCCGATTGTAATAAAATTAAATCAAACTGAGTCAATATATTCAGCCATTTCTTCTTCCGGGTCCGATAAAGATTATTCCAATGAATAAAGTAAAATTTGAAAGTAATCACTCTCTCGCAAGCCAAGTAAACAAACCCATAAATCTTCTAAATTATTTGATAGGGCAAGATCTGTGAAATTTCCTGAACATGTTTTAATTTGTATGACTTGGATGGATTTTATGACTTTAACAAATAAGTATGTTTTTTGCTTGATATATTTGATGTGTTATGTACTTTTATTTATTTTTGTATATATGTTTATATATTTTCAAAGCGTAATAACGTCACTGCGATAATGGTCCTCGGAGGAGAAGAATTATCTTGGAAATTCATGAGTGAAGGACGTTGAGATACTTTGCCTGAATTTGAATTCTAATAAAGTCTGATTCGAACCTTATTTCATTATTTCATTCCATATTATGCTATTAATGCTCTATCCAGTATATTGAGCTTTAGTCTTTATCCGGATGTTTCACTAATAAAAAGATATTAGTTGTCTTCATATATATATATATATATATATATATATATATATATATATATATATATATATGCTTACATATCATAATGAATGAATGCAAAATATTTTTCGATCTATCCTAACTATGTTTATATCAAACCACGTTACGCTTATTTAATTCAATTATACATTTAAGTTTGTTCGAATACATAATATATAACCAACGGTGCACTGCGTAAACCCATTCATGCCGATACTTAATGTGAATAATACTTTTCATAAACAGTTTACTACAAATCCCTATTCTGCACAATTCTATTTTTATTTTCACTCTACACTTTCCTTATATATATATTCAACATGTTCGTTCATATTAATGTTATTATTAGTTATAGTAGTAATATTGATCAAACGATTTCATGAAAACATTAAAAATTATTATTTTGAAATTTGAATGATAACTACGGACAAGTGTATGCATGCGTAGGTTTACAGAAGCAGGAAAGTTCACACCATTGATTACATCTTCCCTCCTGCTGTATGAACATGTTGATGGACCCTTTTTATCCTGGGTTTTTGTCCGCCAATATTTATTTTTGTTTTTATTCATATTTTTATCATTCATTTTCTCATAGTAAACGGCTTCTAATGCCTAATTCGAAGCTGCCCTCTATCAATAGAGGGTTGTCCACGTTCGCAATCCGGGAGATGTGTCGGATGGCTTGAGGAGACAGTACACCATTTTTTTTAATATTTGTTCAGGGTTTATTTCAAGTAAAAAGGATTCTCATGTCAGAGTCTCTGAAAAAACCCTGTACAGAAAGACCGAAGGCACCCGAGGGTGGTGTCAGGTAGGTATTCAAGTCTTCCCTATATATGTGTCTGTTTGTGTTTGTAAGTATATTTCGAGTAAAACAAAATGGTAATATAGATTTCAGAGAATACATTATTTTAATCAATGAAACAGAACAAAAAAATTGCATAAAATGTTCCTAAAAGAATTATCGTCTGACACTTTCAGAGGAACGCCAGATTTATCAATTACAAACAAAATTAATCGAATGAGACATGGGAGGAAAAATGTTTCACTTGGAATGAAACTTGCTGCCGGAACTCTAGCAGAAACTCGCTTTGAAGCGAGCTGACACCAGAAGATATTCTTGTTTTGAAACAACAGCTTACCTTATGTATATATATATATATATATATATATATATATATATATATATATATATATATATATATATATATCATAACATGTAAAATATTAACCTTTATCAATGCAATATTCATGTATTATTTTTTTTACTTTAATCTTATTAATTTTGGAATACTATTTTATCATCAGAGTTACCAGTATTGTGTCATTTTTTTCATAAAAAAACACAAAAACCAAAAATAAACAAACTGTTTTCCTTGTATTACTTCGATAAAATGTCCTAGTTATGGTGTGTTCGCGCCGATGTCGTTGACAGTTTTGAATTCAAATTCTGGTTGCAGAACAAATAAAGCATTTGCATGCTAGAAGCTTAAGAAAATGTGTCGTCCATTTCAAAGCATTGGTGGGTCAGTATTATAAAATTGAAAATAGAAGCCTTTATAAATGCAATATTAATTTATTATTTTCATTTTTTCTTTCTCTCTTTGATCTTATTAATTTCGGAATAATATTCTATCACAAGAATTGACGAGTATTGTCTCATTTTTTGTTTCATGAAAAACACAATAACAAAAGTAAACACACTTTTTTCTTTTTGCTATTTCGATAAAATGTCCTTGTTATAGTTTATCCGCACCGATGTCGTTGGCGGTTATGAATTCAAATTCTAGTAGCAGAACGAAGAAAGTTTAAGAAAATGAGTGGTTCATTTATATATATATATATATATATATATATATATATATATATATATATATATATATATATATATATATATATATATATATGATGATTTTATTTACACAGACATGTACAAAATCTACGACACTGGCATGTCGATGTTATCGATCAAGAGTTACTATTAGCTGAGATCTCATCAGGCAGAGTTAGCATCCGATCTTAACCTCAGATCATATTTGGAGAGAATGAAATGGAGGGATAAAGAAAGAGAAGAAAAGAAATTTAACATTTCCAAAATTGGGGCCGTTAAAAAATTTGCAATTAAAAGTCTAAAAAATCAAAAAATCTAAAAACAAAAACAAAAAACAAAAAACAAATAATCTAAAAAGACTAAAATCTAAAATCTGAAACAAACAGGACAACTAAATAAATAAATAAATAAAAAATAAGGTGGAAATAGAGGCATATAATGAAGGGAGAAGTGATAGGAAGGTAGACACATAAAGGAAAAGAAGGAGAAGGAAAGAAAAAGTTTGTTGATTTAGATCGAGAGAGAAGAGATAGGAAATAGCAAGTAGGAGGGGGAGGTGTACATGCACGAATCAAGTGTCAAAAAAAGAAAACTACAGTTATTTTCAAGCAGAGCCTATAAATGTATTTTTCAAGTGAACTATAATATTGTGTATATGAGTGTATGTGTGCGTCCCGGCAAACCAATCAGACGCGTGTAATTGGTGTGGTGGTGGGGTGTTAATCAAATGTGTCGTCGATTCTGAATTTATATTACCTTTGCATTGTATCTAGAGTTTATTAGCTTACCATTAATAAATTAATAAATCGAATAAATATATTCGTTAAGTATAACAGGATAGGTAGTAGTAAGAATAATTGTAATAATAATGCACACCCATAATAATTGAGATGAAATAATGAAAATAATAATGAATGATAATAAAAATAATGATACTAGTTTAATTTAATTTAAAAGTACTAAAAAAATATAGCTAAAGAATAACTAGAAAATGCCGGCGTTATTAATTATTATTATTATCAATAATAATAATAATAATAATAATAATAATAATAATAATAATAATAATAATAATAATAATAATAATAATAATAATAATAATAATAATAATAATAATATATAAATAAAATAGTAATAATAATAGCATAGACGACTACAACGATAATGGTGGTCAATAATATTTAAGAATTTATTAAAAAAATAATAGTTAAGGAAAGAAATAGAATAATTAAGAAATACTAGGAGGTAGTGATACTCATAATAATATTAAATAATAAGATAATGTTTGCCGATATTGTGATATGGGTTAATGGTTGTAATAATGCTGATCATATAACAATAGTAATAATAGTGGTTTTACCGAGAGCAGTAATGTGAGGTGTAATCCCAGTAATCTTAACAATAGTAATAATGATAGTGAAAAATTAATAAATAATAATAGAACAGTACAAAGAGTAGTAGTAGTTATAATGGTGATAATAATAGCAATATCAATGAAAACAGTAATAATAATAATAATAATAATAATAATAATAATAATAATAATAATAATAATAATAATAATAATAATAATAATAATAATGATTGAAATAAAATAATAAAGTTATAGATAATGACATTATCATTACTATCAATGACAGTGGAAGCAAAAGTCAGGTAACGGTAAAACATGGCAATATCAATATTATTAATAATAGTAATACTGTTAATTTCAGTGCCGCAAATAATAATAACTATAATAGTAACAGCAGACATGATACCACCACTAACAACTATAGTGATTTTGATAAAAGTTCAGAAGTGAAAAATAGTTCAATGTCAAATAATTAAGTTTGAAATATTAATAATAGTTATAATAATTGATAATGATAATCTAAAAAAAAATCTAAGAAAATATAAAAAAATATAAAAATATTAATCAATAAATAGATAAAAATATAAGGGGATATTTAAGGGTAAGGAAAAATACAGAAGATGACAATTAGTATTAATCGTTGAGGGTATAATAATAATAATAATAATAATAATAATAATAATAATGATAATAATAATAATAATAATAATAATAATAATAATAAAACTAATACTAATACTAATACTACCACTACTACCAATACTGCTACCACCAATAATACCACTACAAATAATACTACTAATAATAATACTACCAATAATAATACTACTTCTAATAATAATAATAATAAGTAATAAAAAAGTATAAGATACTAGTTGTGTTTACAAGGTTACCAGTTAAAGGGTAGGTGAAGTTTTTTTTTGTTTTTGTATATAGTAACAGCCTAAGGGGTTATAAGTGGATTACTAAGAAGGTGTAATCTTTTATGCCTACAGTTAATTGATGTTTCTTGTTTTTTGTTTAGAAGTTTGCCCCTATCATTTAATTAAATTATTTCAAGTTGTACTGTTAGGCAAAGGTAATAAGGTGAGTTTAGGGAACCACAGGTGCTAGTTTTTCTGATTGTGTTCCAGGTCACTGTTGGTGATTTGTTATTGTTGTATAGTTCCCAGTAATATATAGAAAGTGAGGTTCTTTTTTTATATGTAGG
Source organism: Sepiola atlantica (assembly GCA_963556195.1). Classification (NCBI taxonomy): domain Eukaryota; kingdom Metazoa; phylum Mollusca; class Cephalopoda; order Sepiida; family Sepiolidae; genus Sepiola; species Sepiola atlantica. The sequence goes on along the minus strand of OY744521.1, from coordinate 168,674,666 downwards.
GTTATTAAAAGAACACTTATGTCCAGTATATATTTATTTGAAGGTATTACCAGCCATACTTATGTAGAATTTTTTCAGGGTTGGGTTTTCTTTAGTAGGGATTGTTGCTTGATATACTGATTGGGTTATTTGCCAATTTTGTTGTAATGGGCATTCTTTTTCGATTGTGCAGTTACGGGCCTTGGTATTTGTTGTTTTTGTTGCGGTAGTTTTTTCATTTAGAATGTTATTGTTATGTTTTTTTATTATTTTTTCTAAATTTTAGCCACAGCCATAGCTTAATTTGAGGATGTTTTTATTAAAAATGTTATGCAGTATATTGTTGGGAGGGAAGTGTAGATTAATTAATTTTAAATTTTTTTTACCGAGTTTGGTTTTAACAATGTTATTATATGGGGGTGTGAACCAAATAATTTTTCTACCCCTATTTATGCCTCTGTTGTTAGGAGGTGTAGGTTTGGTGAATTTAATTTGGGTGTCTTTGTATCCACTTTGCTTTAACGCTTTATTGTAAAAGTCCTTATGTTTGTTAAAAATTTCTTCATTAGAGGAGTTATCACTAATTCTTTCTTCGATTGATCTGGGGATGTGTTGAATTATGGTTTTGGGTGGTTAAAGCGTGGGATTACATAGATCGGGTTGGCATTATCTCTCATAAGTTTCTTTATTTAAGTTGAATGTTACGTCTAAAAAATAACTATTTTAATGTTGGATGTTATTTCAACTTTGAGATCTAATCTTTTAGATTTTTTGGATTTTTGATTTTTAATTTTTTAACCGCCCTAATTTTTGAAATGTTAGATTTCTTTTCTTCTTCTTCTCTCTCTTTATCCCTCCATTTAATTCTCTCCAAATATGATCTGATGTTAAGATCGGATTCTAACTCTGCCTGATGAGATCTCAGTTTATAGTAACTGTTGACCGATACCATCGACATGCCAGTGTCGCAGATTTTGTACATGTCTGTGTAAATAAAATTATCATATATAAAGCTCTCTATAATGATATTGATCAATTTTTTATAAACCCGGTTAAAATTATCTGGATTACCACCCTGTGGATATTTTTTACCTGGATTATTACCATTATATATATATATATATATATATATATATATATATATATATATATATATATATATATATATATATATATATATATATATATATATATATATATATATATATATATATATATATATACTCCCGATGTAAGACTCGATTATCTGGATCGTATTTCAATCTAACTGTTCAATGAAATACAAACTAACTTTTCAACGGCTTAGCGTGTCACGTGTCGTTTGATAATTCAGCGTCTCGTCTGGTTTTGGTTTTGTTTATAACGGCTGCGCGTCTTACGTCTTTGTTTGAAAACCTTCTCTTATATCGAAGAAAAAAATAAAATAAATTAATTAAAATAAATAAGATAAAGTAAATAAAATAAATATAAATAAATACTTAATTAAATAATATTCGTAACATTAATACAAAGAAATGATGAAATTATCTACATGGTCCGAGGGAGAACACAATTGAGAAAAAAAACAGGTACATCTCTCAACGTTATGGGGGAGTTGAATAATTGCAGATCTTCAACTGATGTTTCAATTATTTTTCTAAACAGGCTAGGTCGGGAATTGTTAATAACTAACGCCTCAATAATATTGAGATGATAGTTCGACCTGTCACTGTGTAATACAGAAAAGCACACATCAGAATACTGGTCAAAACAAATATTTGTTCCAGCCAGATGATTACCGTTGGCAGATTCATGTGCTTGAATGTTTACGGATTACCTCGAAATCTTGTGCTAACGAATAAAACGTGGAATATGTTGGACTATTCTCATTTATAATCTTTGTGATGCTCCACACTAACACAGACATTTATAAACAACATAATTATTTTGAATGGCTGACAAAACATCAATACGGAAAGAAGATATAATGGTTCGCGTCGAGTAAACTACTCTCAGCATGGTTACTGAAAAACAGCTTTGAGTAGAAGAAGAAATCATTTTGATGGTATCAAGGCCGTCACAATATAATCATGGAAGTTTCAAATAGATAGAGCATCGTTACCGGCCAATAAATTTATCACCATTAAATACATCAACTTTGTGTGCGATAGTGGTTTTCATGATATTGATGGGATATCCATTGGTAAGAAACCAATATTAATAATTTTTCTAAGTTCATTATCGAGTCTGGTTAGTGAATAAATCATAAGTGCTCGATCAGTAAAAGTACTAGTAACATTTACTTTTCTTGGTTATGGGGCAAAGGGAAACAAAATTAGATAATACCTGTGAAGTTTGGTTTTGTATACACAGAGGTTACACACGTTAAACCAGCTTTAGACACTAAAACATCAAGGAATGGGCGGAAAACGCAATCGACCTCCACAGTAAATTGAAATGATGGATGTTTGATACAAAGAAGACGAAGAAAGTATCAAGCCCCCCTCCGTGATGGAAAGCAAGCAAAAGTGTCATCAACGTAACTTGTGTAAAATACCGGCTTGGGCATTTTGGAAAACAAAGTGTTTTGAAAAAATCCAATGAAAATGTTGCCTAAAGATAGATAAAGAGGGCTACACGTGGATATACCATCAATTCGCCGATACATTTTATTGTTAAAACTGAAAGAAAACTGATTTAGTAGCAAGATCCATCAGTTCAACAAAAAAATAATTTCAGGAAATTGTGGAGATTTGTAGTGATCGACTATTATATATATATATATATATATATATATATATATATATATATATAGAGAGAGAGAGAGAGAGAGAGAGAGAGAGAGAGAGAGGGAGAGAGGGAGAAAGAGAGATAGAGAGAGAGAGAAAGAGAGAGAGAAAGAGAGAGAGAAGGGGTAAGATAATACTTCAAAGATACAAATAATATCTTGTACAAGTAGATTATCAAGATAAAAACAAAGCTCAATATAGTGTATAGATCAATAATCGTATTAAATAACATAATAAAATGTACAATTAATCAGATTCTATTAAAGTAAGTTCAAAGTCAAAGAGTGATACTGCGTCCTTAGCTCAATGTCATTGCGGTAATGGTCTTCTTAAGAGGATTTCCTTTGAAAACTTATGAGTTAAGGACTCCTTGTTTTTGAACTTTAATAAAATCTTAATTATTTCTCATTTCAGTATGCCATTCAATACATCAATATATATATATATATATATATATATATATATATATATATATATATATATATATATATATATATATATATTTAGGAACATTTCAACGCTTCTTGTTACACGTAAATAATGCATATATTTCTCTCTCTATATATATATATATAACATAGAAGTGATCATAAGTAAAAAAGGCTTAAGCCAACACACCATGTGATAGATATTTAAGATGATTTTTTCTGTAACTTTATGCACAGAAAATCGTTTAGAAAAAAGTTTATTTACGGACCCATACAAATAGTTTTTACTATAATACTATTATCAACTATATAGTTAAAGAATGAAATAGGAAATTTTATATCTGAAATTAAATAGCACTAAATGAATATGTAATCAGGTATTTGTTTGTTATCACATAATTGAACCGTAAGATATATATAAGATCTACATGATTTGAAAATAGTGAAGAAAGATTTAAATCTAATACTAATGGTATACACCAAACAATTCAAAGTAAAAACTTTAAAAAGTAATCCATTCATATTGCTCTACAGTATGTAATAGTTAAGTTTAATTTGTATCTTGTTTATTCATTTTCGAATGTGTTCTCCGGATCTTTTGACAGGCTTAATGTATATTTGAAGTATTACATTGAGATATCTAGAAAAGTGTTTAATGACTATTTGAGTTACAGCTAAAAAGAAGTAAGCATAACAATACTAATAAGTCAATTAGATGTATGAATTGTTGAGTGAACATATAAACTCCTTTATCATATAAAAAATGGTTTGCTATAACAAAGATGAAGATAAACTGTTGATTGCATTTTAAGAATAATTTTATATATGAGTGATGATGTTGATCGAAATGCGTACAAAATTTAGTTAAATCTCCAGTTTAAATACAATTAGTTATTCTCTTTTTATGAAACATCACATACGAAGGCCAACCGCTTTGCCTATCTTTGCCCTCAGAATGATACATAAAATAAATATCTTATTGATCTTAGTAACATCCCATTCGGACTATGATTTACAGTAGTTACCCAGTATTGACGAATAATTATGAAAACTTTGACTTGTTCGACAATATAACAACAGCCCATCTAATTTGAAGTGTTATATTATACTGTAAATATGATTCAGGAATTAAACTGTAAAATTATCTGAGTTATCCCCCTTTCTTTCCTTTTAGAATATAATGAAACGTGTGGAAATAAAATATATCTAATGGATCAATACTCAATAATGCTATACATCTAAGACTGACGGAATACATTTAAAATATGATTGAAACTAGAAATGTAATAAATAATAAGTTAATGTATATTTACAATAATTAACTGTTAATTTCGAAATGTAATCTTAATTTTATCTAGATTATTATTGAAATTGTTGGTTACCCAGATATTCAAGTAGGGTTACTGTATGGTTTTAACCTTTTGATTTATTCAGCTATTTACTTTATCTTATTTATTTTAATTAATTTGTTTAATTTTTTTCTTCCATATAAGAGAACGTTTTCAAACAAAGACGTAAGACGCACAGCCGTTATAAACAAAAACAAAACCAGACGATACACTGAATTATCAAACGACACGTGACACGCTAAGCCGTTGAAAAGTTAGTTTGTACAGTTAGATTGAAATACGATCCAGATAATCGACTCTTACATCAGTGAGGGGGCCGATACGCAAAAAAGTCGTCGAGAGAAAAGCCATCAAACGGTGTGTATTCGCTGCTGATGGCCAGGCATTGTTTGGAGGTTGAAATAGAGTATTCTTCCAGTTAAACAACCGGGAGTATATATATATATATATATATATATATATATATATATATATATATATATATATATATATATATATATATATATATATATAATAATGGTAATAATCCAGGTAAAAAATATCCACAGGGTGGTAATCCAGATAATTTTAAATAGGTTTATAAAAAGTGCTCAATTCAAAATAGAGCTTTATATATGATAATGTTATTTACACAGACATGCACAAAATCTGCGACACTGGCATGTCGATGTTATCGATCAACGGTTACTATAAAATGAGATCTCATCAGGCAGAGTTAGAATCCGATCTTAACCTCAGATCATATTTGGAGAGAATGCATTCAAAAAAGTTTTCTTCAGTTACATAGAAAGAGTTTATTGATAAAGATACCTATGACAGGATCCGCCCTGTGGGTTCTCAACGACCCAGAATGTACGGGCTACCTAATATTCATAAGGAGGGAGTTCCATTGAGACCCTGTCTATGATTGGTTCTCCTCAGCATGAGCTCGCAAAATGGCTTGCTGATATCCTTGATCCTGTCTTACAGACGTTTTCAATTAATTGTATTGCTGATTCTTTCCGTTTCGCTTCATTTATTCGCGATTTGAATGAAACCATTGAAATATGAGCTGATATGCTTTTTCGTAGCTCATTAACCCCTCCCGCCTTTCCTAAAAGCATTTTTCTGGAGCTCAAGGGGCTGGCCACTAAGTCGGTCAGTTTCAGTTTAGATAATATAATGTATCAGCAGATTGATGGGGTGGCGATGGGCAGTCCTTTGGGTGCTATCCTAGCGAACATTTTCCTAGGTTTTCAGGAATCCTTGTTGTTTTATCCGGTTGCCAGACCCTTTCGTTATCATCTTGAGGAAGTCTTACAAATAATGACGAAACGTTGATGAATACATAAAAAACATATTTATGTTTTTTCCTTTTTCATTACCCATATATATATATATGTGTGTGTGTGTTTTTGTTATCATCTATGTGCGTATTCGTTTCGTCTTTGAATACAGATGTAACTATTCACTACTGGTCGCGTGATTCGAAACCCCAGGTTCCGAATATATTACAACTCAAATCCAGACATAAAGACCCCCACGGCCACAGCTGAATTGCTAGATAAAAAGTGATAATTGTAACAGTTCTTTCGGCGACTTGATGTCAAGAGAGCGTTAAAGTCAAGGGGGTGTTCTAGTGGCTACAATTAATAATAAATATTTGTTTTGTTCATTATATATGTACGTAAACGTTCCGTCCTTTAATCGGGATTCGTCAGCATAGAGATTTTACTATTTTTACTGGTCGCGTGATTCGAAACCCCTTATTTGTATATATATATATATATATATATATATATATATATATATATATATATATATATATATATGTTACACACATATATTATCATCGAAACGCATATGCATATGCAACGTTTGAAGTAAAATTTAATATCAGTGTAACAGTATATATTGGATATGTATTATGGCAGTGATTACTTATATGCACTAGAGTTCATTTATTTTGAAATTAATGTACTATTCTTCATATCATCGGAAGAATTCTTAACGTACACAAATAAATTGCAAAATATACAGTAATTCCATGGTTTCTAATGCCGAATCCGTTTTGTTAAGAGTTTTTATAGAGTCTGGTTCTGCAAATATGCATTTACAGTATTTTCTCTGTCTACTTATTGAGTATGTTGTTGTATTTGTATACCTTCGGCGTATGTTTCACAGATATTCATATGTATCCTTTATAGATCATATTAAAATTTAACCGATAATACTCATCCTTGTAAAAGTAGATCTGAAAGTTATTCCGACTAATATCTGATTACACTTGTCCTAAAACTTCTAAACTGTGGGTACGCCACCAATAATAATAAAATGAAAGAACACCCCTACTTTAAAGAGGGAATAGACTTGGAGAAAGTGGGGTAGCACATCGGTAGAAACTAAATGTAATCATTAACGTTGATGTCGATAATATTTCGAATATAATCAATGTATATGAAAACGTTTACAGAAAATGTATAATAATAGCCATTAAATAAACATGCACGAATTTCGAGTGTAAGTCCGCTTTCAACTATTACCAGTTACAATCTCAATCTAAACGCAGATATCTATGTTGTCCTACATTTTCCGATCTTATATAAGAAAGACGGATTTTCCTAAAGGTCTTTCGTCGTTAGCATGAATACTACATAACCGCACGACACTTTATCAGCATTTTCTACACGGTTACAGCAGAGATACGCCATATTTAGTTCCGGCTATATATATATATATATATATATATATATATATATATATATATATATATATATATATATATATATATATTCTCGCTTTCTGACCAGTTTCCTTCTGTCTTTATTTGACTTGTGTAACTAATGATAAACATGTTCGCTTATAAATATAAGAAGAGTACATGTACGATGGAAGCATTGGTAAACGAAGTAACCCAGTGTCTATAATTTCCGAGAGGTCAGGACATCAAACTATGGATACAGATATAGCAAAGCAGAAAGAAAAGTGGAACAATAATTTCTAGATAGAATTTCTTATATATACGAAATTATATAAGCAGTTTCTGGCAGTGTGTTGACGAAAAGTATAGTCTCACTTTTCTTAACATTGTTCATTCTTATATTTCAGGTAAAACTATACATATGGTAGTGTTCTTGTTTGTTATAGTCATTGAAATATTACATATTGCAAACATGTTATGTATTTCACATGTTTTACATATCTCACACATTTCACATGTTATGTAGAATGTCTTTTTTGATAGTAAGTTCGTCTCAAATATAGTTTAATATAGTTATATTATTATTTATTATATATATTATATTTATATTATCATATATATATATATATATAGATAGATAGATATTATTATTATTATTATTATTATTATTATTATTTGTTTTTATTTTTCATCCTACCGCTTTATCTCAAATCTGCTTGGCTTAATTGCACGAACTTTATTTGTAATACTCTCTACGCTGTCCGGTGTGCACTTCTGGGGTACATCTTAGTAGTATTTCAATCTGCAACACTTCTATATTCATCACAACTAGTACTAATACTAAAATAGTACTAATACTGCTAATGATAAATAGTATGTCGGCTCAAATAATATGTTAGAATTGCACTAAAGGTGGTATAAAACAACCTTTGTTTTGCTCAACTCTCACACAACAAGAAACAGTCAAATAATAATGATAATATTAATTAAAGTAATCTCACTTATAAGAGTTATTAGTATTTACGAGATAAGAAAAACACTATTGGCTTAATGATTTTTTATAAATCGCTCCTGCGAGAATTGTTGAAAATGGAAGACTAGGAGGGGTGTATTAATAAGTCTAAAATATGATAGCTATAAATATAATTCCTTCAAATCAAAACATAACTCCCCTTGCACAATATCCAAGAAGAAATATATATATATATATATATATATATATATATATATATATATATATCGATTTTGAGATTTATAAATGATTGATTAATATGTCCTAGAAATAAAACATTATCTCCCGTCATGACGAAACGGGTACATAAATAACAATAAGATGCACTTATCTATCTAAAACTGTTGATTAAAGTCAACCCCCAAATACTTTACCATCATTTGGTATGCGCTAAGCAAAAGAAAAACGATTTTAAGGCGGCTTTTTGTCTCGTAATTTCAAAGAAATATAAGTGACATATTAATGAATTATTTTGTCAAAATATTAAGTTCCCTTTCAAAATGGGGCAGACTAAATGACGGATACATTTCCTCAGTCTTAAATTAAAGCACGTTTCAAATATAAATTGATTCATTATCCACGTCTCAGAGGATTTGAAGGACTCAAACAGGAAGAGGTTCAGAGCTGGTAAACGATTTAGGAAAAAGACGAGCTAAACTCCCCTAACTGTTGAAGAAAAAGTGACAGTCTACCGTTCAGATGACGCACGTGCTTATTTAACGTTCGAATTAACTCGAAATCCTAAAACTAAGTAGTTGCCAAATCTCAAAACATGATGAACAATTTCCGTGGAATTGTTGATAATAGGAATAATAAGTTTTAAATTATCGAACCATTATAAATGCACTTTTAGAAAACTTACAGGTAATTAGTTATATGAATTAAAATGCCGTTACTTAGACATATTATTTTTTTTGTCTTTAAAATTTTAGTATATTTAAAAACGCGTCTCTTTATTTTCCTGAACATTGTTCATTTCTGGAATGACTAAAATTATTTTTGCACTTCAAATATTGAATATTATCGATTGTTTACCAAGCTAATCGCTTGGAATAATACAAAGAATTAATTTAATAGTTTTATATTATTTGTTTGTCGTCTTGTTTGAATAAACACCTGCACATGTTGAAAGAAATATATTCTCTATATGTGGTAGCTTATTATGTGTTTATCCACTCAACGGGGGCATATCTCAACGAAATTCATAAAAAAAAAATAATGTTCCCATGTTTCTCAACATTTTGCGTAGAAAATATACTGGAAAATCCATAAAACTATCCATTCATTAGTTTAGCAGATTATCCTGTACATAGAAATATATATATATATATATATATATATATATATATATATATATATATATATATATATATATAAACTGTGTTTCTCGCTTTATTGCAGATCATAATATTGTTAATAACTTCAATAATATAAATCGCACAAGTTTGAAATTTTGCACACTGAAAGAGTGCTCCTAATACGTTAGATACGAACATATTTTGCAAATCTACACTATATTTCTACAGTTATAGACATGTATACATTGGTTAGCCACTTTCACTGTTTCTCGCTTTATTGCAGGTTTGTAAAAATGCCCCCAAACCGACGTTTGACTGTTACTGAAAGGCAAAGGGTTGTAGCTGGCCTTGCAGAAGGGCTGACACTTCTTGATTTAGCCAAAGAAACTGGGAAGGGATAAGATACTCTTTGTTTCTTTTGTGGAGAAGCCCAACACTGCACCAAGGAATGATAAGGTTACAAGAAGTAACATTGCCCATCGCGATATGCGGAAAATATGCAGACAGATCATTAGGGAACCAAATGGCACTAGCGCCTCCATTTTTGGCAAAGCTGGCGTTGTTGGGATGCCCAGGAAGACCAGATGCAGTGTCCTGAATGAGATGGCCTTGAACAAAACCCATAAGGGAAAACGCATTGCGTGGTCAGAAAAATACATGAAAACGGACTTCCAACAGGTTCCATTCACAGATGAAGCTAGAGCCGCACTTGATGGTTCGGATAGATGGGCTAAAGTATGGAGTATTACCGGAGCTGCTATCTCACATCGCGTTCGTCGCCAACTAGATGGCTGGGGAGTTATGTTTTGGGCGGCTAGCATAGGTGATAAATTAATAGGACCTTTCCGAATGCGAGAGGGGGTGAAACTCACTAGCCAAACATACATCTCGTTCTTAGATGAGCATTTGTCACCTTGGCTGGACGACCTTCCTTTACTTCGTCTACGTCAACTGCTTTTTGTGCAAAACAATGCTCCATCTTATGCAGCAAAAGCTACGACTACCTTCCTCGCATATCTGGGCATCAAGGGAGATAGTCTCATGACTTGGCCTCCTTGTTCTCTTGACTTCAATCCGATTGAGTAGTTCTGGTCAATTTTAAAGAGGAAGGTTTATGAAGGAGGACAACAATTTATATCAAAAGATGCCCTCTGGAATAAAATTGTTGATGTTGCTAGTAGCATAACACCTTCCCAAATCAACAGATTGACTTCATCTCTTGATGGGAGACTGCAGAGGGTAATTTCAAGAAATAGGAGATTTGATGATAAATGATTCAATTTTGTGGTGCATATCTGGTAATTTCTTCCTTACATTTCATTCATATTGTTGCTAAGTCAATTTTTTTATCACCTATGGACTGTATTTTAACAAACCTGCAATAAAGCGCGAAACAGTAAAAATTGCTAACAAATACATAAATGTCTATAAATTTTGTAAATATGGTATAGATTTGCAGGATATTTTGGTATCTTTCCTACATGGAAGCACTCCTTCAGTGTGCAAAATTTCAAGCTTGTGCGATTTATATTATAGAAGTTATTAACATTATTATGATCTGCAATTAAGCGGGAAACACAGTTTATATATATATATATATATATATATATATATATATATATACATACCTAACTTTATATATAGAAAGTGGTATATTACTATACATAAATGAATATATCATTAGGAACTTTTGAATATATATTTTAGTTAATACGGTAACATTGCCAAATAATTTTTTTTGTAAATTTAAACATTTTGGGTGCGCATATATATTTAGGTATGCGTATATGTGTTTTTTTATATATATATATATATATATATATATATATATATATATATATATATATAGTTGTGCGAGATAAACTCCTAAACTAATGAACTGATCATTATATATTTTGGAATTTATGTTCTCAGCAACACATTGAGTTACACACGACATTGTGTTTTGTGACCTATACAATCGGGGGAAAGGCGCCAACACAAACTCGCACAGTCCATGCAAAATATGTTAAAATAAATAAATACGAAAAATGTAATAGAGAAAAATCTTTCCTTACATAAAATTATGTGTTATATTAAGTCATACATTTTAAAAGAGAACGGTGCGCGCGATAGAACGTCAATAATAGGCTTGGTAAAATCTTAAATGATGAAATTCTTCTAAATTATGGAATATGTACTCTGGTAAATCGCGTGAGTAACGTAGGCACACTTTTTATTTATTTTGTAAACTTGACCATTTAGAGACCTGCCACTGAAACCGTACGTATAGGACCTAAAGAAAGGAAACATTAACATTTCAAACTAATGTTATATGTATTACTTATACCCGTCCTTTGAGAGGTATTCTGCTAGTTACATATATTTTATAGACATAACATTCATACCTTTCTTTTCAAATCGATACTTTTATTATTCACCGACTTTTGTCATCGTTCATTCCTATATATATTTTTCTAAATTCGATTTTACTAATACATAACACATTTACACCCTTCTATTCTTATTATTGTAAGATGATCTCTTAATACATGTCATAATAATGATAATCATTATTTTCCGCAAATTCAATATGTAACATATCTATAAAGTATATATTTTTATTTAATCAGGCGTGTTACTATTTAATCAATTATGATAACTTCAGTTTGAACAGTGTAAAAAGGGGCCTTTTCAAAATTTACTCAGGCCTCGCTCTTGAAATAAACACGTATTCTTCTACTGTCCACGTTGATTGCTTCTTGTTAGACATTTCTCACATCGACTTCCATTACGTATTTAATAGTTATATCTCTGTCATATGTACGCTTTCTTATAGTCAGACGCACTTATGGCTTTCTGTAGACAGCTAAACCAGCATGTAAAATTCATCGAACTCGCCATGAACATTAAAGATATATCATCGTAAATATTGAACATCAGAATGTTTCCAAACTTTCTGGAACGTTTATATGCGACTTTGTTACCTTTGAATATATACACAAAACTTGTGGGATTAATATCTAATATTCGTATTCTCATAATAGTTTTTATTCATATAACATAGATCGCTAATATATCTACAACGTATACAAAGTAAATATTTTGGGCGACAGACTTTGGAGGGAAAGATGAAGAAAAGAAACACCACGCGTATTTTATTGTTACGTAGTATCCTTGAACTATCATCCTTTTTGTAAAAAGGCTCCAGTGAAGGGAGAATCAGATCAGTTCTACTCTGCGAACAAGCTGCAACTTAGTATTTTTTGCAACCATAAACTTCCAGCGTTCCATTAAGAAGCTTGCAAAATATTTCTAAAATCGCAATAATCAGAAGGAATAAAACGCAAAGATGATAGAACTGTAACGATACGAAATTAATTCATTCTAAAAAAAAGAAACATCGTTCTTCTTTGTTATGTCTAAAATGGTAAATATCCCTAAATGTTGCTACAGCACAAATTTGGTTGAAATTAAAGGTACGCATGGAGGTTGAGGCTTTAAAAGCTTTACAAAACCCAAAAGATATTAAAGAATATCAACTAGTGGGCATGTTTCTTACGTAACTGAACAAAGAAATAATTACAGATTGTCTATAGAACTCCGGGATTTGGGAGGTGATAAGTGAGGAGACATAGCTCGACTTTGAGTTTAGGACCACAGTGGTGAATTCTGTAGTTGCACTCAAACATTCCTATTCTCATCTTTGTAGATATTCATTTAGGGAGAATTCTGTAAGGCGTGCCATTAAATAATTCATTTCTATTGATGCTCTGCTTGCTAAGGAAAAGGGGATTTTCTTACTACGATTATGAAAATAAATGGAAACAGTTGAAGAATCCATTTTTAAACCAATGTTCGTACATAAATCTTCTTTGATTAATAGGCACACTTCATTCTCCCTCTCGGTGGCATATGGAGTATTTGCTAAAGTTGTTAAGAGATCGGAGTAAAACAAGTAATATAAAGATACTTCGAAAGTGTACCGAGAGCGAGAGAGAGAGAGAAGGGTGATTAAAAAATAGATGTTTACTTCAGTGAATGAGACAATCATATTTAGATACCTAACCAGCTTGTTTTCAAATAAGGTGAAAGATCTACGACTAGAATAACAACAGTCTTTTATTGCTCTCTAAAACAAAAGTGGCTATTTAATTGAACTAAAATGTCTGTCCCGGTATTAATCTCATGATTGATTTGTTTAAACTAGGTATTGTTCCGTCCTAAGAAATACGTGTTGCTGGGGAAAATCTAGAAATGCATTCTAAACGATAAACATGTTCTGAAAAGACGATAGATTTACTTAAAACAGATAAATAAATTATTTGTTATTGTTACTGTTGCCTCATCATTGGGGTTAGGAGGATAAGAATAGATGTTGTATTTTTCTTAAAAACGGGAAATCAGCTACTTTGCTATCGTCACTGTTCCCTCATTTGTTGGTGTAATTCCTCGCGATTTATCTTGAACTGTGTACTAAATCATAACGTCTCTAGGTACGCTGAGGACAGGTTTACTCATATGCTTTTCAATTAGTTTTATGTGGACAACCTTTTAAGACCTATGATATTGTCCAGGAGCAAAAATCGATTAACTCGCAGTTTGAAGAGGTTGTGTAGGTAATTGTCAACTCCGATCCTGTAACACTAACTCTGTTTATCTGAGGGATAACATTCGAAAGGTCTGTACACTTGTGTAAAACATAAATCTATGAGTGGGTAGGGGTTTGGAGTATCCTTTTTCTCATGTCCTACCAATAACCTTGAAGATATATTCCCAAAGTTTTAACATGTCTTAGTACTGTGCAGTTTTTCAGAAGTGCGCGAAATGAAGGTGAAATCACTCTTTAATTATGTTTGGTAATGCCTCAACGTAGGCATCTGGATTTGACGTATATTCTGCGCGAGAAGGAACCTCGTTTTAAATTTTTTTTGGAAAAGCTACAGTAGCTCCCCACAAAGAAAATACGCTATCTACGCTGAAATGATTGCCTGCATTTTGGGAGTTTAAATGTTTTGCCACACTATTACGTACTTTTTCTCGTGTACACTTTGCTGGAATAAGTGTTGTTATTATTTGATCATAGTTGCTCTAAGATGCAATCAATATCAAAAGTGTATTTGTTACGAACAGAGTCAAGTAGATTGAATGAATCCAAAACATAAATTGAGGCTAGGTTCTCCGTCAGAATTTTATCCAAATATGTTTCTACGGATTGTCATTCTGCTGACATGTTTTCCCGAGTCATCTTTCGGACAACATCCGACTTTTTGTTATGGCAGCCAAAGTAATAATCCAGCAAACATATAGATTGCGCAGCTAACATTTCAATTGATTGGGAAACTTAAACTTAAATTGTTCAAACCCAAAATCAAGAATGTAATGTAATCCGTTGTATTTGCTGGTTCACTTACTGAAAAAAATAGAACCTGTAGTAAATTATAAATATATTCTTCTGTCGATAAGTTGGTGAATGTAACTTCATGTGTGATAACGTTTGTTTATAAGGTAAGACATATGTTTCTTGACGGGAGCGTTCGTGGCCCTATCTGATAGAAACTATTAAACAGAAGTTTTTTGAACTAGATAGGAAATATATGTCGACCCCTTACTAAGGATATTCTGGAATTTGTAAGAAATTTTATTTTTTTCAGGTATGATAAAGTAGATAGTCCATTCTCTAAGAATGATAGAGTAATGTGATATGTATTATTATGCCACAAACGGCCGTTGACAATAATAGTTATTGATTGTCTCGCTAAATGCAATCACATAAGCATAAACTCCACCTTAGACAAAGTGTAGCCTTCTGGATTCTGAACCCCTCAGGCTGAACAGTACGTTACCATTATTATATCGGAGTTTATATTGTGCACTAACTTATGTTCTGAATCTTTAGCTTACCGCAAAATAGAGTACCACCCCAAAATAAGAATGACATTAACAATATTTTCTTTACATACGGATGAACATTTTACTGGTAACATCTAGGTGAACACTAGTAAAGGAAGACGTTAAATGCATCTGATAATATTCACCTGCTTGTGTATTTGTGCCTTACATGTGAAATTTATAGAGATCATGCCATATTATTTCGTATTTGCATTTATACGATTCATCAACCCATACAACATCGAGGGCATTATTTATAGTTATTATGCCAACAGTTTTAGCAGCGTGAACTCAATTGAAAGAAATATTTATTTCTAATAAGTATACTTATTCCTTTGGGTCTGATCGTATAACACATTTGACAATTGCTCTGAACTTTGCTTTGTTTGGCTGTTTGGGAGCGCCTTCTTCGTGCAATAAAATATTATCTCTACAAATCTTTTGGGCGTTGAAGTTTTGATTATTTCTTTTATTTATTGACCATATTTTCTGATATTCAGAACGTAAAAAATAATCGACCATTAGCATATAGATGTTCTTCAGATTCGGGATTCTATTTCAAACTTCCAAATAACATTGTGATCTTATCAAAATGTGGTGATTATGAAAAAGAAACTGTATAGTGATATATGTAGTGCTGGAAAACCTGACTAGACTCGATTAAAGCAAATGTCTGTAGACTAAATCAGACGTTGAAAAAGTTTGAAAGATCGTGGTATGAGGTATATCTCTCCTCTATGTCAAGAGACTTTGAGGGATCAGTTTAGGACTGCGTTTGAAAAAAGTGTAGATATCGTTTTGAGAAAAGAGGCCAACAAACCAAGGTTCTGGTGGATGATGTAGCGAATATTGAGCTTCATCCCAAACGAATATTAGTAAGTCATATCTAGATACCTCAAGAAGAGTAGACGGTTTTCTATGTGCAGGTAAATAAAGAGGCGATTTGCCCTGAATACTGCGAACAAGAGGATGACTTACCCTTGATAGGTTGTAATGGATATAACTAGTCGTACCACCAGGTATGTGTTAATATTATCACAGCTCCTCTGGAAAAAGAACAATGGTTTTGTTTGACATGTGTGAACGGGTGATGGTCTGTGAATGCTCAACGTATATTGAATTAAACATAAATGACAATACAACGCACTCTAAAACACACATGTATAGCAATGTACTTCTGGTGGTCACGATTCTTGCGTCCTCACTTTTCCGGGGTAACGCGACCCACGGTTTCTTTCAGTTAATAATAATATTAATCTATCAAACTGAACACTTTTGCAGCCTTTTTATCCCCTTTTACAAATATTAAAAGCAAGTTATATATATTATTTGACTAGATCTTATGTCTAGGATCCTAATTCCCATTTTGATTAAAACCCATTAAGTTTTGTTTGGTTCTAGAAAATTCTCGAAGGATTTGAATTTCGGCTATATATAATAAATTGAAATTCGCGAAATCTTGCTTTATTCATGTCTAATATCTATGGTTCAAATTAAATTCAGATTAGAAAATATATGAACTTAAAAATAGGTGTTTAACTTTTCTTCCTCTAAAAATAAATTAAAATCAAGCTATATATATATATATATATATATATATATATATATATATATATATATATAATTATTAATATATATATATATATATATATGTGTGTGTGTGTGTGTGTTAGAGTATTTGGTTTTGAGGACGACTGACAACTGTAATGTCGACAGCTCGCATTATTATATTAGAAATTGATATTAGAATTACATCTAACATGTTGCATATTTTATATTTTACAACCATGTGAACGACCAGAGTCAGGAAGTCAAATGTTGAATAACATTTTAAAACTAAGAGATATTTCTTAAACGTAGATTTTTGTCGCAGATTTGTGTAGCGGATAATTTAGTAATTTCCCGCCAGAATTTTTATGTGATAAATAATACATTAATTCTTCTATTTTTATATCTGAAAAGTAACTATTATTAATGTGTATGTTATTCTTCGCAAGTTATGCATATATCCGTGTATTCATATGCGGTGTATCGAAAAGAAAATAGAGAGAGAAAGCTCAACATACAATAATTACTCTAGAGAAGACATTTACCCTGAGTAATTTAACACGACCGTATATTTTATCAACAGTTAGATTTAATCCAAGGGGCAGTAATTCCGTAAACGATATACCGACATTGTATTCAGAGAATGTATGAAATGTTAGGTACAATTTTATGACAAGCTTGAGTTATTTTCTGGTACCGCCTGCGCTGAGCTAAAAACTGCAGAGAAGCTTATGTTTTTATTCTTACCATTACTGAATTAACGCTATCTTTGCTGGTCTTAGACATTAGAAGATGGAAACACGTAATATCAAGCAATAACTAGACGAGCGAATCGCGTGATGTTAGGGAACGCGATGTGTTAATAGTTACGCGATCGTTGAGATACGATCCAACACATCGATGTTCCTGCGATTTTCCGCCCTGCATCGCTTCTTAGGAATTAATAATGAAGATTGAAGACCCCTAGAAATGTATGCAGCAACCTACAACACGTACAGTGATTAATTTTAGTTAATAAATTACAATCTTATTCGTATTCATCAGTACACCAGGCAGACTTTAGTGACGAAGCCAATAAGATTGCTACAATCGTGCATCAGTACTAGTCGTTTTCTGAACAATTCTATTAAATCGCTACTTAAATACTCTTAATGATTTTATAACTCCATCCCCGATACGTATTACTTGTTCTATTTTAAAGTAATCCAGGTTTTATTTTCGGAATTCATTTAGATAAATTGTCTTCGCGATTACTTTTCAATATTTTCTTCATTTTCAGGTCAATTACAAGATTAAAAACAATTACATTACTGAAAACAGAATAATCTGATATTTTCAAATGTGATAACACGACATGCAGTAAATAAATAATGATGTCAATGATAAAATTATTATTTTACAGTTGACAATTCGAAATATCGATAGAATTGACATATCAGAATATGGCTTAACATCCTTTTTTACCCAATAAGTCTTCTTTTAATGAACAAATGGTGTGACCAGTTTGCCATTATGCTTTGCATGTTTCTCACACGTTCTTAAATAAGGCATGGTTACATTTGCCTTAGCAATAATGCGCAGAGGTAACATTATTTATCACTGTACGTAAAAAACACATGAAACAATAAAATAATGCATGGCAAAAAAACATCCCAATAGAAAATAATATATATTAATTTATTTACAGTCTATAACTGTTATTCTTATGAGTATTTGTACATAGTTCAGTGTGTGTATATGTTTATAAATCATTTTTCACAGAATTTACTCCTAAATTATTTAACGCTCATCGAAACAAATTATCGTGGCGTAATGGGAGGTAATTTGCGCTACATTTAGTTTTATTTAGTTCGATGCAAAAAGGTAAAATTGTAATGGAAGCGTTTCGTGAAAATTGAGATAATTATAATTTTTATGAAATTTTAACAGCATTAATCAGCCATAAATTGATGAACATTCATAAAATGTACTATTCTTTTCAGATTTTTTAGGTTGCATAAACATAAGTCTCTATCTAAAAATGTAAATATTTCAGATACGCAGTAGATTTCGTCAATAGTAATAAGACACCTAATAGAGCAAGATTTCCTGAGTTAAAATTTCTTCTAATGCCCGCCTTAAGCATTCAATTTTAAAGATTATGTAATGCATTTTGGTCAACATTCTCATAAGGATTTTCGGGATAGTGTGAACCCTATTATATATTGGTTATATTCTATGAAAAAAGGTACCAAACGATTGTTTTTTGGGTTATTAATTTTTACTGTTCATGAACGGGTATTCTTCTAGTGTTATTAAGATATTAAGTATTTGCTGTTTGGCTATAACAAAAATTACGTCATTCTAAAAAACTGACAATTAGTTGACTATTATTATAATATTGCTGCTATCAATAAGTACGTACAATTCAAAAACTGTTTCATTGTGAATAAACTAGCACATTCATAAATATTGAAAACAGATAGGATTACTTTTTCCGAAACTATGCTTGCCCAAATTCCTGATATTTTATCGCAATACATACGAAACAAATAAGTGGCGAAACGATCATTTAATGATGGCATGAGTGGTAAATCACACTACACATCTCGCTAATCTATTTGGAACGGAATTTGTAAGTTATAACATGTAGTGTTAACAAACAGAGACATAATCAAACAGCAGAATTATAACTTAAGGGCAAACGAGACGTGACTCGACTGCATTTGTCTGCCATTATCTTTGAGAGAAAGCGTACGTTATGTATGTATTCATATAAAAAATGACTTTTCATATACAATAGAAATATAATTATACATATTTAAATGTAAAATATGGGCAACTGTTATCATCAGCAAATTACACATAAGAGCAAACAATACACAACAAAAGGTCCAGAGACAGAAAATAACAAAGGTAAAGAGAAATAAACGCAAACAAGCATGCCTTTTGGCTAAGATCAAAGTGTAGTATATGTTCCGATGGATATTGCACCCCATAGACGGGTATTGTCTTGGCTTTCGGGGCTTGATTTACGCCGGTCTATGGGTCTGTCCTGTGCAGTTCTAAGATGTCCACCCTCCCAGGCTTCGCCTCCCCTCTTTGGGGATGAGTAAGTTTAGTGCTTATTGCCTGAGGCGACCCTGCCGAGGAATGCCGACGGGGCTGCCCAGGCAATTTTTAAACCCCACTTGCCCGACCTGACCTTGGGTCACATCTTACTTGTGGGAGTAAGATAAAAACTGGCCTTGTGCCTAACTCCTGGAGAGGAGTAAATCAATACTTCCATATTTTTAGCCGATATATATTAGTATTGATATCTACTACCCAATTCACACAGGCATTATGTGATACAGGATTCGTTTTCATCGAAAAGACTACCTGTCGTACCAACCATCTGATACGCAACAACTAAGGACATCCAAGATTCAGTATTATTTTGAGAATGATATTAATTTTAAATAACATGGATAATTATCATATGCTTCATAGATTTATAAAATATGTATATATATATATATATATATATATATATATATATATATATATATATACATAATAATTTTGCTAAATAGAGTAAGGTAATGGTTAATAAACATAATGATGTTTTTTAAGAAGAGATAATGCGATGAAGCAATATGCAAGGCATACTGAATTTTTTATAAATATTCAAAAGACATATGTTTGCATCCAGAGGACGCGACTGTTTGCGAATTGACATAACGAAATTACATTTACAGAATATTTAAATAATTGCGCAATTAAGTAACATCAAAACGCCATGACTGTGTCAAGATGAATGTTTTCTGAATCGATTAAATTTTACACTACTTTCGATATATTTTTGTGTGTTTCATTGATAGCACAAACGAAAGTGGATATTCTTATTTTAAAATAGCGATTGACTTGAACTTACGGTAATAATGTTTTCTTTTGTTTGACTGTCGTACAGCCTTTCTTCTCATTAAAATATGAAAATGCTATATCTACTAGCGTGACGCAAGGAAATTGTGCAGTTGTGTAATTCATCGGTTGTGTATTGCTTCCTTGCATTCCATGAATAGGACGGCGCCAAGGCATACCCCACGACTATATTGTACAAGCTTTGTTCAAACTTAAACATACTGATCTAAGTATTCTATTTACTGCAGTTTTAGAATATATATATTGGGTTCTATCTTTTACACCTTTGTAAAAGTGTGTGACATATCTACATACTCTGGATGTGCGATGTAAACAGAGGTACAACGTATTGTGTTATGTTTGAACAGTGCAGATACTACATTTAGATCCCAGTCCAGAGGATGAGAAAGTGTATTTTAGTTTGATGTTCAACACCACAGCGACACTATTAGAACCACCAATCCATTTAAAAAAAAACAATGGTAGGTGATAACACACGTATTAAAATTAAATTTATTTAGCGAATATAGATTCATTCTAAAAGAATCAATGACAGTATTGCAATGTATGTATAACACAATGCGTTTTTCAAAAGTACTTGCTAGTAAGTAAACAAAAGAGATTGAATTCCATTGTGAAAGTTGTCATCCATTACACGAATCACTTACTTCCGTACGATAAGGTAAATACAAAAACTAGAAAATAAAGGGTGATTTAAAAGAATACTACAAGTGAATGTAGGTCTATGTGTTTTGTATATAAACATATGTAAGTGAACATTAACATGGTGAACAGAAAAACAAATAAAATGTCGATGAAAACATAACAGTCTATATGCCCGTGGACGTAGACGAACAGTATAAATAATTGATGTTTCTTTTTTTACGATGTAGAAATCTCTCTCTCTCTCTCTATATATATATATATATATATATATATACATATATATATATATATATATATGTATATATATATATATGTATATATATATATATATATGTAAAAGGGAAACTTAATAGTTGGATCAAAGAAATCGTGTATTGTGCCTTGATCTAGTAAGTTTATTCACACACACACCCATCCATATATATATATATATATATATATATATATATATATATATATATATATATATATATATATATATATGTGTGTGTGTGTGTATGTGTGTGTGTATGTGGGGGGGTGTCTTTGTGTAGGTGTCTATGGGTGTGTTACTGTAATAATATAAACAAGTAATTTATATACATTTAGCATTATATAAATTCAGACTATGCGAAGCAAACATATATATATATATATATATATATATATATATATATATATATGTGTGTGTGGGTGTGTGTGTGTTTCTGTGATGATATAAAACAGGTATTGTATATACATTTAGCATCATATAAATTCATACTATTCAAAGCAAATATTAGTGTGTGTATAGATATACACATAGAGAAGATGAGAGATGAGATAATCTACTGGGAGATATATAATTGTTTCTCAAGATTAGATACAGCCCATCTCGTCATCTACCACGCTATGTCAATTGAAACGGTCTCTAATATTTATATAGTTTGGGAACTTGGACACAGTTATGTCCACTACAGTAACCTATACACAATTCCGAACTGAAACCATTATTTAATTCAGTTTCTATCAGCCATGACTGGTAAAGTGTTTAGAAATATTATTGATTCTTATTCTGTCTGGAGGTTCGAACTAATTGTTATACAAACTCATAATCCATTGACCTACGGGCTCATGTAGATTATTCTAGTCGGAATTATTGGAGCGTCAACCAAAGTTTAGTAATACTTTATATGTAGGTAGGTGACGAGAACAAACTACTCATATAAATTAAATAATAGTTATAGCTCGTAAGTCCGTATACATTTCCGAGGTTGACATAAAGTTTCATAAAGATATACTTGTAAAAGTGTGTAGGTTACATCGACTGAAACATTGTGAAAATAGTAGATCTGACTAGAATAGGAGTCAAATTAATACACACGGTAATTTTTGGGGTTTTTTTCTGTTTGTCTAAAAACTTTACAGCATGTCATACGTTCACATATTTAATTCTATAGTTTATATTTTGCCACAAATCCCTATTGATAATTATAGTTTTGTTGTATTACACTAGGTTTGTATTCTGGAGAGACAGAACACTACAATAGAGTATTTGTGTCATATGTAAGTATAAGTTCTCTTTTACATAAAATAAATAATTAAGAATACATTCCTGGTATTATGAATATTATTTAAAAAGTTTCAAGTCGGTTTCTTAGTAATCGGCTGTATTATGTTCAGGTATGACTGTCCTATTTGACATAATGGTAAGAGTGTTTGCTTATAGGCCACGAGATCAGGTTTCAATCCTCGATTGAGTCATACCAACGATTTAAAGATGATAGTTGGCGCGCCATTGCTAGACACTGAGCATGATAAGATGAAGATCAAGGGTAAGTAGCACCATCCCGGCAAAGAAGTGGTGCCATCTCCTACAGCTCACTGTAGTAAGTAATGAAAAGGAGCCTTCGGGTCGCCCTCGACTATGGTCGGCCACATTTCTTTTTTTACTATGCCTCAATATTACTATTTTTCACCCACCCAAAAAGGTTGATATACTGTAAAACAAATCTAAAACTAATTATTAGTTTTTCAAATTATGTTTGACGTGATTATCCTGTTAATAATAGTGCATTTAATGACGGAATTTTATCAATTATTAATCTGTAATATTATTTAATTTCATTGTTTTGAAATTATTTTCTTTGCATAAAGTCCTCGAAAATTCTAATCATATATTATTTTGGATAAATACATTAGTTTCTCTTGTGGAGGAAAATGGTCGAAACTCACTTATTTCAATTATGATAAATACTACAGGATATTATAGTCAAAAAGCCACATTTAGATATATATAGGTTAAAGACGATTTTAGACATTTCTTAATGAAGATAGAAAAATGCAATTTAACTTCACACATTGCAGACTTAGTTTTTGTATAAGCCTTTTAATGTCTGAGAATTAATAAATACAAAAGAAGGGTTAATAATCTAACAATGAAACATAAACTTACATCGTGAAATAGAAAAATGGATCATAATCTAATTATCATGCGACTGTTTCAATGATTTACAAACAGCACAGTTATTATGGCTCTCACGCGGTAATCATACAAATACCAACCACCTAATCATAAATAAATAGTAATAACAGGGACTATATTGCGGTTTGGTAGTTTGCATATAAACTTATAATAATAACCATAAAACCGTAAGCTTAAGAACTATATATATATATATATATATATATATATATATATATATATATATATATATATATATATATATATATATATATATATATATATATATATATATATATATATTTATGTAAGGTAAGCAACATCAATTTTGACCAGCACTAAATGAGTGACCATTTGGGAACACCAGGTGATGTATGTGGCCTGGAGAGGATATGAGTACTACCAGGTTCTATTATGCCCACATAAGTGTTAGGACCTATAGAGTATCTGCCTGACTCCCCGGACGTTATGGGAAAACCAGCACACAAACACGCACACACACACCCACACACACACACACATATATATATATATATATATATATATATATATATATATATATATATATAGTCTAAAGAAGCTTTGAGTCAATTTAAACAACTGAAAAAAAAAAAACAAAGAAAATGCAGTTTATATTCCAAGAGAAACTAACTAAATCCAATACATCGCATACTTAGCATTCGGTGGACAACTCATAAAAAGGAAAAAAATAGGGGAGATGCAAGTATCTAACAGTGAAAAAAAAACAGGGGACCTTAACTTAAGCGTGAAATATTACAACGGGGATAATCAGCTATATATATATATATATATATATATATATATA
This sequence comes from Sepiola atlantica, assembly GCA_963556195.1. Taxonomy (NCBI): domain Eukaryota; kingdom Metazoa; phylum Mollusca; class Cephalopoda; order Sepiida; family Sepiolidae; genus Sepiola; species Sepiola atlantica. The sequence continues at coordinate 168,649,937 of OY744521.1, read as the reverse complement.
TATATATATATATATATATATATATATATATATACGATTATATGTGTGTGTGTGTGTAGCTGTCTATGCGAGCGTGTATATATCCGCACATAGGAACCGGATGCATATAATTACGGAATATATAAAAAATTGAGTATAAGATATACTCGACAACAGACTATGATTATTTTAAGACAAACAAATGTATATGACTAATATTAAAACTTTACTGACATACCCCTTTACCAAATAGTTTCTGTATCTACCTTCTTCAAAAATATTCATGCGAGCTCATTAGATATTACTCAGAAGGCAACAGGAACACACAACAGTAAACTAATTAGTTGGTTAATTATATACGTACATATATATATATATTTTATTTAATATATATATATATCAATAAAGAAAGAAATACTAGATTTTTTGTAACCAAATGAAGTAAAAAACTGAAATAACTAAACATATATGAAATTTGAAAAAAATATATTAACATGCATTAACGAATATATAGACTGCTGATTGATTACCAATACTACGGAATGAAAATCGATTGATGTGTATAAACACAATTGATATGTATAAACACAAATTAAATAAATATAATATTCACATGCAACACAGATTAACGAGAATATTGACAAATAACTGATACACTGGAGATTACAATAAACTTAATATCCAAAATATAATTACTGAAAAACAAGCAAGTAAGATTAATGCTTAGATCACGTTACTCTTATACAATATCGTTACACTTCTGATTTGAATATATAGAATAATGAATGATCATCTATCGATTGCAATTAACTTGATATCAAATATACATTCATTGAATAACAAATAATTAAGATATATACTCTATGTGACTTACTCTTATTGGATATCATCACAGTCACCGCCCTTGATGTAATTCCTGTCGAATTTTCTAAGATTTTACACACAAACTTATTCGTAATTAAATTTAAAAAAAAACAAATATAAACTCTCTAATTAGTCAGTAAAGAAATGTCAGATGAAAAACAAATGTTGATTTACAGCCACATATATGTTTATTACGCAATGATGCGAACTTTCTTTTTCTACGATTTATAAAAAAAACATATACACATAAGGTTAACAGTAACCAGAGAAAAGAAAAAAAGAAACATGTGAGAAATTAAATGTTGTGATATTACGGCGTTACACATAGGATTCATGGAACCATAGTTACATCTATATATAACCATCATTTTTACATCGAGCTTTGACATTAATAGAGCTTTTATATCGAACAATATTTTAAAGGTTTCTCGATGTATATATATATATATATATATATATATATATATATATATATATATATATATATATATATATATATATATATCGCAATCATGAAAGGAAGGTGAGTTTTATCGTTCATGATTAAAAGTTTATCAAGATAAAAAAGACAAAAATCAGCCGATCGGTTTCGCCCTACGTTGACAAAGGTATTTTAAAAAACGAAGGGTTAAAGAAAGGGGGTGAGAAAAGAGAGCAGAGAAAGAATTAAAATAGCGTTAGGGCATATGTATATATGGAGGATAAATCTTAGACTGATCACATCTACTCCTAATATACACTCTCTTTGTTTACAAAGGAAGGAACGTTTTAGACAAACGTGGATTGTCTCCACTATTTTTAGATGGTATAGTGACTGAGTAGATTTTAAGCAAATGGTCTTCTAATGGAAGCCTCGTATGTGTTATTTTAAACGTCCGTTGACTGGAAGGTTCCATTCCTAATTTTACTCGGAATGTTCTATTCGACTCTACTATTTAACCTCAACGTCGTCGTCACTGCAACTATATATAAAATGAGAAATAACATTGTTATGGTGTGTAAGTGAAACGTCTTTATGAGAGGACGCCAATAGAGTTTTTGTAGAGAACACAACACACACATTCAAAGTAAAATAGCAATTTTCAACTGCTGAGCTGATTTACTTGGCGAATGTCTCACTTACTGTGCCTAACCAAGGTAATCGAATGTAAATCGGACATTTACTCACCGTATTTGGTTTTATTTTGGAAGAAGTATTTATTTTCCTTTGATGACTGCCCTAATCACATCAAGAGGATAGCCGTTATTTGACAAAGTATTCGGGAATCTTTTACAATAATCAGCAGAGTAAAAACGCTCAAAAAACAAATATTCAACAAATAAAAGTAACTGTAGGCGATACAAGTTATTTTCAAACTTACCTGTGTCATTTCCAACTATTAAAAAGATGTTTAACCCGTTTCAATTGCTATTTATTAGAAATTAAAGTATTCGGCACACGAACATCGCACGAAACAAGATGGCTACGTAATGCTATAGAGGGCGGGCGACCATTTTCTTTTTTGCCAAATTAGATGTAAAAAAAAGAATTTTTTTACACCTAATAAAAAACCATTTATACTACGTAAAAATACAAACAAATTACATAGGTAAGTAGAAAAATGTCTATTCTCGACGTAGGTCCACTTTACTTGTTGCAAATTTATGTTTTTAAACCTTTTCTCCTTCTTTTTTAGGACACTGTTCGCGACTCTGCTGATTATTGTAAACGATTCCCAAGTATTCGGATTCTTTCATTTTTGTTCGTCCAATTTTGATTTTGAACACATCATAAAAGAATTAGTGTGTTCATTTTGGAAACAATCGATATATGTGCCGATTTTGTATATCTCTTTCCATTCCTGAAAGCATATCCGTGCAGTTCATGAAATTTTCCACTACATCCGTTGAATTCAGTTTTAACGATGTAATGTATAAGCAAATAGACGGTGTAGCTCTGGGCTCACTCCCTGGACCGACAATGGCGAATGATTTTGTAAGTTTCTATGAGAAGGCTTTATTATCTGGACCCACTAAACCGTTAGTCTTCTTTCGATATGTTGACGATACATTTTGCCTTTTTAATAATAAAACGTAGGCAAATACATTCTTCTCCTTACTCAATAAAATGCATCCCGCATTAAAATATGCATATGAAGGAGAGCGTAATTCTACTTTAGCTTTTTGGTAACAAAAATCCCATCGAGTTATCTTATATCAATCTACTGTAAACCCCCGTTTACGAGACTATATACCCGCTGGGATTGATTTTGTCCTAACAAACGAAAGGTAAACTTGATTTGGACATTAAAAAACAAAACATACGTAAAATAATATAAAAGAAATACTTTTTTCTATGATCATTTCGCTTTGCGAAACACATTTTTCATTACTTAGAAACATTTTCTGCGATAATAATAAGGGCTCTTCATTAGTGTAAAATGATATAATAAAATGGTCGAGAACTTATATATATATATATATATATATATATATATATATATATATATATATATATATATATATATATATATATGTGTCTGTGTGTGTGTGTGTGGATGTGTGTGTGTGAAAGATTACATTTTTGTTGGCTATGTACGATTGCAACTATTAATTGATAACTTGTTTTAATTTGAATCTTCTGCTGGTTCTGCATGTCCTTGTTGCAGAATTTGCTGCATACATAAAGGCGTACTACTTTCGGCGAATTCGTTTGACTATTTTGAATGTAGACATTTTTTATTAAGTCTTTATATTGCTGATTGAGGAATTTGATACCCATAAAACAACTCTGTTCTCTCAAAATGGATAAAGCATTAAAAAAATCGAACGATTATAATCCGACCATGCATTTGTATAGATATATAAATATATATATATATATATATATATATATATATATATATATATATGTTAATTTTTCAGAGAAATATTGCTGATAAGCATAACATTTTTATTAATATAACTATATATCGAAATATATACATACATTTGCCGTTTTTTCATATTCTTACACAACGATGTGTGTGTAAGCCCGTGTGAGTGTGATTTACTATAGTAAACATTTACTATAGAAAATATGTGTTTCTCTTCTTTAAAGAAACACATTTTTAATCTAATATAACATTACTGTTCTGCTTTTCTCATTATTCTCCAAAGTTGTATGCGGATAATATTTAACAGAAGAGATTGACGCTTACGAAAGAACATAGCCAGCGATAAATTACACCTGTGGATTATTTGCATCTCTATAACCCGAAACAATATAATGATATTAATCGTTACAAATGAAATGTGTTTTCCTTTTAAATTGCAACATCGATGTTTGCACAACATCTAAAAACATTTTAAATCATCTATATTCCACGCAAGTATACCAGCAGTATATCGAATGATAGCTACTGCGCTGGCATCGATTGCCTAGATTGTATTCTGACTGTATTGTTGCTATTTAAGAATAACTATTAGTCGTATGATGCATCCAGCTGTGATCTGGTTTTCCATTTCAGTGTTTTAATCCTATCCGCTTCTATAATTTCTAAGTATCCGTAGACCCTCTCATTGTCAACATTCTTTATTAGACCACCTGTTCGCGATGAAAGGCTATTTGATTAAGTATTAATTTTATCATCATAATGATTTACAGGAAATGTAAACATATTTTTCGCGAAATATAAATACGACTGTTTGCTTTCAAAGCTCTGACAGCTGATGATAATCAGATCGATCCAAATACAATTACAGTTCGGATAATAAACAGAACAATTTAATCAAAAATGTGAACTACCTGAATAAGCTGTGTTTCTTCAAAAAATAACGTAATTACAAATTACACCAACTAAAACCTGTAATTGAGTACACTCATTGATGAGGTTAGTATACAATGCTACATGTAATAGAGAAACTCGGAGTATCATGCTAATATAAACCGGAATCTATATAATATTGTTGATGTACAATGTGTGCTTTATAACTTAATATTCCAATTCCGGAATCCTAAGCTTATTTCTCAGTAAAATATTTGAAATAACATTTATGTAGTTATATTGAGTAACGTTTAATTACAAAATATATATTTATTTGAAATGTTAGTGTTATGTACACCTTTCAAACGCAACATTACATCTGCATTTCTTTTTATTATACTTATGTTCAATGGTATGCTTAGTAAATAGATGTGATTCAATTTTCCCATATAAGTCATTTTTGGTTAAAAAAAATGACTAACTGCAAGTAACGTTATCGGCGCATTTGACCAGTCAACTCCTTTCGAACGTAAACAGCCAAGGCGGGTTAACAATTTCCTTATAGAGGTAACAGACTTGAACATGAAGTAGGAGTCCGACGTTCGCTGGCATTTAACAACAATGAATTGAATGTGTAATTCGAAACATATCGCGACCGACTAGCTGTTCGAACACCTAGTAAAAAGGTATGTGTAAGCTTTTGAGTAGTTGAAGAAATCAGAGAAACTCGCAAGCTGGTGCTACATGCAAAACCACAAAATCATTAGTTGCAACTGTGCGAAAGCTTAAATAATTTGCCGATGACATTTTTTTTCATCGTTGAAGCCGGACCTCACATCTACGAATTAAAATTGTATTAAAAATGTGAACTTTTTTTTGATGGAGAAACTTTCACAAAGATGAAACTTAAAAAGCTATTGTAAGTATATCGAGTGGAAATAAACAGGCATCAATAGAATTAAGTGCGCATGAATGTGTTTATTTCAATAATTTCAAAAATGTTTAAGTATTGCTGGATTCATTTGATATTAAGATGAAAAATACTAACCAAAGCCAAGTACCTAAAGAAGCAGGGAGCAACGTAGCAATTAGCGCTAGAAATAGGTATTAATTTACTGTATTGTAACATATCTGACAAAGTATAAACATTCCTAAGTCATGCGTATATACAACAATGTTGTTATATATTACTATAAACTAGAAGTTCTGTAAAAGCTATTTGCAATTGTTTGATGATGGCAAGTAATTCGTGACACAGAGTATTTTTCCATACCACTGCCACCTTTTTGCTGCAGCCTCCAGTATCGCATTTATAATTAAAGGTTTCAGTAGGTTAGTAGTGATATGTCGTGACCAATATAAGCATGGAGTTACTGTTAATGTCTTATCTCGATTTTAATCGTTTTGTCGATTTCTGTGCTGGCGTATTATTGACAAGATGTTACTCAACTGCTTGAAAGCATTTTATGTGAAATCTCACGATTTGAAAGTGTTTGTGAAGTCGAAAATATTGGCATTATGTATCCAGCCATGTTGTTTTTATCAGACTTGTCTGTTGGCATTCAATTCAATTTCTAACATATTAGAAATACAAAACTCTTGTATTTACAGTCTCACTCTTTTTAAAACAAAATTTCTAACGATTTAAATTTAGTAATTTTGTATTTAAAATTTTGTTGCGTTTCTCATATACACCCTGCCCCGGTACACGTGCACTTTATCTTTCATAATCTATTTAAAATTCTATCATCTTATATATATATATGTGTGTGTGTGTGTGTGTGTTTGTGTGTGGTTGTGTGGGCGTGTTGTTGTTTGCTGTTTTTCCCAGAACGTCTTCGGACTTACTCGGAGATATCGGCAGATACACTATCTGTCCTAACCTTTTGGTGGGCATAGTATAACCTGGTAGTGCCCATATCGTCTCCAGGCAACATACAGCAGCTGGTGTTCCTAAATGGTCACCCATTTAGTACTGGCCAGGTTTATACGTTGCGTACCTTTGGTGATATATAAGGTACCGGTATTCAAACATGATTATGTAGTATTAGAGCATTTGTCATAATACAACTGTTTGCTTATAAATATGTGAAAGTTTGTTTTTGCTTTTGCATAAATCTAAATTAAAAATTAATATTTACCGATAATTTATAAGTTATTGTTTTTTAGCCTTCTGAGAAAAATAGTTATTACTTTTGAATATCCATTGCTTAAAAGACTTTCTGACAAATGTCACTTTACTTTTGTTTTTTTAAAATTTCATTCCTTCTAATATATATATATATATATATATATATATATATATATATATATATATATATATATATATAAATATGTGTGTGTGTGTGTGTGTGTGTGTATGTGTGTGTGTGTGTGTATCGAGGCAGATTTTTTCTCTAAGGCATGTATCATTAAAAATAACCAACAACTCATGTCTGGATATTTTTGTATGAATCCCTTCTATTTTCCAGATTAAAGTCCTAATCTCAGCTGAGAATTAGCTGATTAATCTACCGTAATTTTAATTTAGGTGCAAAGCATTTTCCTACCCACCTGGGTCTATCTTCAGTGGGAATAATGTCAATCAGGTAAATACATGGAGTGAGTTTATAATTAATTTTGTCGGGAACATTTAAATACGAAACTATATTTATTTAGTATTATAAACATTTAAGTATATTAGTACTAGTGTTAACATTACTCCTGTTAATAACCCTTTTTTTGTTTTGATGTATAAAGCTTCTAGTATATGGAGTTTTTGTCTGTTAGTATTGTGTTCTAGGATTTTAGTGTTGTCTACAATAAGTTTTCGGATTTGCGAGCGGAGATTGGAATGTTCGTTAATGAGGTGTCTGGCCATGGCACTATTATCCGATAGATGCATGGTCAACCTCCTGGACAGAGTCGTGGTAGTCGAGCTATTGTATACGTTTTTATCTTGGTTGTCAGAGACAGTCTCCCAATGGACATTTAAACTCGTATACCAGGCCCGTTCTATCTAAGACTCTTATCGAGGGTGAAGAGTTGTTTGCAATTATAAGATTGGTGGATTCATCAACCAATTCTCATCCGAGATTAGGCCTCTAATCCGGAAACTGGAAGGGATTCATACAAAAATATCCAGACACGAGTTGTCGGTTATTTTTAATATATATATATATATATATATATATATATATATATATATATATACATATATCGGGGTTTCTGGTACATTAGGACCCGAACAAACTTTGCCCCTATAGTTTGGGTTAGGGTTAAGGCCAGGGGGGTTTTGGTTTAGTTTTAGTGTTAGGTTAAAGTTAGGGTTAGAGTGAAACTAAGTGTTAGGTTCATAGAAAAATTTAGCCTGGGGATTTATGTGGCAATATATATATATATATATATATATATATATATATATATATATATATATATATATATATATATATATGGGAAATGAAAAAAGGAAAACCGAAAAAGGATGTTTTTTTTTATATATTCATCAACATTTCGTCTTAATTTGTAAGACTTGTTTCATGCAAGTACGTGAAAATATTGGGTTGACATGATGGGTTGATGGGAAGAAGTAGTATCCACTGCTGGGATCAGTAGGACTGAGGTTCGGGCTTAGTGAAGTCAGTAGGTGAAAAAGTGGTGGAGTGGAGGTGAGCGGGAATAATGTGGATGACTGTGTGAAAAAGTGGATAGGTTGGGAAAGAGGAGGGAGGGCTTTGTGATTTTAGTGAGTAAGTAATGTAATGGTTTTAGAAAAAATGTGAACAAAATGAGGTGGTTTGAGAGTGGGATGGGTGCGTAAGAGTGTGAGAGATGTGGTCGAAAGGGTGAAGTGAGTGAGGGGGAGAGGGGAGATTTTATTGTGGTTAGGTGTGAAATATTTGAAGAGTGGGAATGTTTGAACACACATCTTCATTCACCATGAATCCAAACCTTCCAACTTACTCATTCCTCACACTCTTGACATAGCCAGCTGTTCAAACATTCCCAATTTTAAAATGTTTTTGTCATCATTTTGTAAAATACTTTTTAAAAATCCACTGTAAGTTTTAAATAGACTAATATTTTTAATAAATAAAATTTAACTGAACTAATTTAAAAATCTACTCTAAATAGTGAAATTAAAAATCCTTCAGTCTAAAATGTTTTATAGTTTGTTTTGTTACTTTTTAGCGGATATATTTGCATGCTGTTTACATGTAGTCACCTCCATAAAATATAATAGTTTTTATTTCTTTGTAAACTTCACCAGAATTGAATTGTTTTTGGAGTGACAATTTTGTTATAAGTTAGAATATATTTGTAACATGATCCCGCAATGTAAAGCCACAATGATTGGTTTAATTTTTTAATTTCTTTTAAACAGATATAATTTATGTGATGTTTAAACATTTATTAAACAATTACTAACATATTGTTTTGTTTGTTTCAATCAATGAATCCCGGGCAAACAATGTAAATACAATATTGGGGTGTGTATTAAGAAAGCAGGCATTGAAACGTAATAAATGGCTAGTTAGTTTGTTTGAATCAATGTATGCCGGTCACAACATGTGGATACGGTATGGGGCATGTTATTAGTAGAAAAATGTCGTTAAAAATTAGTAACAGATATTTGACTTTGTTTAAATCAATTAATGGTCGTAAAAACATCAAAATGTTATATCGATGTGTAAACACAAACAGTCATACACAAGTTTATAGGAGTTTTTTGCTTTAGTAAAAACGAAACCGTCGATTAAACTTAGTTAGCAGTTCTAATTTTTTTAAATAAGAAAACAAACTAAGTAATTAATCTTATGTAAAGAGTTACTTGCGAATACCCTATGTGTTAGGATCAGACGCCATTGTGAATTCTATGTGGGATTTTCGTTAATGTATCCCTTCATTCTGAACCGGAATTAAACAAATAACCGGACGGCACTGCAGCAATCCAGCCATTTCAAAATTCTGTTATCGATAGAATAGTCAAGAAGCAACGTAAAATGTAAGGAAATTTAAGGAACGTTTGTTATTTATTTTTATAATGTATTGTAGTATGTAGGAAACAGTATAAATTAATAAAATGAAATCATAAACCGTCGATTAATAGTAATTCCATATGACGTGAGAAGAGATATATTTAACAGAGTGAAATTGTTTGCCATGTTCTGGGTGGGATTATGTATTTTAGAAGAGTAGCTACATCGGAATAAAATTAATAAGTTTCAAAAGGAAAAGACATGTACGCATATTTTTTTGAAAACATCCATAGTGAAGTGCTGTTAATGGTTAGTTGAAAAGATTAGCATGTGAAGTGGTCAGTTATTTTCCTATAATGTCTTAAAGCGTACAGAATATAACAGAAAGTAGTTTATTCTATAAACTGGTGGAATCGTTCTAAGGCATAGTACTATATCTTACGTTAGTACACTCTAAAAGGAAAATTAGTGTCTACATCTTATTCACAGGATGGCTGGGACGAATGCAATATATACATATACACATACATATATATATATATATATATATATATATATATATATATATAGATATATGTGCGTGTATACATGTATGTATATATGTATGAATATATATATATATATATGTATATATATATATATATATATATATATATATATATATATATATATATATATATAAGTTAGCAAAGTCCAATTACATTAAATAAGTCAAGTTTATTTTAGGTTTTCTTATGAAGCCCCTTTCAAAACAAACCCCTTTTAGTGTAAGTTATTTTACGAAACTTTTCGCTAAAAGTAACCCACACAACATTATTATGTCATTATAGAATCTGTACACCTCAAATTCGTCCAAAAATACATGAAAAGTTCTAATTTCAAATAATTACAACGTGTTTTTACATAGACGACTAATATTCCTAAGTAATATTTTAGCTCACGTGTGACTTTAAGACGTCCGCCACCTGTAATCGACAGTTAAGTGTTAGACATAAAAATCAAGCAGCCAATTATGGCAATTTTAATTTTGTTTAATTATTCTATTTAAAAAGTAGTACATATTGTGTATCTATAAGGTACGTAACTTAGCTAAACATAAATTATCATTGCCAAATGTACTTCATTTGTATTATGTTTACTTCGCCTGAATACGAAACTTAGAAGACAGTAAATATACATATCATATTCCATTCAAATCTTTTTTTATACTACCATATTCGCTACTATTTAAAATCATTTACATTTTCTAACTTTTGTGTAACAATTACTTCATAATGTTGCGTTATTCACAATGAGTATTATTTTAACTATCAAGATTCTATATTTCCGAATACCGACAAAAACCAAAATGGTATATATGATATTTATAATGAAATCAATCTATTTTAGATATTTCCCTGTCGGATGCTAATTACCTACTAAAAAGTTACCTGTGTCTTCAATTTTCTGATAGATTGCATAAAACTGAAAATAAGACTGCAACATAAAAGTTAATTCATTTGAAGCGTTAATTATGACGACAAAAAACATCTTACATGTGATTTTTATCCTAGTATGATTTAATAAGAATACTTAGACGTTCGTAAAAAACCTAGGGAGTATAAATATAATGTTTGGTGTCGCTTTTAGAAATAAATAAACTAAATATGATTTATTGAAAAATATTCATCCGGCACCAAACGTTATCTTTTTGTACGTAATTGGCATCCGACAGGATATATATATATATATATATATATATATATATATGTGTGTGTGTGTGTGTGTGTGTGTGTGTGTGTGTTGATTTCGTTACAAATATCATATACACTGAAGTGACCAGGTCGTGGTTTTTGAATGATGCTTGAGTCGGTGTAACTTTAAATATGTAAATGTTAGTTAACAAACAAAAATATGCGAAGGTATTTGCCTGAGGGAACTTAGTATGGTTACGAATAAATTATTTCTTTACTTTTTACAATTGGAAGAAAAGACTTACTAATTAATTGATAGTTATTGTGGGAGCTGATAACGATAAAGTCTTTAGAAAAAGGATTACTCTTGTGGGACGCCAAGGGGACATAAGCATCTCAATCAATTGCAAGAGCATGACCCTGCCAAGTTTATATCCCTTTAACATGTCTATTCTGAATGTCTATTCATTTTTTTGCTAGAAATGCTTCTAAGCCTTCTGAGCTTTGTGATTTTTGGCGCGGTCTGAAATGCATTGGATTCGAACGATTTTGTATGCAAACATACCTCCTTGGTAATGTCTTCAATTGAGTTCGATATTGTTCCTTTTGTATGACTCGGGTGCGTTGTTGGTGCTAAATCTAATGTATCTAACAGCATCCCCAATGATAACGTATTTTGCTGTGTATTTTGTGTGCCTTGCTTCTCGGTCTCTCTACGCTGTCAGGGTCGCAACTAATTCGCGTGTAGAACCCAAACAGATGACTGCACTTTAATGTCATAAATGACATTTCTGATTCTGTGTAAAATGTAAAAGAAAGTAAAAAGTTAATCCAATTAAATACAGATCGACACTCGATGGTCCACTTTCACGTTACATCCTTTCTTAAAAAAATTGTTGACTGGTTTACAAACTCAAGGAAATGGTGGCATAAATACACTATAGTGGCTAACCATTCCAAGGAAAGAGCTGAATGTTTTGATATTTGTAGGTGCCGCCATTTTCCTTATGGCAGAACTATTTAATATGTCCGGTCGTCAACTGTTTTTGTCAAATATAAATCGCAGATATTTAATTGGTGTTCGAAATAATTCACATTTTCCCGACGTTACATTGTATTATACTGCTGAATTCTTTCAAATGTAGAAATTACACGTTTTAGTAGTTATTGTTGTGTAGCACCTGTAACGATGATATTGTCGATGAAAACAACGAATTCGGTCATTCAGGTCAACATTGCATCCGTTGTTTGCTGATATATGGTTTCAACTGGTTTGACTCCAAATGGAAGGCGGTTGAATCTAAACAGTCCCTTGTAAGTATTGATACTCAGGAGTTCTTTTGACTCCTCATCATTTCTCAACTCCAGGAATACATCTGAAAATAAATTTTGGAAAAAGAAACTCAACCATTTATTTTTGAGAAATAACCTTATGACAAAGGTTTATTGGTGTGCATTTAAAACAATTTGTTGATCCTGTAGAATAATTACCACATATTCGTACTCTTTCATTCCCCTTTTTAACCAAAACGATGGGATCTACCCATGCGAAAAAAATTGGTTGTAATAGTTCTGCCCATTGCCGACGTTCCAACTCCTTGTTCACTATGTGTAGTGTAGCATAGGGTACCGAATTTGAGAGTCGCTGTTGATTTGCTGCAACATCTTGATCTCTCTAGAAAAACATTTCTAAATTTAGACTGGAGTACTTCTGTACATTGTTCATCAACGTCAACAACTGCTGAACTATTTAAAGTCTTAAAACACGTAAGAGAGGAATATTGAAAAGTCTGATATTCTCTTTTCCTATCCGAACCCAAATAATTCAAACTAGAATTATCAGAAAGATAGCATGTCCACGTTAATGTTTTTTATCAAAAGATACATTGGCACTCAACTTATCCGTCAACTGAATTGTGTCGTCGTAGGTTCCTCCAATCATATGTTACGTTTCTCTTAACTAGAGCTTCCCAATCTTACCCCACGTTGGTCGCGAGATCAGGTTAATGTTTGAAGCCGTGTAAAATTTAAATGTAACCGGGTTGCTATACAACAACAGTCATGATTTCATGCGAGATTGAAAATCGATTCTAGATGTTGCAGAAACGGAGTTTGAATATCATTTGTTCAAAGGTATTTTTCAGAGATAATTACACACAAGTATCCCACATGAACAAATAAAAACACCACACATGATAATAGAAAACTTATTTTGATATCTCTTAAGAAACCTTATACTGAGAAAGATACCCCCTCCATTAACACACAGCCTACACATATCTAATAAATTAGAATTAGAACAATAGGGTTGTACTCAAATATAAGTAGTATCTCAAAATAATGAAAAGTAAAATTAATATAACACTTAAACCCTTTGATAACAAGAATACAACCCCACCCAAAATATAATCTACTCACTGGATAATAAAATAAAACACACACTATCACCCCTAAATATAAATGCATCATTGAATCAGTGGAATATACAACATCCATTCTTAACAATGAATTTATTCTAAAAAATACTTAGTTACGATGACCGCTACATTTTTCAGAAATGGCACTTGAATGAACTCACCGGGATACGTTACGGTGATCTTCGAACTCCATTTTACGGTTTGTTTTTTATTTCCTGAGTCACTGATGATTTGAATGTGGCGCTAACGACCTTTTTAACAAAAATAATAGGGCAGCATATCTAAATTAAACTATAGTACTATCTGAAGTAAATAACGTATAGTTTTAAATATGGTATATATATATATATATATATATATATATATATATATATATATATATATATATACGTTCGAAATGGTCATTACACTACATTCCAAAGAACTAAAATTAATATCCAATAAACCTATATGTGATCAACAAAAATATCCACAATACAGACGCAACTGCTAACAATACATCATCATTCTTCTCTTTCGTATTCCTAGCTATAGCGCATCTATCTTAACACTTATATACGTCACCTGAGTGTGTTAATATTAGTGGTGCAAGCTAAATACGCATATGGAGTTGTATAAATTACATAAGCATACATTCATAGCTCGAAAATTCTCAAACCACTAAAGAGGACCCAAGTATATCAGTCCCGAAACCTTAGCAGATGATTAAACGTTTCTTAAGAAATATAAAATGTTGAACAGTCAGTTGTATTTTAATTTAATTGTTACGGGGATTTAAATATATAACAGCTTTCTCGCAGTATTGAACGAACTCCATCTTTGTCTATGAATAAAATGTAGACAAAATGAAGGTATTATACTACTTTGAGTTACCCTACAATTTACTATCATGTGATATATTTAGAACATCAGCATAAAAAGGAGACATCATAAAAAGCTAGGAAAAAAGCAATACTCCAGTAATCTAACTATAATTAAACACTCACAACAGGACGACCAAGTACATGCTAAGACAAATCAGACACTCTATACATTATCTCAGCAAATATCCGGCACTTTATATTTCCTCATCTACAAACTGTCACAATTTACACGACGCTGATAAACAAATTACACTCTAGACAAATAAAGTAATAGCGCTCAGTTTTATCCATACATCTACTTTTGTATATATATATATATATATATATATATATATATATGCATGCACGATCCGAATACGTTCGTTGATCACTCTAACTGCTTGTGTAAATTTAGCCGTCGATTCGCTATTTACAAAGTTAAATTCCTCCCTAATTATTACCTAAGTGCCTATGGCCGAGGGGTTAAGACTCTTGACTACTTTTCAGTGGCGATTTGTGATCAGGGTTCGCGCCTGCCGACCGTTGAGAATTAGCTTCCTACCCTGAATATTTCGTAAGCATGAAACATCGATGTATGTAGGTATTAAAATAATTAACATGTTTTTATAAATATCATTAATATATATATATATATATATATATATATATATATATGTGTGTGTGTATGTGTATCTAGGCAACATCTTCTCTGCAAGTCATGCAAGTATTAAATAATATAAGAGACAACTCAAGTATTGATATCCTTCAGCAGATCCTTTCAATAGTCCGAATTAGGATCTTAGTTTCGGAGGGGAATTGGCAAGTGAATTCGCCACAGTTTGGATTTGTCTCCCAAGTACTTTCGGACCTATCTGAGTCCATCTTTGGGGGAATGAGGTTAATCAGGTATAGACCATGTGTTAGTATTAATAGAAGGTTTTTGGCGGAAATAATGTACTAAGTACGAAACTATATTTGGAGATATAAACATTTATAATATTTATAATATTATTACTGACATTAAAGTTAATTCTATTAATTAAGGGTGTTTTGGTTTTTATATATAGGGCTTCTAATATATGGAATTTTTGTTTGTTATTACTAAATTCTAAGATGTTTGTATTTAATACTAAGAATTTTCTGAATTCCGATCGGGGGCAGGAGTGGTCGTTTTTTCTTGACTATAGCAATGAATGTCGTCTCTGTTTCCATTTTAACTGGACAACTTGGGGTAATTTTATTGTCACTATGTATCATATAACTTGTATACACTAATTTTGTTCTGACAGGTTGAGGGTACAGATTGGACAGCTTGTCTGCCTGCTGCTTCCGACTGACAGTATAGGAGCCCTAACTCTTGGGTAGAGCTAAGATCTGCTTCTCTATAACCAGTTGTATAATATCGTGATAGCTGTAGTGCCATGTCGCCCAAAGAAATAGTCCCTGCACTTTATCCGATGGGATTTCCAGAATCCACAACCCTAATGGATAAAGAACCAGCTAATAGTCGACTTCTCTTAGTTAACTGACACCAGACAAACACACACTTTGCCCACCTTACTCTATCAAATAACTAAAAATGACCGTACAAAGTAAAACCAACACATTGGAACCAGACGCTTAAAACCAACGCATTCGCTTCTTTGCTTGAAGCTTGAATTCACAAGTATCTGAGGGCTATGAACCAACATCGATGACGTTGAATCCTTTCTCCTAGCAAACTCCCCGGATACCATAGCACTGAGTGTAATAAACTTACACTGCTCCATCTCTTCAAATCGAGTAGACAGGACTAGATAGCTCCGTCTCTACCGTAAAGACTTCGACAAGCATATGCACGGACTTGAGTTTATGTTAAGAACAGCCTCCTCTTGACTAAAGAACATAGTCTAGGATCAGATCATCAAGCCTACATGTGCTTTAGGTTAATCTTACAACACGGCGTGTATTACTTATATTTCATATCCCGTTGTTGTTCGACCCAGTACTGTACTCTACTCAACTTTGTCTCAAATAGCATAGATGCAGCACTCGCACTAGATCCTAGCGTCCAAATACACGTATCTGGGGAGTGTAATGTCGTCCACAACAATTGACATGAATTTTCGACTTATACAGACGCAACTACACGTATAGTCTTCTAATTGCACAACCCCTCTCAGACTGTCAGTTTTCCAACCCACCTCCCAGATTGTGATTTGTCGTAATGATTGATATCACTCTAAACTCTCGCCGCAAAGCCGATCAGATGTTCCTTAAAATGCCGACATACTTTAAACGCCCCATGGAGTGAAACTTTTTTTCTTTCTGCTCATCAGTGCTTGAATGTGTCAAATTAGGTATTAGAGCACATGTCCCACTGCGGAAATTCCAAAGCAAGCTCCACTCTATCTAAATAATTGATCTTGAAATGTGAAGTTTTCAGCTGCTATTGCCCAGAAGCAAGAAGCATTCCGTCCGGTTACTGCCACAATTCAACCAAAATAGACATACATTTGGAGCATCAATAATTCATTGTAAGATTGTAATCGCTGAAGCTAAGAAAAGATATGACGAGATGACAAGTAAACGCATTGAGACACATAAACTATGTACTCTCGATTTCTGGAAAATCTATACTAGTGCGGTGAGAAAAAAAGGGGCAATGAAAAATTCCTCCGCTATCTAATCACAATAAGGTAATTTCCACGGCAGCTTATAAGATTAAACAATGTGTCTAACGGTTCACCATGAACATGACTTAGTACAGTGCAGTCAACTCTCTACTAAATTTCCTATTTCCGGTGTGTGTTATATAATAAGAAACCTTGATACACCCAAAGCATATGGACTGCATCTTATCCCAGTAATAATAATAAGGAAATGCTCTGCTGAGCTGAATCTTGTCCATTCAAACCTTTACAACAAATGTCTTGCCTATTATTGCTTATCTGATAGCTAGAAAATTGGCTTGGTGGTACCAGTTTTCAAGTACTCTGGTGATAGAACCGGCCCTCGTAATTATCGCTATATCAGTCTACTCCCGCACTTCACTTAAAATGTCTGAATCTTTAATCAATCTGGCGATAGTCCGCTATGTCGTTGATGCTAAA
The DNA here is from genome assembly GCA_963556195.1 of Sepiola atlantica. Classification (NCBI taxonomy): domain Eukaryota; kingdom Metazoa; phylum Mollusca; class Cephalopoda; order Sepiida; family Sepiolidae; genus Sepiola; species Sepiola atlantica. Next base: position 168,632,387 of record OY744521.1, on the reverse strand, counting down.
CCTTATTCTGATCATCAGTATTGCTTTAAGTAAGAACGTTTTACAGCGGATAGTATAACGGTCATCTCTGGACGCACATGCCATACCCTGGACAAGACAAGTGACACTAGGGTGGTAGCGCTTGATATATCCAAAGCCTTTGGCCAGGTCTAACATGAGAGACGTCTCATGAAAATAATTTGGTATTGTATTTCTAGGCAAATACTTAATATAATTAAATGCTTCCTATCCAAAAAAAAAGAGGGAGGTTGTTCTAGTTTGCTGTTCATTGAAGCAACATGGCAGAAATGCGGGTGAATCAAAGGAAACGATCCTTGGACCGTTATTGTTCCTGAAGATATCTCTCAAGTAACTAAGTCTGAGATGGGTATTATTTGCTGCTCTCGACACGTAGGAAAAGCAGACCCGCACATATCCAAGACAATAACTGGATCCTTAGAAAATGAGTTTACGTATGTCGTTGAATTGGGACATAAATGGATTGTAACATTTAATGCTCCTAAGACAAAGCTACTTTCCTTTAACAACTACACCAACTCTTACAGACACATATTACCATGGCTAATAATCCCTATCTGAGAGTCAATCGTTCAAAGTTATCAGCGTAACATTTACAGGTAATATGAATTCGAATATATATATATATATATATATATATATATATATATATATATATATATATATATATATATATAAAACATTGCCAAGGCTCATGCAAAAAATGTAAACTCCATCTACCGTTCTGGAAAACTTCAAACACCTGTGAGTAGTCTACATGCATGACGTATTATTGTCAAATCTAGGCTAGTGTACTATCTGCTAGATTCTTCCTCTTGGGCAGGGTCCAAAAAGTCGCTAATATTATAGGTCCCTCACTATCAACCAATGTTCACCACCTGCCCCATCGCCACAATGTTGCATCGCTGTGATTCAATGGAGTATTCTCATATAAACTGTCTGCTCTGGTAGCTTCTAGGTATAAATACCCATTACTAACTTGAAAATAAGTTCAGTTCCATCAATTTACTGTGGAAGTCCCCAGTGCCGAAGTGCTTTCTACTCTAACATATTCTTACCTCGAGCTTCCAGTTTTTGGAACTCCCTCTCTACTCTCTGTTTCCCTGACTCTACTGACATGCCAAAATGTAAGTGTGATGTGAACAAATATCTCGCTGCACAACTTCTCACTTAGGATGATACCGTATAATTTCTGTCTCTTATTCCACAGAAGGCACTTACGTCTCAGTGACAATGTCCCTAGGGTGAATTCCCATGTAAAACTAATCTTGACAATATTCCAAGCATAGGAATGAAAGGTCTGCTGTCGGAAATAGCTTCTATAATTTCACGATTATTTATTCCTTGCTTAAAGGAGAAAGTTATTATATTTTCTTGATAAACCTCGTTGGAGTGATCAGTTGTTTGCAGTTTTGTATTGACTCATCAGTCTCCTTGGCGTCCCCAGTAAATTGTTTAAATCTGTCATTAATCAAGGATTGTCAAACAACTAAGAAACAAGCAATATGATTTTTTTCGTGTAAATTCAACTGCTGGTATACTGATTGTAATATCACATTTAATCAGTGAATTTCTTAATGGGACCTTATTTCTTGAGCAATAGCTCTCCACGTATAAAAGAGTGTTCATGATGTCTAGGTGTTGCATCACAAACTATGGAATATCTTGCAATGTATTCGCAACCACCAAGTTATTTATCTCTGATAGATATATAAATGTAGTTATCGACATGCAAACACAGAATGATTAATGCATGCGTACCTAAAGTAGCTCTACTGCTCCCAACCACTACTCTAATCTTCATTAGAAAGCATCTAAACTATATTCTAAGATAATTTGTTAATATGTTCTCAGGCAATCCAACTGTCAATGGTAGCATCTTGAATAGCTGTGGTGATCAGGAATTTGCTGATTCTATTACTTTTGATTTGGAGCGCGTGTTCAAATGTGGAAAAGTTGTTTAGTACATGTAAGACCTAAAACACAATACTGTCTGTATTTTAATGACAACCCTCGGATCTTTGTTTTCACCAGTAAAAATTAAATACTTTCTGATTGGTGAACGTTTTTATTCATCTAATATTGTAAGATAGACTTTCAATTTAGATCAAAGATAAAATAGCTATATACAGTCTGGTGTTTATGGCGATGAAAAAAATAATTGGACTATTCTACCACACTAGAAAGTGCCTGATTCATGAGGCAATCCCCAAACCTTGAAGTTTAAGTACTGCAGCCACATCGCGGGAGATTCCACCCAGAGCACTATTCTTTGCGTTGACAGAGTAGAAATTGACGTAGAATTTAGTACGAGTGATCTCTCCTGTTTTTGACAGCACCTATCTCACAAATAGTCTTCCTCTTTGTCGTTATTTTCATAGACGGCGCTTAACACTGATCCGATCTCTAAATCTTCTTTGCAACTCATTCACAGTAACTCGTTTCTCTATCACAACTTAAAATACAATATTTTCTTTTTCCACGTGCCTAGTGTCAGAGAGAATTTTCTTTCCCAGATATTCCCTTCTGTTAAACTTATTTTCACATGACGTCAACCCTGCAGATTACAACATAGTATTTCTCCACTACAACATCAACAAATGTCACCATGAGTAAAAAAAAACCTAGTTCATTCGATTACTTATTTTAATTCCTCCCATAATTGTCTTCATTGTTCAATTGACAATAATTCCATCCCATTAACCTATATTCTCTAGTGGATCTTTGTCTTGATAAGTGGTGTTATAATGAAAAAAATGTAACATGAGGCATTATGGGAACTTTTCCCTTACAGGTGATGCTGTTCTCTGCAGACAAAATGTTGTTTTGCCAGTGAGCGATCACTGATAGTATATATATATATATATATATATATATATATATATATATATATATATATATATATATCAGTGGGTGTGTCTACGCGTGTGTGCGTGAATGAAGAATATTAATTATAAATAGTGTCTTGTTAAGCTGATAATATTTCTTGTCGGTAACATATGTGTAATTGCATTAATTAGCTTAGGATGCAATCAAATGTTTCCCTTAAGAACTAAACATGACCTATCGGTAACCCAAGCCTAATTAGAGAATAGTCAAATCCAAGTTCGTTGCTCTAATATCACCTTCTTTTGAGTATTTATCACGAGGTGATACGATGTTGACCGACACTTTCATCCGATAGTTTTCGATGTCCTTTCATAAAATCACTTATTATTCACAGCGATTTGTGCTACTTCTCTGTCCATTGTGTCCATTGAAGTGTCTAAATGTTGGCACTAGGAGAATCACAGGTCAAAGTATAAGAGGCTCAGAACAAGACACCGTTGGATGACTGATACATAATCTCCGGATAATTGACTAGAGGCTGTGCACGGCGTTAATCAAAATCACATAATACTGTGTCACTTCATCAACCATATAGCACTTGACCTTATCTCAAAAGTACTGAATTCCGCGAAAATGCAGAACCGTTTGGCAAAACAAGTTTGTAAATCATCAGCCTGTTTGTATACAATGTGACTTCGTAAATCGCCCAAACAGTAGGTATCGTATGTTTAATATATTTATATTATGAGGTGAATTATTCAATTATTAGTTCAATCATTGTAGAATTACAATTAACTGATACGAGTTATGTAAAATCCAGGATAATCAAACAGTAAGATCTATATTCTATTGAATAGAAGGATCAGTTAAAAATTGATACAATCGGAAATTACAACGGTCATAATGATACGACTATAATCGTCATCAAAACCAGAACGAAACAGGTGCATTAAGTGAATCATATATCGATGCTTTTTTTAAATGATTTTTTTTGTACATAAAATGAAATTAAATAAAATAGTGAATATGTGTGTCCCAAACGGCTATTCTGCGCCTTACATATTTCAGGTAAAGTCAGAATTTGACTTCACTGTGTTGAGGAATGAATTGGTGATTCCGAATGGGAAATAGATGAGCAGAGAAATGTCATATTAGCCGTAAATTCAAGAGTGGAATAAGTATGCAAATAATGAAATAAAGCTTTTTACGTAAAACGCCCCCCACCGGATTCGAGAGAACGAATTTAATATGATTCACAAAGAAGCCTATGCCAGCCTAGAGTGTTTATTTACTTCTATTACTCTTTATCGATCTTAACCTGAAGACGTTTGGTAACTAAGTCATTGAAAACTCCCTTCTTGACGTGATAATTACTTGTGACCATGTTGTTATGACGCTTGCTTACGGTGGCAAGGTTTATTCTGTAGCAGGTGTTCGAACCTTGCTACCGTCTGAGATTATCATTCACTACAGTGATGAGAGCGAAAGCTTGAAACGCTGGCGTATGTAGATAAAAATAATTTAATATTATTTAATTAAAGTTAATATTTTTAATCACCATTTTAATAATATTGAGTTGAGCCCTGTCCAGGGAAGTTACAATAAAACTCATACGTAGTTGAAAGTCATATCCGACAACGTTCGTTGAATACTCTAGTTAATATATCTATAAATAGAACTTAAATAATTCCTTCCTTGACGTAGTAATGTCGGAATGCTGTATAGTTTTGACGCTTGCTTGTGGAGTAGGTTGATTCTGGGGTTTAAGGGTTGCGACTATCTGATATTATCATTCTCTACATTGATGAGAGTGAAATCTTTAAACGCTGGCGTATGTGGGTAAATATGCTTCAATATTATTTACTTAACATTAATATTGGTTTAATATATACATGGTTTAATATATATTGGTTTAATTATTTGTTAGACAGGAACTGGTTCTTTTACAAAAGAAAGAGAAGAAATCCCCATGTTGTTTAAATAAAAAAAATATCCGATAATATGTCTATATGTCTAATGTTACTTTGTTAATTAACGTTACTTTGAAGCTCATATAAAAATCATTATATTCTTTGTTAATAATGTTACTATCATCATAAAAAATGCTGTAATCTTAATAAATAAATGTTTACTCTGTCATTTTTCCGAAAACATAATTTAAACACGGGTGATTACTGTTTCTTATCAATTGCTTTCGCATTTCATCAGCTGAATTTAATGGACACGAATCCGAACTTCACGTGATGTTCTCTGACTAAATGTAAACGACATGAGCCTCGGTTGCATTAACGTCACATTATAAAATTCGCACATTTTAAGAAATGGGTCCATGATATATATTTTCGTATCATTTTGATCATGTATTATTAGGTTGCCTGTTCGTTAAGTATCAATTCATAGTAATGCCATTTTTACAATCTTTTTTATTACTTACATTCCAAGAAATGTTGATACGTATTAAATGACTATGCTATTACTAATACAATTACTACCTTTTACGCATTAATGCAAATTTGCTTTAACCGAGCAACTAATTTCCTAGGTTTCATTTAATACATACTGAACATTGTGTTGGTAGATTAACAACAAATTCTATGTCTACCCTTGAACTATTGAATTGTTGCTGCACATAATTATTCGGCGCGAACACTAACAGTGTTACAACTAGATCACAAGAATATTCTCTACATTTTGTGGCTGTTACCTCGTATTAGTATTAGTATTTTAACAAAATATTATAGGTGTTAAGCAGCCATAACCATTGCCCTTGTAGATACTTATCACGTTCATGTGATTCAGAGGCTCGAATTTCAGTTTCGCCGAAGCAAGCAGCCAAATGCTCTTCTTGATACTAATAATTGCTTTTCGTTGTCCACTTTTGTTTCAAGAGCTAACTCTAATTCTGTTTCGAAAGCATGTTTCACAGGTTTTCATCTTGGAAAGAATCTGACGATCAGCTGATAGGATTTTCCAGCTGTGTTTCTTTAGTTTGAATATGAAGTCATCAAAAATATACATATGATAGTCTGAAAATGAAACAAATTGCAAAGGTAAGCTTTCTATGTGTTAAACTAATACGCTCGTTTTATTATGTGGATGATTATCACCGATAAGAAAAAACATTTTGTTGTGTGATGAGGGAATGTTTTCTCCGGTGATTATGTAGTAGTAGGTATAGGAAGAGTGTAGCGATGAACTGTAAATATGTACAAGTCTGAAGAAATACTACCGATGAAAGTGGTAAGGGGTATTATAATAGGAGAGAATGATAAAGGAATGTAAATGGTACGATTGTTTTGTATATACGATAAAACTAAACTATTCTCTCCCGTATAATCGTTTAGTAGTTTATTTTCTGTTGTGTTAGTAAAATTCTGAAACAGATTTGCACATACAGATTGTGTGTACTTATGTACTTTAGTGTAAAACGGAAACAGAGAAACTTGCACTTTATTTCATTTAATTTGTAACGCAGATGTCATCAATGAACAGCGTGTTTTTTGAATGAGTGAAATTAATTGATTTATTTTATTCTAAAATAAATGACATTAAATCAACCAAAAAATCTAAAAAAACATTATTTATTTACTATCACACCCATTTTATGGGTTGATTACATGTAAACAGTCTCAAGAAAAATCCACAGAAAAAAAAATTTAATATTTCGATTTTAGAGTAGAGATAACATTCGTATATATATTTAACGCTAAGTAAGCACTCACTTCCTGTCTATTGATCTGTAAATGTAGACGTGTAACAATGTTTTAGCTTTTGGTTAAAATATATTTTTAAACACATTTCTAAATTGTACCTGGTTTCCAAAAAGACAAACACATCTTCACTCTCGACTACATCGCTTCTTTCTACTTCTTTTTAGGGTCAGGTTAGGGTTAATTAAGGACATTTTAGGGTTAGGTTAATGTGTGTTTAGAGACTACGGTTGATAAGGTATACCTATTTCTGACCTCCCCCGCCACCAAACATAAAAATTGTAATTTATTTTACTGTTTAAGAAGAATTAAATGTAACCCCATCATTTGTATTTATTTACATGTTTGAAATTATTTTTAACATTGACAAAAAGCTCAATTCGAGAAGCCAAAAAACTTTTTAAAAAACCTTCTAAAATAGTGTTTACACATTTTCTGTTATTGTACAGTAAACTACTTAATAGTTTCTGCCTGTTAACTGATTGTTAAAATATCCCGCCCCCTACGATGGCTGTGATAGTAAGAAATTGGCAAACGTGCATATTAAGTGGCAGATAACTTTGTTCGAAAATATGACATTCTGAGGGTATTACAGTTAAACTCATATGCCACCCTTTTTTTCTATCGCTTCCGCTACCAATTACAATAATGGATTTGCTTCACGTGACTCAAATTAACCAATAAATCGCAACAATTTGAACTTTACAGAATTTGTCTGACTTGAATATTAAACAAAAACGGTGTTTATTTTTATGTCTACTTTAATATCTACCGACTTAACAATAATTTAGATTATTTTTTTACAATTTTAAAGAAAGAAGTGACGTTAACAAAATAAAGTAGAATATCAGAACAGATGCTACATCTGTTCTGGTATGTTTTCTCCTCGGTTAGTGAAGGAGCTGATCGATTGTAATATTTGCCGGTCTTATATTATTTTCTTTCATTTCGGTTTATTTTTTCTATAGGTATACACGCTTACTTTTTATATTCATTTATATCTTGACTCCATAGAAAAAATACAAAATATATAAATACATTGTGTTATCTAATCATATTTTTATAGTCTGAAAGGATGTATCCTTCACTGATCGAAGACGAAAACAATAGGTAAATACACTACACTTTAACCGTAATTCTATTTTGAAAAGTAAAATAAAAATAGAAATAATTCGAAAAGAAAAAACAATAGTAAAATCGGAAAATCGACACAATATCAGTTATTAATATGGGGGAAATCCATTTCCAGAATAAAGGGCACTTCGGATTGGGACAAAAAAACTTAAGCACCGGGTTATATTTTTTCATATTAAAGAAAACTATTTGCTTTGATGCCCAATGATTTCGAATGATTGGTCAATTTGAGTCATGTGAGACACATTCCTATTGTGATTGGTGGCGGAGGGATGAAGTTGCGTGTATGAAAAGTATATTACGGACGGAATCTGAAGAAAAACACCTTCTTAATTAGTAAATACGTATGTGTTATCGGCTTATTTCCTAGATGACGACGTGTTTCATTGGATCAGATTAAATCAATAAAGTTTCGTATTTCTTTCAAATTTAAGTATCCCAGAAATCTGAGTATTTACTATTGTGAAACAAATAATTTCATAAATATTTACATTTTTGAAAATATAATATTTGTATAACTATTGAAAGACTATTAACTCCAAATATGACGACAGTGTTATTTCTTATTTTAGTCACTAAAATAGTGTCGTCGTAATAACATAAGAGAGCAAACTAAAACTAGAAAAGCAAATAAACGCAAACAACTTAACGGTGACCTATTTGCGTTAATAAAATCATATATCTGTTCTGATACTACACGTCATCTCCTCTGTCCTTGGTATGGAAAATAGAAAGCCTTAAAAGCGTAGATTATTTGACAGGTTAGATAGTTCGAAAAGGTGATATGACATGCTTAGTGTATTGGTGTTAAACCAACTCAGTATTATGGATAACATCTGGAGAAAAAACTCTGTAAATTGCCCCAGTGTTATGGGCTTATTTCCGAGATGACGACATGTATTATTGTAGCAGGTTCCTTAAAAATACGTAAATCTTGTAAGGACTCACTCAAAAAGCAATGGAAGTATTTTAAATTGTTAATGAATGTTCGTATTTCGTTCACTTGTCAATATCCCAGAAATCCGAGTCCTACATGTGTGCAACAAATAATTTAATAAATCATTTTATTTTTAAAATTGAATATTTATATAACTCACTAAAAGACTGTTTAGCCCAAATATTATATTCGTAACGTCATCTGTGCTGCCTTCCGTCATTTAACTAGACTAAGTCAATCCATAAAATTACGTTTTGTAAGAAAAGGTATATAATATTTCTTATGTAAAAGGAAGGGTCAGAGTAATCTGACGTAATGGGAAATGAAAAAGGAAAAACCAAGAGAATGTTATTTTCATATATTTATCAACGGTTCGTCTTTATTGTAAGACTTCATCAGGATGATAATTTAAAGAAAAATGTCATGTAAGTACATCGAGATATTGGGCTGATAAGATGGGTACGTACTAAAAGCTATCCATATTCATTTCATACTTCGCCACTGCTGACTTCTCGAAGCCTGGGCTCTCCTCCAACGCTCATAGTAGCCACGGCTACTACTTTTCCGTGTCAACTCATTACAATAAAGACAAAACGTTTATGAATATATTTAAAAATATTTCTTGGTTTTTCCTTTTTCATTTCCCAATATTTCTGATATATTTCTTAACAACAGACTCTAAAAAGCCACCCTCCTTTCGTTTCACTGTAAATTCTGACCTATTGGTGTTACTATAATGTAATATATGGATGCTTATAAGTTATTATTTCATAGCGCTTGTCTGCAGTTGTTTTGTTCTTACTATCTAACGAAAGTTGTAAAAATCGAGCACCGTGTACTTCCTCAGGAACACTTACTCACGACGTCACGCCATTAAGCAGATCCGTGCATTTTAGCGTTATCTTTAGATTTATTTCAGAATGTGTTAATATGGGATAGTCGATACGTACGGCCGACAACATTTATTGTGTTAATCTGAATCAATAGTTTATATGTTTTGCTTGCCAAAAAGAATACTAAGGGAAAATCAAATAAGAACACATGAATAATGGAAGAATTGCCGTGCGAACTCCGAATAACGGTCTGTGAATTAGACATTCAATTCAGTATTCCTTTATTCCGCCATAGTAAAAATGTGTCCCGGTGTTGTGCGGGGGAAAATATAAAATATTAATTTCATTTTAAAGAAAACATATAAATATTAGAGCATTACATCTAAAGAGAAAATAATCAGAATAAACATATATATGTTTGTAAAAAAAGTAAATAAAAGTTATTTTTGTAAATTTGGTAAGGGAAATTATGTAAAAAAATGCGGAGTGAACGTAAAAAGAAAGCAGTCAATCTTGTTGAGCTAAGGTTTCGTCGGGACAACAGCAACCTCTACGTGACGATGATAATAATAAAAAAAAATATCTACGCAATCGGAAATCGGCTCGTTTGTCCATTGGCCTGATATCAACAAAAGAACACAGGAACATTCTCTTATTCAAGACAACGGATATGATTGAAAAACAAATATCTATTTTTATCTGATAAATAAAAGAAACATCCAAATGATAGGAAAAAGAAATATGAGATATTATATGAAAAAGGGAATCTTGTTACTATTATCTTCCGACGAGTAAAACTCGCATTGAATGATATTAGGGCAGTCTATGAATGAAAATGGAATGTAACTTACAGAACGTTGATGGGTGGCACAAAAAGTACTCCACAAGAAGATGTAAAACGTAAGCAATCATTAAAACACAATTTTCCTTAAGTTAGAGAGTATTACTTTTTAAAAAGTAGAAAGGATTTTAAGTAAACAACCATTTTCTTAACGTAATCATTAATAAGGTCCTCAGGGTAACCATTATCAATGAATATGCCCCTAATCCTATTCAGTTGCGAATTCAATCTACTAGGGGAACATATCTGAAGAATCCTATGTACAAAAGGATAAATTAAGAATACCTTTCTAGAGTTTGATGCACAAGCAGACCGGTTAACACACAGGCCGGTAAAAGTGCTTCCTGTAGATGGGAGTGAGAAAGCCGCCTCTTCAAAGTTCAACAAAAAGGGAAGCTAATTATCTTTCTCACTTTTCATAGAAAACTTCAGGGTCCCATCAATGGAATTACAGTTATTGACCAATGACAACGCTTTACTTTGCGAAATCGTCGTCAGCATATCTTACATAAGGCGTGGGTATTGTTATAGAACTAAACAATACGTAGTTGTTATATCCGACGAAGATATCAGCTAAAGTTTGAGACAATGGACTCCCTATGGAAACCACAATACATAATATTGTCAAAACTGAACTCTACTGATTTTGTACACACAAGTACAATTTCTGTGTACACTTCTGAGTACACAATCAGGAATGGATTAAAGGCCTTCTAGAAAATCAACTTATATGTGCTGGCTGTAACAACACCGCATAAAGACAGGTGTGCCCAAGTGGCTGATACTGGAATCCAAACATAATCAAGGAATTGGCTTAATACTTAAAAAATAACATCCAGTCTCTAGTAGAATGAGGCCATATATTTAATGCTTGCAAGGCGAAGTTTATTTGGTTTAATAAGTATAAGAAACATTTCCAACCATCAAGTGTCATGGCAGATAGTATCCTTCCCGTCAGTCCAATGAATAAACTCATCAAACGAATATTCTCAGGCATGAAGTTGAATAAGTACATATAATATATTGCAAAGTTTGTCGCAAATAAGATACCTCTACTAGCTAGAAAAATTCAAAGACACGGTAATATCCTATATCTCTATGAAGTAGAGTTCGCCTGTGAATGGAGTATTGTTCCCACATCTAGGTTGTTGCAACAACCAATTGACTCGCCTTGTATAATAAAGCAAAAAGAAGTCTAGCAGCCTTGCATCCATGTGGATGTTTTAAATGTGCGCCAACGGAATGTTCTCTGCTGAACTTACTTAATTTGTAACCCCTCTCATGAAAGTAGATCCCATCCACCCGACTATTAAAAAAATAACATCACTTCAATGAAGAGGTTCCTAGATGTCTTAAGATTGTCTTCTTTTAAAGCTCATCACCTCTGACTGATAACCTTCGGAATGTACTACTTCTTTTTGTCTCCCAGACAGTCCACACACACATAAATGTAAATGTAATGTGAAAAAAGATCTGACTGTCCAACTTTTAACCTAGGTTACCTTTCTATAAATCATGTCTCTCTATAAATCGTAGCACTACAGTAGGCTCTTACACATCAGTGTCAATATGCCTTGTTTAAAAAAAAAAAAAAATCGTGCTGAACATATCCCTATTATGCTGAAATAGAAATATAGTTTCTAAAATTGTTAAAATTGACATTCCGGTTTTCTTAAAAACGCTATGGAAAATGTATCCTGTATAATCGTATTCAAACTTCAATTTCCAGTATGCTTTGTATTTATATCTCTCTCTTTCATGCTCTCGCTCTCGCTCTGTCTCCCTCTCTCTCTCTTCCATGTATATATATATATATATATATATATATATATATATATATATATATATATATACATATATATATACATATACATATACATATATATACATATATATATATATATATGCATATACATATACATATATATACATATATATATATACACACACACACATATATATATATATATATATATATATATATATATATATATATATATATATATATATATATAGTCTAAAGAAGCTTTGAGTCCTTTTACAAAAAGATAAAAATGCAGTTCAAATTCCCAGAGCAACTAAATAAATCCAATATATCGCAGATTAACACTTGCATAAGCCGACTAACCATTGGAAAATTAATAAATAAAAAATGTGTTTAAGTATCTAACAGTAAAACAATACTAGGGGACCTTAACTTAAACTTGAAATATTAAAACGAGGATAATCAGCTGTTTACTCTGTACAAATTAACTTCCCCAATAATTAAATGTAGAAATTATGCAGCTTTTATTCCGTCTATATATACATAAATAATATTAATCAAAATAATGATAATAATAATAATAATAATAATGATGAAAATAATAATAATAATAATAATAATAATAATACTAATAATAATAATAATAATAATAATAATAATATATTCCCTATAAGACTACAGTGTGATATGGTAATGTGCATATCAAATAATATTAATTATCACACCATATAATAATAATTATATTTAAACACTACACCCAAAAATCATTCTGCGTTATGTTAGCTAGCAATAAATTTATATAGGAATAAAAGTTGCATTAAAAAAGCTTAAGTACCGTAGTATATATATATATATATATATATATATATATATTATATATATGTATATATATATGTATATGTATATGTGTGTATATATATGTATGTATATATATATGTATATATCTGTATATATACACATATATATATATATATATATGTATATATATATATATATATATATATATATATATATAGTGAATGCTTTTATTCAAACATGTACAAGGTCTGCTACACTGGCATGGCGATGTTATCGATGTACAGCTCTCAAGAGCTGAGGTCTCATCAGGCAGAAAATTATTTTTTGATTCAACCTGGTTACTGAATTCCAGGGAGAATGAAGTCAAGCAAAAAAGAAGAGGAGAAATAAATAAAAGTCATGTGACCGATTTTAAAATATGATTGCCGTTAGAAATTACTATTTTCTTATTTTCATCTTTTATATATTTTATATATCCAACGCTGAGCTGGGATAGAAAGGGGGGGGGGAAGAAAAAGTAAAGAGAAGGGGAAAAAGATACAATTGCTGTTAGAAAAGTTTAATTTACAGCTATTTATATTTTTATTTTCTATTTTTATCCAACGCTTAGTAAGGGTGGGGGGGGGGAAAAGAGAAAGGGGTGGAGGGGTGTTAGGGGTAGATGTCTATAGCCATTTAGGATTTGTTGCGGGAATGGTTTTGAGTTAAATTCATATTTATTTTTATTCAGCGCTGGGCTGGATAAAGAGGGGGTCGGGGTGAGATGAAACAAGAGCGAAAGAGAAGATGAAGAAAGAGGGGGAGGGGAGGTTTCAATTGTGTTGTGTCTGCTTCCTGTCAATGCAGGCATATAACAATTACATGACACCCAGATTACGGGGATATTTTAGTTTAACTAATTGATGGATTTATGGCCTTAATGTTAATAAATTATGTTGTTATATTTTGATCAATTGGCATTTAATTTTGATTATTTTGATGGATAGTTGAATGTATTTTAAATAGTATTTATAAGTTAATTAATAAAACATAATGGTAATTGTGTTTATTTTTAGTAAGATTCATATATGGATTAGTGGCAGTAATATTAGTAGGTTTAGTTCTAGGTACTAATGAGTTAAAATATATTGGGAGTTATTCTTGGTAAGGATCGTATATAAGTTTATGACATTGATATTGATGGATTATACTATTATATTTAGTTTTAATTATTTTGGAGTATAAATAAATGTATTTCGATTATAAATAATAGTTAGTGATGGATTAATAAAACATACTGGTAATTGCTTTTATTTTTAATGGAATTTATATATCGATTAATTTCAGTGGTATAGATAAATAAATTTTATTATTCGTTGTAATCCTATTATTAATGGTGGGGTTAACACCTGTTATAGTATTAGTGGTAAGGTGTTCTAGTTAAAGTTGTTAACGCAGGTTATGGTCTATTAAGGGGGGGGGATTAGAAATGGTGGGGGCCAGTAATTTTGATTAAAGTGATCAGTATATAATTATTTAAATATTTAAAAATTGGTTTTGGTAATATGTAGTTTACTTTTGAGGGATTTTGTGAGCTGGATGCTGAGCGCATACACGCACTCGTGCACACATATAAATACATATATGCACATGTATACACAAACATTCATATATGCACCCAAACCCATACACATATACACGAACACACAGATACACATGTATGTGCACATATGTATACGTATACATACGCGCATACAGGCGTACACATAGACACATTAATAGTTATAAATTTTATATCTTCATACATATGCATATTCATATGTCCACAAAAATCACCTATATATATATATATATATATATATATATATATATATATATATATATATATAAAAGTTTTACTTTTACGTGTTATAGTATTTATTCAAAAAGGGGGGTGGTTGTACTGTATTTGTAGTATAGGGTTAAAGTTACTTGATTTGGAGGTGTTAATAAGTGTTAATTTTAGCGGGGTTGTTGGGTATTGTTTTTTTTTGTTTTAATGGTATTATTTAGGGGGGTTGTACAAATTACTGCGGAGATGTGATCTGTTATGCCTACAGTTGATCGATGTTTCCTGTTTTTTGTTTAAAAGTTTTCCTCTGTCAAAATTTAATTATTTCAAGTTTTTCGCCGAGGCATAAATAGCATGGGGAGTTTAATGAGCTACAGGTGCTAGTTTTTCTGATAGTGTTCCAAATTACAATTGGTGATTTATTTTTATTAGTTAGTTCCCAGTGGTAATTTGAGAGTGATGTTCTGTTTTGGTAGCTTGGGTTGTTGAATGAACATTTATGGCCGGTGTATCTTACTTTGAAAGTATTACCTGCCATACCTATGTAGTATTTTTTTTATATCTGGAGTTTCCTTAGTTGAGATTGTTGCTTGGTAAATTGTTTTTGTTATAAACAATTTTGTTGCAAGGGGCATTCATTTTCATTTATGCAGTTACAGGACTTTACTTTAGTTGTTTTATTGTTATCTAATTCAGGGTTTAGGTTGCTGTTTAGGATTTTGTTATTGTGTTTTTTAATTATCATTTCTAAATTTTCGCTGCAACTGTAACTTAGTTTAAGTGTATTTTTGTTGAATATTTTATGTAAGATATTGTTTGGGGGGAAATATGTGTTTATGAGGTTTAAACATTTTTTACCAAGTTTGGTTTTAACTACTTGATTGAAGGGGTGTGTAAACCATATTATTTTCCTGTTTCTTGCTTTATTGTTTTTATTATTAGTCGTTGCAGGTTTAGTAAATTTAATTTGTGTATTCTTGTATCCGCTGTTTTTTAGTGCTTTATTATATAATTTTTTATGTTTGTTAAAGATTGTTTCATTTGATGAGTTATTGCTTATCCTATGTTGGATAGATTTAGGGATGTGTTTAATGATAGTTTTGTGGTGGTTAGAGAGGGGGTGTACATAGATTGGGTTAAAGTTTTCTTTATTATATGGTTCGTATGTTTCTTTGGTTAAGTTGAGAGTTACATCTAGGAAGTTTACTATTTTAATGTTGGAAGTTATTTCAACTTTAAGGCATATCCTCCTCATCTCCCTAATAATAATCTTTTTAATATTTTCACACTTTTGCCCATTAGAGTTTCTGACTACTAAAAGTCCATCATCCCTATATAGGCCAATGTCCTCAATATCTATATTATTAGTTAGGTTGTAGAGGATGTATAAACCAACTAGGACGGTGAATTCTGCAGAGTCGAAAGAACCCATCGAAACATCAAAAAAGCCAGATTGGTTGCTCTTTGTCCATTGATCTTTTTAACTGATTAACACTGTTTTCCTATATTTTCTCACAATGTTAATCTCTTCTTCGGAAATATCCGAGAGAAGAGTAGCACACTCCATGACGCTTTCGAAGAGTTCATTAGAAATTGAGGGGTAGTAGTTAATGATATTAAATTGGATGAAGGAACAATTTATTTTGTTTTTTATTTTGTGGAACCAATTAATTGTATCGGTCGTGTTGATCTATTGGTTTAGTTTGTATGTTGATCTGATGTTTTTGTTAATTTTTTGTAGAATGATTTTGCTAATTTTTCCGGTTTCTTGTTTTGTAGGATTAATTAGTCTAGTTGTGGGCTTTTTCTGAAAGTCAGGTTTGTGGTCTTTAAGGAGTATATATGCCTCCCTTACTTTTAGTTTACTAACCCTATCACTAATTTTGAGTTTGTCAGTAATTTCCTTGCTACTAATATTTATGTTTTGGACTAAGTCAGTGTTTGATTTTCTGTAATTTTTTGTTATATTATTGTCGAGTAGTTTAAAATATTCTTATTTGGTGAGTTTATAAAAGTTTTGAGTTTTGTCTGCCTTAACTAGGATGTGCTTGGAGTTGTTAATTTCGTTGACTATTCTATCTAGTTTTTTCTGGAATGGGTTTTTTTTGTCGTTGAATTTAACGTCCTTAACAATTTTGAGTAAGTCATTTTCAAAGTTATCAAGTAATTCGATACGCGGTGCCGTACCTTGGTTTTTGAAGCCGTATTTTTCTTTGTTGTTGTTACTGGTAGGTCCGTTTAGGAAGAAGTATGCTTTCCACTTCATTCTCCTCAAGAGTTCCTCTATCTTAATTGTTAGAATTAGAAGATAATTCCGGGTGTTTGTTATTGGAATGTTCTTGAGGGAGGTGTCAAAGTTGTTTTTTCCATGTTAGCTGAATAATCTCGGTTAAAAGAGTGCTCAACAGTACATGGAGCAAATAATAATCCAGGTAGGGTAAAAATCCACAGGGTAGAAATCCAAAGGGAATCAAACCGGGTTTATAAAAGAGTGCTCAATAAAAAATATAGAGCTGTATTGTGAATGCTTTTATTCAAACATGTACAAGGTCTGCTACACTGGCATGTCGATGTTATCGATCTACAGCTCTCAAGGGCTGAGGTCTCATCAGGCAGAAAATTATTTTTTGATTCAACCTGGTTGCTGAATTCCAGGGAGAATGAAGTCAAGCAAAAAAGAAGAGGAGAAAGAAATAAAAGTCATGTGACCGATTTTAAAATATGATTGCCGTTAGAAATTACTATTTTCTTATTTTCATCTTTTATATATTTTATATATCCAACGCTGAGCTGGGGTAGAAAGACGGGGGGCGAAGAAAAAGAAAAAGAAAAGAGAAGGGGAAAAAGATACAATTGCTGTTAGAAAAGTTTAATTTACAGCTATTTATATTTTTATTTTCTATTTTTATCCAACGCTTAGTTAGGGTGGGGGGGGGAAGAAAAAGAAAAAGACAGGGGTGGAGGGGTGTTAGGGGTGGATGTCTATAGCCATTTAGGATTTGTTGCGGGAATGGTTTTGAGTTAAATTCATATTTATTTTTATTCAGCGCTGGGCTGGATAAAGAGGGGGGTCGGGGTGAGATGAAACAAGAGCGAAAGAGAAGATGAAGAAAGAGGAAATGGGGAGGTTTCAAATGTGTTGTGTCTGCTTCCTGTCAATGCAGACATATAACAATTACATGACACCCAGCTTACGGGGATATTTTAGTTTAACTCATTGATGGATTTATGGCCTTAATGTAAATAAATTATGTTGTTATATTTTGATCAATTGGCATTTAATTTTGATTATTTTGATGGATAGTTAAATGTATTTTAAATAGTATTTATCAGTTAATTAATAAAACATAATGGTAATTGTCTTTATATTTAGTAAGATTCATATATGGATTAGTGGCAGTAATATTAGTAGGTTTAGTTCTAGGTACTAATGAGTTAAAATATATTGGGAGTTATTCTTGGTAAGGATCGTATATAAGTTTATGACATTGATATTGATGGATTATACTATTATATTTAGTTTTAATTATTTTGGAGTATAAATAAATGTATTTCGATTATAAATAATAGTTAGTGATGGATTAATAAAACATACTGGTAATTGCTTTTATTTTTAATGGAATTTATATATCGATTAATTTCAGTGGTATAGATAAATAAATTTTATTATTCGTTGTAATCCTATTATTAATGGTGGGGTTAACACCTGTTATAGTATTCGTGGTAAGGTGTTCTAGTTAAAGTTGTTAACGCAAGTTATGGTCTATGAAGGGGGGGGGGTTAGAAATGGTGGGGGCCAGTAATTTTGATTACAGTGATTAGTATATAATTATTTAAATATTTAAAAATTGGTTTTGGTAATATGTAGTTTACTTTTGAGGGATTTTGTGAGCTGGATGCTGAGCGCATACACGCACTCGTGCACACATATAAATACATATATGCACATGTATACACAAACATTCATATATGCACCCAAACCCATACACATATACACGAACACACAGATACACATGTATGTGCACATATGTATACGTATACATACGCGCATACAGGCGTACACATACACACATAAATAGTTATAAATGTTATATCTTCATACATATGCATATTCATATGTCCACAAAAATCACCTATATATATATATATAAAAGTTTTACTTTTACGTGTTATAGTATTTGTAGTTGAGGGTTAAAGTTACTTGATTTGGAGGTGTTAATAAGTGTTAATTTTAGCGGGGTTGTTGGGTATTGGTTTTTTTTGTTTTAATGGTATTATTTAGCGGGGGTTGTACAAATTACTGAGGAGATGTGATCTGTTATGCCTACAGTTGATCGATGTTTCCTGTTTTTTGTTTAAAAGTTTTCCTCTGTCAGCAAATTTAATTATTTCAAGTTTTTCGCCGAGGCATAAATAGCATGGTGAGTTTAATGAGCTACAGGTGCTAGTTTTTCTGATAGTGTTCCAGATTACAGTTGGTGATTTATTTTTATTAGTTAGTTCCCAGTTGTAATTTGAGAGTGATGTTCTGATTTGGTAGCTTGGGTTGTTGAATGAACATTTATGGTCGGTGTATCTTTGAAAGTATCAAATCAAACACTGACTTAGTCCAAAACATAAATATTAGTAGCAAGGAAATTACTGACAAACTCAAAATTAGTGATAGGGTTAGTAAACTAAAAGTAAGGGAGGCATATATACTCCTTAAAGACCACAAACCTGACTTTCAGACAAAGCCCACAACTAGACTAATTAATCCTACAAAACAAGAAACCGGAAAAATTAGCAAAATCATTCTACAAAAAATTAACAAAAACATCAGATCAACATACAAACTCAACCAATGGATCAACACGACCGATACAATTAATTGGTTCCACAAAATAAAAAACAAAATAAATTGTTCCTTCATCCAATTTGATATCATTAACTACTACCCCTCAATTTCTAATGAACTCTTCGAAAGCGTCATGGAGTTTGCTACTCTTCTCTCGGATATTTCTGAGGAAAGGATTAACATTGTGAGAAAATGTAGGAAAATAGTGTTAATTAGTAAAAAAGATCAATGGACAAAGAGCAACCAATCTGGCTCTTTTGATGTTTCGATGGGTTCTTTCGACTCTGCAGAAATCAACGACCTAGTTGGTTTATACATCCTCTACAACCTAACTAATAATATAGATATTGAAGATATTGGCCTATATAGGGATGATGGACTTTTAGTAGTCAGAAACTCTAATGGGCAAAAGTGTGAAAATATTAAAAAGATTATTATTAGGGAGATGAGGAGGATATGCCTTAAAGTTGAAATAACTTCCAACATTAAAATAGTAAACTTCCTAGATGTAAATCTCAACTTAAGTAAAGAAACATACGAACCATATAATAAAGAAAACTTTAACCCAATCTATGTACACCCCCTCTCTAACCACCTTAAAACTATCATTAAACACATACCTAAATCTATCCAACATAGGATAAGTAATAACTCATCAAATGAAACAATCTTTAACAAACATAAAGAATTCTATAATAAAGCACTAAAAAACAGCGGATACAAGAATACACAAATTAAATTTACTAAACCTGCAACGACTAATAATAAAAACAATAAAGCAAGAAACAGGAAAATAATATGGTTTACACCCCCCTTCAATCAATCAGTTAAAACAAAACTTGGTAAAAAAATGTTAAACCTCATAAACACATATTTCCCCCCAAACAATATCTTACATAAAATATTCAACAAAAATACACTTAAACTAAGTTACAGTTGCAGCGATAATTTAGAAATGATTATTAAAAAAACACAATAACAAAATCCTAAACAGCAACCTAAACCCTGAATTATATAACAATAAAACAACTAAAGTAAAGTCCTGTAACTGCATGTATAAAAATGAATGCCCCTTGCAACAAAATTGTTTAATAACAAAAACAATTTACCAAGCAACAATCTCAACTAACTAAACTCCAGATATAAAAAAATACTACATAGGTATGGCAGGTAATACTTTCACAGAAAGATACACCGGCCATAAATGTTCATTCAACAACCCAAGCTACCGAAACAGAACATCACTCTCAAATTACCACTGGGAATAACTAATAAAAATAAATCACAAACTGTAATCTGGAACACTATCAGAAAAACAAGCACCTGTAGCTCATTAAACTCACCATGCTATTTATGCCTCGGCGAAAAACTTGAAATCATTAAATTTACAGACAGAGGAAAACTTTTAAACAAAAAACAGGAAACATCGATCAACTGTAGGCATAACATATCATACCTTCTCAGTAATTTGTACAACACCCTTAAATAGTACCATTAAACAAAAAAAAACCAATACCCAACAACCCCGCTAAAATTAACACTTATTAAAACCTCCAAATCTAGTAACTTTAACCCTCAACTACAAATACAGTACAACCACCCCCCTTTTTGAATAAATACTATAACACGTAAAAGTAAAACTTTTATATATATATATATATAGGTGATTTTTGTGGACATATGAATATGCATATGTATGAAGATATAAAATTTATAACTATTTATGTGTGTAGGTGTACGCCTGTATGCGCGTATGTATACGTATACATATGTGCATATACATGTGTATATGTGTGTTCGTGTATATGTGTATGGGTTTGAGTGCATATATGAATGTTTGTGTATACATGTGCATATATGTATTTATATGTGTGCACGAGTGCGTGTATGCGCTCAACATCCAGCTCACAAAATCCCTCAAAAGTAAACTACATATTACCAAAACCAATTTTTAAATATTTAAATAATTATATACTGATCACTTTAATCAAAATTACTGGCTCCCACCATTTCTAATCCCCCCCTTCATAGACCATAACTTGCGTTAACAACTTTAACTAGAACAACTTACCACTAATACTATAACAGGTGTTAACCCCACCATTAATAATAGGATTACAACGAATAATAAAATGTATTTATATATACCACTAGAATAAATCGATATATAAATTCCATTAAAAATAAAAGCAATTACCAGTATGTTTTATTAATCCATCACTAACTATTATTTATAATCGAAATACATTTATTTATACTCCAAAATAATTAAAACTAAATATAATAGTATAATCCATCAATATCAATGTCATAAACTTATATACGATCCTTACCAAGAATAACTCCCAATATATTTTAACTCATTAGTACCTAGAACTAAACCTACTAATATTACTGCCACTAATCCATATATGAATCTTACTAAATATAAAGACAATTACCATTATGTTTTATTAATTAACTGATAAATACTATTTAAAATACATTTAACTATCCATCAAAATAATCAAAATTAAATGCCAATTGATCAAAATATAACAACATAATTTATTTACATTAAGGCCATAAATCCATCAATGAGTTAAACTAAAGTATCCCCGTAAGCTGGGTGTCATGTAATTGTTATATGTCTGCATTGACAGGAAGCAGACACAACACAATTGAAACCTCCCCTCCCCCTCTTTCTTCATCTTCTCTTTCGCTCTTGTTTCATCTCACCCCGACCCCCCTCTTTATCCAGCCCAGCGCTGAATAAAAATAAATATGAATTTATCTCAAAACCATTCCCGCAACAAATCCTAAATGGCTATAGACATCCACCCCTAACACCCCTGAACCCCTTTCTCTGTCTTCCCCCCCCCACCCTAACTAAGCGTTGGATAAAAATAGAAAATAAAAATATAAATAGCTGTAAATTAAACTTTTCTAACAGCAATTGTATCTTTTTCTCCTTCTCTTTTCTTTTTCTTTTCCTCGCCCCCCCCCCTCCTACCCCAGCTCAGCGTTGGATATATAAAATATATAAAAGATGAAAATAAGAAAATAGTAATTTCTAACGGCAATCATATTTTAAAATCGGTCATATGACTTTTATTTCTTTCTCCTCTTCTTTTTTGCTTGACTTCATTCTCCCTTGAATTCAGCAACCAGGTTGAATCAAAAAATAATTTTCTGCCTGATGAGACCTCAGCTCTTGAGAGCTGTAGATCGATAACATCGACATGCCAGTGTAGCAGACCTTGTACATGTTTGAATAAAAGCATTCACAATACAGCTCTATATTTTTTATTGAGCACTCTTTTATAAACCCGGTTTGATTCCTCTTTGGATTTCTACCCTGTGGATTTTTACCCTACCTGGATTACTATATATATATATATATATATATATATATATATATATATATATATATATATATATATATATATATATATATATATATATATATATATATATATATCCCTTTAAAAAAATTAAAGGTGAGCACTCTTGGAGATGTTAAAAATAGACTGACAAAAAGCTCTAATAATGCAAAGTTCCGAATACGTTCGTAGAAAACTCTCAACTAGTCTTCTATCTGTGTCCGCTTCTAGGTACATACATACATATCTTAATTTCATTGAACTACGTGACAGTTTCCGATGGCTGAGTGGATATGGCGACTGCTTGCTGGTTCTAGGCTCACTTTGTGAACCGGGTTCGCGCCTCCCGACCGTCTGAAATGGATACTTTTCTGCACTTATGAGAGCAATAAGCTTGAAACGTTACCTCTGAAGGTATTAATAATTATATATATATGATGTATCGTAACTTCTGATATATTTAGAAAAACATAATATAACTTCCCAGGATTAGTAAAAGGACATCTATGTAATAATTAGTCGCAAAAATGATTCTATATTTCTAATTGTTGTTCAAGCAAATAAAATCTGTTACATATAGTTTACAGAACGTATGGTTGAAATGCTTATTTATTACCTTGAAATACATAGGGATCATTATGATCAGAAATACTAGCAGCATCTCTTGTGTTCACGGTTAAAATCGCTATAATTATATAATCAACTAATATATATATATATATATATATATATATATATATATATATATATATATATATATAAATATAAACAGCGAAGCAGTCTGTATGTGGATGACTATATATATATATATATATATAGCCTCTTCAGTGTCTCCGGCTCAGATGGCACTAATGAAGTCTTGGGTATTTTACCTCATAAATTGCGGTGTTTCATCTCCATCCGGTAAAGAGCTGTTAGGACTATATAAGCATCATCGGTATTGTTCTCAACGTTATTATATCAAGCATAGCAATGGGTCATTTTACCAAATTACATCGAATTAAAATATGTGTTTTTATTCGTTTTCTCATATTTCTTACTCTTGTTTGTGCTTTCTTCTACGTTGTGTTATCGTAGTATTGACCTATTAGTCGAAGCATAATACTCACTATTCTGAAGTGTATTATACTCATCATCCAAATGTATCATCATGTCAAATATTATTTAATGTTATGTCATAAATTACAGACAAACAATTGTGTATAATACTCAGTTTTCTGAATAGTAAAATTTACACCTGCGCTGCAAGGGGTTTTCTGAAGAAAAGAAATTCAATGTTGCTCAATATGATTGAGACTGCATGTTTTTAATATAGGTTTTATTTTAATTAATTTAATTCGCAGGCAAATATTGGTGGGAGCAATGTAGTGGAGTTTATATACATAGAGAAAAAACGGATACCCGTTTTAAAACGTCTGACATGAATTACCCGAAAAGAACTGTTTCGTATTACTTTGATGTATTCTTATCAAGATTAATATAAACATATACTGCTACTAAAAAAAATGTCTAGTATAATATTGCAATATTGATCAAAATCCATTACATAAATTTAATTAAAGAAACTGTTTAATTATAGACTAAAGCTTAAGGGGTCTTAAGAAGAAATTAACATCTAGCGCATCTTACTTAATTTGTGTCAAATTAGTATAGCTCAAATTCCAAGAATGTTTGAAGAGTATTGATTCTCAGATAGGTAGTGTTTCTCCTTGAACTTCTTTCCATTACTCCAAAGAAACAGACATTTGGGAAATATTTATTAATTGAATTCTATTTCATATTGTTAAAATTTTGAAAACTCCGGAGTTATCTGAATTTTAATGTAGGAGTTCTACCCACACTCAACCCCTATTAAATGACATTAACTTAAACGAAATATAGTCAACAATAGATGCTTTGTTTGAAAGTTCCTGACGATCGATTAAATTGTTTAGGCGTAAATCATTCACATACAAATGTATAAACATAAACACATACTCAATTGTTTTATGAATAGAGATCATTTCGGTAATGATCAAAAATCAATTAAATTATATAATATGCTCTCTATTACTCTTACTTGTTCTTTTATAAATCTTATAAGATTACACTAATGTGTAAACACTCGTTGAAATACCGGGCCACTATGGAACTATTGTAACACTGAATAGTGTAACAGCAGTTTCTGAGCTGTTTTTTTATGAATTATGTAAACTACGTTCATAGTTAATACAAGTATGATTTATCTGCATATTATCCGGATGTCTGTATTGG
Organism: Sepiola atlantica; assembly: GCA_963556195.1. NCBI lineage: Eukaryota > Metazoa > Mollusca > Cephalopoda > Sepiida > Sepiolidae > Sepiola > Sepiola atlantica. The sequence goes on along the minus strand of OY744521.1, from coordinate 168,607,260 downwards.
AAAATCGAGAGGAATCGATCGATTAAACAGGAACATAACGTGTCATCGTTTCCCGATTGATAGTTCCATTGACGTATACTTTTATAGATGTGATAATAATATCTTGATTGAATCATTTGTGTGAACATGTGATATATATTTTGGGACATCCTCTTATGTTTGTTCTAGATGAGCTTTTCAAATAGGTATCTTGAAAAGTATATATTGTATAGAAAAATAGCAGTAAACTGGGCATTAATAATTGAATAGAGGTTTCCCAGTATTAAACAGTGCCGACTGTGTTACGTGTCTGTCGTTTTGATAAACCGACCTGGAATTATACAATATTGTGACGCATTATTGACAATTAGACAGAACGAACATAATACAATATGTATTTAACACGACATTGCAATATAACATCGAGTTTCGGTCCTTTAACTGCAGCGAAATAGGCGCTCTTTTTTTGAACGACAGCTTTCTGACTTGAATTTTATTCCACTAGCTATGATTTCTGAACTATATAACTTTTTTACAGAATATACGCTGCCCTCCATCATTGATATATCTATATTCAATCATTTACAATAATTTGGCCACGACGTGTTATCTCTTATTGAATCTATGATCATTACTCAAATAGATGAGGAAATACATTACAAGTTGCGAACAATGTTTAATTCACGTTGTTTATCTCATAGATAACACAAAAATAGCGAATTTAGTCAAACTTAGAAAGATAATAAATCCTACAATATAGGCAAGTTCAGCTATATATGTATATTTATAGAAAACACATATTTGTTGAAATGACTCAGTATGAGATAATAAACACAATGCACGCACATATGCATATGCTTATACATGAAATATTCATAGCATTACCCAGAACCAAAGTAAGTCATTTGACTGCATACGTCCGCCTCACAACGTAAGGATCGGCTAAAACTTGTTTGGCTCTTTCATCTCGATAGGGTATGAATAATTCCCGAAGATATTCTATGGTAAATATGATGATGCAAAACCTATTTATCCGATCAATCAAAAAGGACGCCTTGCGGTTATTGTTATCAAACAGCATCAGATTAATGTATCACATTTGGAGAGAACGGAAGTTGAAATTCTATCAGAATTTCGACCACGATCGGAGTTTTAAAGGTTTAAGTCAAAGGTAAGGTTCAAAATCATATAAGATGCTGGTTTCATAGACTAAATTTCAGGCCACGGAAGAGTCAATACGATGGACAGAAATAATCGCCAAAATTGTGGCAACAACATTCACTTTGACATAGACCTTATTCTGTAACCAAGATATACCAACATTAAATCACTTCTAACTATGACCGTGATCGATATTCTGACAAAGATTGGTGACGATTTGTCAAACGACGCTATAAAAAAATTAATAAACACCAAATAAGCTCCTGTGCATAATGTAGACTATTTTAAAACCTCGTTAATTAAAATATTATTAACCTAATCAATAACAAAAAATGTAGGAAAAAATGCTTAATACTTTAAGTAATACCTGTTTAATATTTCCGACTAAAATTCCATTTCGAATCTGTTTAATTTTGAGACATTTAGCCAAAGTTTAAATCGCATTAAAATCAGAACTGTATGGAGTACTGTTGTCCTATTTGGGTTGGTGAATCTCTGCCTCATTTCAGGGTTTTTTATTAGGTGCAGAAACGTATTTGTAATTTAAGTGGCGCTACCCTTTATTCTTCTCTTCACTATCTCTCACAGACGTAATATTGCTAGTCTCAGTCTTTACTACAACCACTATAATGACATGTGTTCTTCAGAATTATGAGATCTATTTCCCGCTATTTTTTCCAGCCTGTTTGACTCGTTGGTCTAGTTTTCTCCGTCAATTCGATGTTTTGATGCCTCATTGTAGGCTTGTGTAACTCTCTCCATGTTGACTGTTTTCCTCCTACCTTAAGCCTTTGTCTTTTTAAGACTAAGACCAATAAGCATATCCTGTCTTTGCGTTAATCATATTTGGTCTTGTTAGCTCCCTACATCAAGTGGCTTCACGCGTTGTCTCGAGCGATGTTCATTAAAAAAAATAAAAAACAAACCGTGGCTGTTTCATGCTCGACTAGGGTGCTCTCTATAAGAAATGTATACGAATTCGACGGTTACGAGAATCTGCAAATGAAATCTTATATTTCGTGGTCAAAAAGTAATCAGCGACTGCGAAACATAATGATAAAAACGCATGTCTGTTATATTTATATACGGGTTGCGTCAAAATGCACACACATCTACTCTGACGCAGTTCATAAAAAAATCAAGAGCATGAAAACAATCTATGAAAGCGTAAAATGAAGAATGTTGTTTTTCAACACGACGGACCTTTTGTTGTCGACTCGAGATCTTTTGGCTTAAAAAATTCGAGAACATCGTTTAATTGTCCGAGGATACGGAACACCGTGGCCAAGAAGGTCGCCTGATCTTAGCCCAGAGGACTTCTATTTTTGATGCATGCTGAAGGCCCGCATATAAATCAATTTCGGCCTAACAATCTTTTTAAGCGCAAAGATCGTATCATTTCAGAGGTAAGAAAAGTTTCCTGTGATGAACTTTGGCGTGCCTTGAATAATTTGGTGAAACCTGCAGAGCTTGTGATTGAAACACAATGCGATATAATTGAACATTTGGTGTAATGTAACAAACCCGATTAACTCGGCTTTGTTTTCATTACATTTAGTTTCATTTAATATGATTTAATATACATGTAATAATAACTTAATAATTTGCGTGCATTTTTAATCACCCTGTACATGAGAGAAATAACAGACAAACAAGTAGGTAAGAAAATAAAAATGCAGTTTAGATAACAAACAGGGAAATTACGGAAGATTATATAAATCAAGGTCGCAGGTTGACTGACAACAACTTATGCTTGAGTTCGTTTATTATTATTATTATTATCATTATTATTATTTTCTCACTAGAGTTTCTCATACGTATCATCAGTGATTTCTAACTGATGATAACCAGTGATATTCTATAAAGTCTGTATGACAATTCAACCCAGGGTTGTCGCACTATCTGCCTTTTTCGAAAACCGTTGCAAATCATTTTGCATTATCGCACCAGTCGCTTAACATTTATTATTTGCTGGTAACGAGCGTCGGTCTTCTCTCGTATTTGAGTGGCCATAGGCCTAACCAGGTTCCAGCACTCTACGCACTCTGTCAGGTGAGGTTTAGTGGTGCACTTTCTTCTCGGTCTTTCCATCCTCCTTGATTATTCACGACTAATGTGTGTTTCATTAGCCGAGACTAATGCAACTTAATATCTTGTTCATAATAAAATCAAACATATCATAATTTTTATCATTCGCTCATCTATAATTTTATTACCACTTCAGTTTATTCGTAAGATGTAAGGATCAATCTATAAACTATATATTGGGACGATCATTTGTCAAACATCTGCGGCAATCCGGCGAAGTATGCCTATTCTAAGCATGCATACGTCATATACAACATAAATTGAGGAAAGCGCTCATAATACTAAGTCTTGTACCATACCTAGAAACAAATGCAAAACTTAAATTCAATGATATATGATGTTTGATGTATTTCAGGATTCGGCTATTTGTAATGCTTCGGCAATACTGAAAAGAGGTGCCAAAAAATATTTTTGTCAACGCTAATTTTATCCTTTTCGAAGTGTTACTATCTAATTTCGAATAAATAGTTATACACCCTTTTAGAGGGTATTTTATCTCGCTGTATCCTGTACAATATGAACGAATTATGCAAATATTCATCATATTAAATTCACTGGAAATTATTAATTTTATTAATTTATTAAATTTAAGTATCATTGGATTTTTGTCAGAATGGATGGATAGACACATTTTCTCGTCGGGAGTCAAATAATCAAACCTTTATACTTAGACAATCCAAACACTTACTTCTTAACTTTAAAACATAATTTTAAGTGAACACATCTAAGGTTTTGCAAGATCAATGTCACATCTAATCACAGTAAATAGACTTAGACATGTAAACGATGCTCTCAATCCAAGTAGCTTTTTCTGTTACGCTTGTATTCTTAACCTACATTATATGAGTCGATGTTAATATATATTATCTTTCATGTTAAACGTTGTTAAAAGAAATTGGGTAAGTTCACTAAATTTTGAGAATCTGCATTTTAAGGAATAAGTTTATCTTAGACGACATCGATTATGCATTTATTATTAGACATTTCAGTGAATACTCACACACACAATATCTTATAACTGATTCGAAATATGGCTTTTTGATGTTACGACGAGATTTAATTTAGTGTTCTCATCGTATGATTGTTGCTATGTCGTAATAAGTTCATGTATCTTAGCAACCGTGACATATTCGATAAATATTGTTTGGTGATATACGTCTACGGTTATAAACTGAATAACAGCTATATGATAAATGCAGCCCTTACCTAAATACAAGTGATTCATTGCCTGCGCGATAAAATCATGTGCTGTTATATTTTAAGTAAAATGTATATATTTATATAAAATATGAAACTAAAATTATAGTTTTAGAAGATAGAACCTATAGTGAAAAGGTTTAAGCTCAATATACGAGATCGAAAAAGTATAAAGATACACGAAGGAAGAGTGTTAAAAATGTACGAATTACAAATCTATTTCAACTTCGATTGTTCAAAGCAAAGTGTACTCGATAGAAAACATGTTTATTTGTGTTTCCTTAAGCCAAGGCTTTTCAAAAATTAAAATATTATAATCAGAGAAATTACATAGATAGATAAGTTGGCAGCAGAAAAGCCACATTTCAGAATTTTAAAAATATATAAAGTAATGGAGAGTATGCGTGTAAAAAAATATGGAGCCGGTCCAGTTGGGGAATAGCCGTTGATAAGGTGTCCGGTAAATAGAGATTTAACGGAAATTCCCCAACTGGACCGAATCCATATTCTTTTACACATATACTCTAACTTTTCATTACTTTATATTTTTTATTTATTTTGCATTTCGGCTTTTCAATTGTCAACTTATCCATATATGTGATTCCTCTGATGATACGATTTTGATCTGTGAAAAAGCCTTGGCTTAAGAAAAGAAACATGAACAAGTTTTTGTCGAGTACATCTTGCATTAAACAATCGAAGTTGAAATAGATTTGTCATTCGTACATCTTTATCTCTCTTCCTTCATTTTTCTATCTCTCTATCTCTCTCTCTCTCTCTATATATATATATATATATATATATATATATATATATTCATATATATATATTTATATATAAATATATTTATATATAATATATATTTATATATATATATATATTTATATATATATATATATTTATATATATATTTATATATATTTATATGTATATATACATATATATGTGTGTATATATATATATATATATATATATATATATATATATATATATATATATATATATATATATGTTGGATATTGGTCCTATGGGAATTGACGTATCTGTTGGAAATCGTTGGTTTGACTTGCGCGAATTAACGCGGGGTGGACCGGCAGTCGAGCGCAGAATAGGGCCTGTGGGAAACAGAGGAATCCGTGACGTCATTCGTTCTTAGTGAGAAGCGAGTTTCGTCAGTCTGGGTTTTTGAGGCGAACCTATCAGACATGATTTTGATGTAGTCAGCAATTTGATTTAAGGAAAATATATCTCTGAGAAAATATAAGCGAGATATATCCTTCCCCTCTATAAATGGTTAAGGAAATACTCGTTTAAGTAACTATGATGAAGTAGTGATTTGCTAACTATCTCTCTCTCGCTCGACGTAGTGAATGGCCCAGGCCGATAAATAACAGCGCTTGTAATTGAAAGGTAAGAAGAGTGTTTGTCTTTGTAGTGCGTCATGGAGCTTGTGTTGCAGACAACGGACGGCGTGGTTGACGGCAGGAAGGAAAGAAGAAAGAATTCATCCACTAGACGACACGACCCTCTACACGGCGAGTGATAAATCTGAGGTATGCAAACAATATATAAACTATGTTATGTATGATGTTTGAAAAATGACGGGTATTAAATGTGAACTGCTACAGCCATTTAACGGACGAGTATAGGTATTCTTTTGAATTGTATTTGTTTGATTTGAATGTATCGTCGAAAGAGAGAGACTCATTGAATTAATCCTCCTTGTTTTTTTGGTTTAGCCGAGAGCATTGTTTGGTTTGTGTTTTTTGTTTTGTTTTGGCCCTCCTTATATAAATATATTAGTATTTAAAAAAAAAAAAAACAATAACTAATTAAGACTAAGTTGAGGTCAGCCAATTAAAGGGAGTTAGAATGAGAGAGTTGACCTTTTGGCGGTGCTGTAAGGGTTTTAGCGGAGGTCAAATGTGCAGGCCGCAAGGCCGTGTCTTTTCCAACTGACGGGTTGGGATTAAGTTATGTTCCCTACGCGTGACCTGTTGAGGTAGCTAGTGCTCTTGCGATTATACGGACAAAGAGTTGTTTCAGTGTCACACGCGTGAAGGGGAGGCGATTTTGTAGCCAATAAAATAGTTGCATGATATTTTTTCTTGGGGGGGACCTCGGAGTTATTGCATCGGTAATAAAAGGGGTCAATTACCTGTGGCACACATTGAAGACTATCTTATGTCTGGATAATATACGTCGAGCCGTCGATATGTATTAAAGGTTAATTTAACAGCGTCAATTGTATGGTAGGTGTATGAAGGGGGGACGGGCAATCATCTCGCGTCTTGCTTTTTTCGAGGTGAAGGGTGGGAGGGGTTTCCATTTAAACCTAATTATGTTTTGTTTTTCAATTTTTATTATTTATTTATATATATATTTATATTTTTTATTTTTTACTTAATATTTTTTAACATTAATTTGAGCTAAGCACAGCTGCTGGCTACCGATAATAAAATAACAATAATAAAAATAATGAAAATATAAAAATAAAAAAATAAAAACTAAAATAAACTAAAAATTAACTAAAGTTTACTGTCAGGATTGTAAGAACACTCACACAATGGTAATACTCATATTCAAATCAATAAAAAAAATATATGTAAAGCAAGAAAATAAAATAAAATAATAATGATATGCAAATAATCTAGCTAATTAGGTATAAATCGCTAAACCCCCTCCCACACTTCAGCTCGAAAAAAAGAAGACGCGAGACAGTTGTTCCTCATCGTCCTTCCCATACCTCTCATAAAATGGACGCTGTTAATTTCCAATTTTCGACCGTTTCAAATCTGACAACGTTACCCTCCAATCTGAAATTTTTAATTCCGTTTCTTTTTTCTTCTTTTTCACCTTAGTTCTTTCCAAATATGATCTGAGAGAATGGTCAACTTTGTGTTTCCCCTGATGAGATCTCAGTTTCTAACAGCTGTTGATCGATAAAATCTACATATCAACGTCGCAGATTATGTACATGTCTGTATAAATAAAATAAAAATTATATATACAAGCTCTATTTTATATTCAGCACTGTTTATAAGACCGGTTGAAATGCTATTGATTGTTATCGTTGGAGGTTTACTTTACTTGGATTATTATATACACCCCCACACATATATATATATATATATATATATATATATATACATATATATATATATATATATATATATATATATATATATATATATACATATACATATATATATATATATATACATATACATATACATATATATATATATATGTATACGAGTTAACAATACTAAAATAATACACCACGATACCAACGCCAAAAGATTAAACATTTTTGAAGCCATCTACATAAAAACTAAACATCCCACAATCAATAATGTGAATTACGAAAGTAGTCACAACATTTTAAAGTGTCCAGCATAGTAATAAACGTTACCAAAGTCTTAGCCATTAAGCAATTATATGTTATAATATTGAGCGCGCGCAGAACTTAAATTCTTAATGGTTAAGTAATCAAACTTTTTAATCTTGTACGCTCTTAGAACGTAATCACGCTCTCGTGTAAATATCAATGTTATATACGTCCTTTTAAGTTGTAACTTAATAATACAAAACTCAACAGTAAAGACATATTTTAAGGAAACCAAAATAAATACCGTCTGAAGATAATTTGACGAATCAAATCGAAAGTACTTGCAAAAAAAGAAAGAAAATGTAACAAGAACTCCATGGAATGTACATACAAACACTAAATTGACCATTCGGAAAATTGAAAAAAAAATCCTATCAAGCAAACACACGTCGTAGTGTTTAATAATATTTGCCTAAATGAAAATATTCTGCCTACACACACCCACACACACACACACACACACACACACATATATATATATATATATATATATATATATATACATGAATCAAAGCATTACTGTTACTGTTCTAATAATTACAACATATATTATGTTGCTTGGTCACAGTAAGAATTTAGAAACAAATGGTCACGATGTATGTTGGATACCACACCTCTTAAAGAAAACCCAACAACTTACAGGTCATAATCAATTGAATATACGTGTATATAAACGCACCTTGTTATCGCGTGCTTTTCATCATCATAACCGGGTCGCGATTTTCCTCTCATGACTGGGCACACCTGCAATTAATATATTTGAAGAACTATCTTTTTTTTGCATCGTGTAGATGGACTCGTTCTTATGGCAGCAGCGGTGTGGGCGCATTCTCGGCTGCGGATGTTGTTGTTGTTATGTTTGAATACCACCCATTGTATATGTTTGTCGCCGCTCGATTCACGCTTCATCCGCTCTCTTTTCCCCCTCGTCGTATGTCACATGCACTATCAGTACATGCTGGGCTGAGATGACATATGAAGGCAGTCGCTGACCCGACATCATGTGCAGGTGTCGAAAATAGGGCCGTTAATTAAATCATGAGATTAATACTAGCAAACGTACTTACTTACTATGTAACATTCAAACTTGTTACAGTTGTTATGATAAAACCATATGGAAAATTAGTCTATTTCTACCCTAAAGAAATGTGTATCTCGTTTAAAGTAACAGACAGTCAAAATATCCCGACAGAAAATATCGGTGGCTTTGTTAAGAAGCAGTCGACATATCCAGAACAAAACATCAAAAATGTTAATCACTATATTTCTTTGTATCCAAACAGTATTAGTTAATCATGCCGGCAGTATGAAAAATATGAAAACAATGTGCGTGAAGTTACTGTACCGAAACCGTTAGTAGTAAATTCATATCGTAAGGAACCGATAAAATAAAATGTGGCCTGAATATGGTCTGCCCGAACACGTCAGCACTCCCTCATGTACTAGAATGACTCGCGCGATAGGCGATACACTTCTCCTCGCACCCGAAATAAGATTGTAAGAACTTGGAGTCAGGTCTAGCTTGGATATTGACGAAATTTTCAAAAAAAAAATATAACTATATTTATGTTGTATTACTTATTTTTTAACTAAAAAATAAGTAATCGAATGTGCGATCATATTCAATAATGTTTATGTTTGGATTTGAAATAGTGTGTAAATAAGAAAACAAAAAGAAACAAAAAAGTTTCAATTTGTAATGTGTAATAATAAAAATTACACGTGTCTATCTGTAAAGGAAAAGAAAGGAAGAAAAGAAGGAAAGAAAACATCATGCCGTAAGAAATTTATAAAATAAAATAAAAAGAAATAAAAATGATACAATCGAAATAAATTCAGGTGTCGGTCACGCTAAACACTAGAATTGAATGACAAACTTGATTTCCGTAAACTAAAATACAAGAAACTACAGGGGAGGGAAAAAACGTCACAATCTATATATAGAAAAAGAAAATGATCACAATTTCTTAATCTGTATACTTAAAAAAGTAAAAGAAAAAAAAGAGGTGTAAATCGATATGTTCGCCGCTGCAACCTGTATGGCCAACCATGAAAACACAGAATGAATCTCCTCGTGTTTAGAGTAAAAAACAGGCTAACTTATGAAGAGGACTCCCCTGTAGAGGACCGTCGCACTAATAGATAAGAAGTGAACATACATTCGGATTCCTGCGTGAATGACAACAGCGTAATGATAATATGTGTAGTCGGATAAAATGTAAAGATTATTAAACTTGAATGTATATTCTGGCAACCCGCATCCGGAATAACCCTATATGTTCACCGGAAGAGATCTACATATGCAGCTTCTTGTTCGAAAAGTAAAATAGCCAATGACTTAGTGGAAATGTTATTTGACTTTATATAAAGAATTGTGTTTAATTCCATGGATATAAAGTCACATGAGTTTATATGACAACATATGGCTAACATTAAAGGTAGGATAATTATATTATAGTATATAGTTACAGCTTTTGGAATCGACAAAGCAAACATTAATTGGAGCTATTGTAGTTATTAACGCATGTACTATTCTAAAAGTATAATGAACAAGTATAGGTAAATAAACACGAATTAAAATTCGTACAGTGTTTCTGAGAGTGCGTCAAAATAAGCGGTTTATCGGATGTATTTATTCAGGAGACACTATCGTACGCAATTTAAACATAGCCAAGGGTTTATTATTAATTTAAAGAAACGAATAATACAAATGAAGTAGAGAATGGACATTTTAGCAGAGCTATCATAACAATAGATGTTGAAAACAATCGTCTGGTGAATATTAATGTGAATAAAGAAAAATCGACGCCCTTAAATTAATAAATACAACCAGGGAAAACTTTGCAAATACAAGATTTAATGTTTCGTCTTATTCCAGGCATTATTTTAATTGATTCCTTTTATACTTAATATATTTTTCTTATTTTCTTCATTTTGATTTCTTCATTTAACAATTGAGTAAACCACTGTGACTTGTTATTCTGATCAGTATTTTGAACTTACAGTTAACATTTCTGAAAACCGTATGGTACACAACAACGTCTCTAAGGATATGTACCACTCTGCCAACCTGAAAGTGAAGCCAGAGTTAGAACTAGAAAACAACAAGCCATTGACTCCAAGACACGCGGCATAAGAATGCCCATTTTCGTTCCAGGAACGTGTCCATTTATTCCGCCAAACTATTTAATCAATTCCAACCCACTCAACGCCACCACAATCTTAAATGTGTCTGTATCCAATACATTACATTTCCCTATCGCTACAATTGTTGATCGAATGTCTGGCTTTTTTCCTATTTAGAATTATTTGTATTAAGGTGGCGTTCAATTGACCATTACTTATAAAGAGACCATGAGTGATGACAACATATTCTATTGTCTCTGAGCCCAATCACACACTAGATTGTAGTAATAATAACGTGGCGTTCTGCATGAAAATTTAAACATCTTAATATCTATTATAGTTATATTCTAATATATAAATATTGGCTAACTGCTGTTTATCAGTAAAGTAAATTTAAACAACTTCGTGATTCATCTAGTGACGTTGTCACCGCCACCTATGGACGTTTACTTCTTACTGACTGAGTAAGAAAGTGACACAAAGTCTGTCTTCTTCATTGTTGAATTAGACAATACACGCACCTGTCTGGTCAAGCTGAGTTCGTGCACGAATTCTTTACAACTAATGGTATGCGTGAATAAAGCTTCATTTTTTCTGATAAAACACGCATCGTTTTGCTGACGTTAATACATTTAATGTAAGCTACGTTTAAATTAATTAAAATCAAGTAAAACTAGTTAGTGTTCAATTGAGTCAATTTATTTCATGTTACTTCACGTATATTACAACGTCATAGTTGGACTAAGACATTGACAAACTTATTAACACGGATGGAAATGATATCTTATATTGTGCAGACGAATGAGCTAAGCAAGTCTAGAATGTGTCATATTCAATCTATACTAACAAGTGTGATAAAAAATTCCACGTTTGCATATCTACCGTTTTTTTTGTTTTTATCGGTAAACTTGTTGCCAGCTAAATCTTTTTAAATAAATAAAAATAAACCCTAAAAATGCTAATCATTTTATTTATTGTAAATATTTATGTCAATTTCAACTAAATAGACATTTTATTCTGACAATGAAATAGTATTTAAATATGTAAAACAGATGCTCCATTGAAAATCTTTATATAAAATGGTAAAGTAAGTAAAATCAAAATAATGCAACTATTCGGGTTTAGATTATTTAACTAGACCGGAAAGCATCATTTTTTTCACTGTGTTTTATTCGATCTAGGAACAATTCATTTTGAAATGTGTAATTTGGTAACCATCGACAACAGATATTGCATCGCTTCTTTGGTGTACTTAATATTGGCGATCGGCCGCTTTCATCATTTAAAATGGCTCCCGAATGGGATAAGGTACGTTCATACGCGTATTATTATACAGATGAGTGAAAGAGAATTATCTTGTTAGTCACGTGCTAACAAATCCGACACAAATGACGGGCCTTCTGCTAATCAAGGTTTGTCCGAATATTTCATGTTTAACTACAAGTATCGTTTGATCATCGTTGGACCATAGACTAACAAATAATTTTCGGATTATTAAATAGCATCGCGGCCTTAATAGATTCGTTTTTTTTTTTTTTAAATATCGAGATATAAAACAGGTTACTCGTCAGAAGAATACACTTAAATGACAGGGGAAAAATTACAGGATAAGCCGCTAGTGAAATCCTTTGATTGACAAGTTCCTAGGTTGTGCTAACATGTACTGTTTTTCGTGTCTCTTCAGCTAATTTTACATAAAGAATCTATCAGTATCTATCAGTTTTATAGACAACTATACAAATTGAAATAGAAATTATTACCATTTACTTTAATCAGCGAACGGAAACAAAGAAGATGAGTTCGGCATTAATTCTTGCAGAAAGAAACAACGAAATACTCAACAAATACAATCAATTCTTAACACATCAAAAGAACGTCCATATAAACACCCTTATTTTACAGACAGTATATAGCACCGAACTAATAAACGACTTCAACATTTTAGTATGTTTACCTACACTTTGCATTGAAGATAACTTGATCCACCCGTGCAACACTGTGTTAACATTCTTTATGAGTGTTACTGTTTTTCACCATAGATAAACTGAATATGTTGATTCGGACTTTTTATGATGTTATAACCTAATTTCATTGCCCAAAAGTGAATGCAACATCTTAAAACTAAACTTCCTCATATATATATATATATATATATATATATATGTATACATATATATATATATATATATATATATATATATATATATATATATACATATGTGTGGGTGTGTGGGTGCGTGTGTGCATGTGTGCGTGGGTATGTGTATTTATGATCCATATATAATAATACACATATAAGTTTTTGCAATTACTACATTAAACGTACATATGAAGAATTAAATAGATATATTAAATCAGTAAAAGTTAGAATAAGTGTTATGTTATTTTAGGGGAATAATTTAATTGGATTGATCGGTACCATTGCTAATGTTATAGTAAACTATCGAATGGAATACTTACTAGTAGTATATTGAATACATAAATACGTATATATTCTAATATTGCAATAAACATTCTAATAAAATAAAATAAAATAAAATAAAATAAGAGATATAGAAAACAAATTTGCATATCACATTGTCATACACATTATTTTAAATAAGGACCGCATAGTATTAAGACCCGACTGAGAGGGGTGTTTACATATGAAGTAAAATCCATGACGATTAAAATGAATAAGCAATCGTAGTAAACGTAAAATAAGATAGGTAAAGTTCATAGTTCCTTAAAAGATTAAAAAATGTGAATTTGTATACATAAAATAAAATTAGAATTATTTTTTTAAATGCATGAATATACTCTAATACAGTTAAAAACCATCTAAAGATACCCACGTAAGATATATTTTGGTAACTGACTGAGAAAATAAAAATAACTAAGGAAGGTGTTAGTGTTAAATGAAATAGTTTATTTCATTAATTGTATAAAAATGGTATGATTAAACATTAATTTTTTAAATATTTTTAAATAATACCAAAACACTTCTAAACATTTTATTAACGTTAATTAATGAATGGCTAGTAATAGATAGGTCTGTGTACTTTCGGTTACTCGGTAAAACAAACTTCACCTAATTTAAATATATTAAATGTATAATGTATGAAAGGGAATATGAAATACGGAAACATCGTTGGCTAAATCCCGAGGATAAAGAAAATAATTGGATGAAACAAGAAGATATTGTTAGTGAAAATATATATTTTACTTTAAGAGCGTTTAGGTCAATATTTACGCTGATGATGAATTTTGTAAATACAAACAGCGAAAAGCATAAGATGCGTATATGTTGCGACTAGGAAACATTGAGAGTATAGTTCCATTTGGTAAAAAAAAAATACAGTGCTGATAATAAATTCGGATTGTAATTTAGGATGTACTTGTCTTGTTTTTTACATCGTTTATACTTTGTTTTATATAATTAACACTTAGGATCACCACACCAAGAAAGAAATGCGCATGACCAGTTTACATATTTCCTTGTTTAAGCTGAACCAATTGTATGCGGAATAGAAACAATAGTACACAAATAGACCATTCACAAATATTACAAAAAATAAAAGAGTCTTATCAAGCAAAAACACTCCGCGTTATTTTTTAATGGGTTTTATATATATATATATATATATATATATATATATATATATATATATGTGTGTGTGTGTGTGTGTGTGTGTGTTTGCGTGTGTGTGTGTGTTTATGTGGGTATGTGTTCATGTGGGTATATCTCATTGGAGTAAACGAGTGAATTTTATTATTGTGTAATGCAAACATATTTTTAGGAGCATGTGCTGTTTGATATGATTAAGTTTATGAAGCAGCTATGTAATCTTCGAAATAAAATTTCATACGATGGAAACATTTTATTGTCGAAAAAGACAATGTCTTTAACTACTAGCTCGTTTTGATCAATGATAGATTCAAGAACGCGTAACATCTATTTAGTCCCCTAGAAGTCATAATAATTTAGCACAGATTCGAATTCAATCTCAATGAGTTCATGGTCGCCTTGCCTGCTATTTGCAATTATTCTTACTTATCGCTTGACAGCAATATGCACGAACACACACACACGCACATGATCTGATGTAGCCAGACAAGCATAAGATGTTGCACGCAAATCTGCACTCTTTTATCATATACCGATTTTCAAGAGCGAAACAAAGCAAACTGGTGAAATTTCGTGAATATGATGAAATCTTATCACGCTTACTCCTCAATGTGAATTTGCACTTTCTCCAAATTACCATTCGAAATAAACAGCGAACAAATCGTAAAAATTGAGCATGAATTGCAACGTGATATACCGTTTTACAAGTCGTGTAACAACGACAAGAAATGAACCTATATTGTTTGGTCGCTTGCAGGGTATCGTAGTAAAAGACTACGTATGTGTGTATGTATATCACTCGGTTTTAACAGTTAAAATACACAAATAAATAATTAGTTTACAAGTATGTTTCTAAATCTAAATAGCATACCAGTTAAAGTAATATTCAAGTAATATTTACAACTAGCAGCTCGGAAGTTAAGCTTGAGTAAAGACGTTACGCTAATCAATGAATGTTTAGAAATTCTTCTGTAAAACTGGCTAGATACGATTATCAATATATAAATAAAGTGACAACGTTGGTTGCGTGGAAAATCCAATGTTTATGACATTATTTGGATTTATATGATAATCCATTAAATAAAGTAAAGACGAGTTCACCCTGTAATGGAAAACAGTATAAGATTATAAACACATGTGTTATACAGACTTCATATACGGTAACGCTTTATGCAATTCTTCATTTGGCGTGGGGGAAATCTAAAGGTGTGTATCTATAATAATACCCACACTTTTAATATTTTATTTATGCCTCAAAATAAGATCTTCAATTAGCTAATTTTAAAGGACTTATTTATTTAATTTTCACGTGAAAGGTAAACAAGTAAACAATTCAATGGCTTACGAAGTAAAGAAAAAACAGACGTTATAGTTAAAAGATATCAGATTAAAAAATATATATATGAGTACATTTACAGGTTACCACCCTTCGCTACCTCCCCCCAGTGAGATTCTGTTTTTTTACGTGTAACCTGTTACGGATAAGTTTCATATATAAAGTTAACGTATTATGACCCCTCCCCACATTCCCTGGTCATTCTAACGTTTTAGAGTACTAAACAAAAATATTTTACTACTCACCCTAAGTCTGAGTGGCGAGATCTTAACACCACAGGAAATCGCCTACCCACTTACTAAACATAACGAAGCGGATTTAGCTCTGATAAGAAATATAGATAACTTGGTTAACTGACCTAAATCGCTAGAATGTCTGGAAAATTAGTGGGACGGTCATTTTGCATTAAATTTATATAGTAAACTGATTCTTAACTCTAAATTCTTAAATAATAGTTTGTTTGTTTTTTCTTCTTTCCGCGAAGTTTTTCAGGGTGTTCATACGTAATCTCCTAAAAAAGTACAATCTATTTTTTTATTGTGGAAGATGGGGCGAGTTAATGGTGCGTGTTAATAAAAATATTAATCTATTTTTTTTCGTAATTTGATGTTATCAATGGAAGGATACTACGAAGGAGATTTGTAAATATTAAACAATACGGTTGCTTAAAATACTATAGTATTGATAACAGTAGACCGTTTCGAAGCTAATGTAGTTGTAATAAATAAAAAAAATATTTCGCGTTTATCTATTATTTAGATATTTACAGTTTTGAATATATTTAACTGTTTTGTCGGTACGTCTGCAGTAGCTAACGTAAAGCGCCGAAGGGTGCTGAACGAAAACTTCGTGAATTTTGGGCGAAAACGCTCGCAAACTTTAAGACTTAGAGAAAAAAACATCAACATAGAGAAGAACACAGTCATCGTATGGTATTTTCAATGAAACAAATAATAATGTTGGTAATTGTGCAGATTACGGACTGTGCTGAAATAATTACATTATTATTTAGAAAGCAATCGTAACTTTGTTTACTATTCTGTACTTTAACTTAGCACTTTAATTTAAAGAAAATATATACCGTCAAAATTCACTTTATCCTGAAAATAATATCTAAAAAGTCACAGTCCGTAAATTACTGAAAGTATGATAAAAATGTAATGGAAAACTATTGATTTTGATCACAGACTTTAAACATTAAGGAAAACACATTCAAATCAAGATAACACACAGTCATTGTATGGTAAGTTTTATGAATTAACATAGTATTACTTCATTGTATGTTTATTTCACATTTCAACCTTAAGATATCAGTTGGTCAATATGTGATATCTGTGACAATTTGTGTGTTTCCTAGAGATACAATAGATGAACGAGTAAATTAACTTAATTTAATATACATGTTGATGATAAATACTTAATGATCTTTACGTAAAGTACCTAATAAAACTTCGTACACTTTAGTAATATAGGGAGCATTACCATACATTATCTTTATTTTACTGAATACTGATAACCTGTTTGTATTCCTGAGTGCATTCCGCACTCTGTGCATGCAGTTTTAGGGAAGTTATGATATGTTTACAAAAGATAACGCTAACAAGTGGCTCATTTCATCTCTTTTTTCCCTAAACATAAGTTGTTTGAGATTATATAATTTTAGATTTTAAGGTCATGGATAGCTTTTCTATATAAATTGAACGTTAAATTAGCACCAGCTCCCTGTCATGTTAGCTGTATATCAACACGTATAACTAAATGTGCATTCTTCTTTTTTAACTAATCAGCATTATTTTATTTCTAATTTAAATATAAATAGGGTGATTCACCTTTTAAACATCTTCAATTTTATGGATTATTTGAAGTATTCTAAATTTAGCGATCAATTGACAAAACATCGTTTGGCTAAGTAAAAGTGACGGTAACGACGTTAACGAGCTTCATAGAGCAATCTAGACAATACGAACCAAACCGTGTTTTTTTTTAAATTTTAACTCTAAGCTTACCCTAACCGTACACTAACCAATACCTAAGCTTAGTGCAAAACCATCATAACTCTGCAAAGTCGTAACTGCTTACGTCACAGCTGAACATTTATAGATACCTATCCCTAAAAACACCTAAATATGTTCTCTTCATCAACACACACAAATACCTTTGGTGTGACCAATAATAAAAGGTATCCCAAAATATTAAATACTGTTTCCGTACTTCATTTTATTGTAGGAAACAAACCCCCCTTCCAAAATATAATCAAAATTATATATACATATATAAGTCCATCACATTTTATGTTACATTTATGTATATAGGAAAGTGATCCCTCACACTAAACGCTAATCTATTTAGGGGAGCATCCATTTGTTGTGGATATCTCTTTTACACAGGGAGTGATAGTATATTATAAAGGTATATATTGCATAAAACATCACATAAATATCCATTGCGGAATTGTATACATATTCCATACATCACCTTTGAAACAATGTATACAATTCAAATCGTGTAGAGTTTCAGTTTAGTTTCGAATTTCACATATCGTTTTCATTTTTCTAATTTTAATTACTCTCATTTAACTTTCTAACTGATCACATCTTTGAACGTTCTATGCGTTTACTTTTCTTTATGTCCATGTGATTTACGCGTGATTAAAAATGTTGATCATTTTGAATTATAATCGATCTCAGCTAATGCTATTTCTGGTCACTATGTTTCATATAAAATACTTCTACAATATGTCTGATGACAGACTAATAACATTTTATCGTAAACATACTTCTGGGACACCGAGTTATGCATTTATAGGATCGTGCTAAGATACAACTGTATTTGAAATGGATGTATGGGCCAGATACGGTTGAAGAAAAACTGAAGTAATATCTCAAATTTAGAAAAGTGCCGATATGTCTTACGTTAATTTGGGGTACTAACTAGTGGAAGTACTTCGTGTTACCCAGGAGAAACTTTTGAGTGATAAATAATTGTTTATTCACCAAATTATGATAGTTTTGGTTGTTTCCAGAGAGGTAGCATATTCATGCGTCAGTGAGTGTTGTCTTTTAAATATCCATCGAGTAGTGAGTGTTGTCTTTTAAATATCCATCGAGTAGTTCTTCCTCCAAAGAACTTGTGACATAATTTTTTCAATAAATGTTTTACTCCTTCTATCACTACTACTTCTCCACCCTTACTACAACTAATAATCTTGCTACTACTACTACTACTACTACTACTACTAATACTACTATTATACATACTATTACTACTAATAATTATAATATTTGTAATCTGTGATAAAATAGTTTATCATATAATTTATTTTATTGATTTATATATTTAAACGATGTTCTTTATTAGAATGTACATATATTGGAAAATGCGCGGATAGTTCAACATAATTAAGTGCATCATTTATTCATTTATTTCTTCATTATAATTATATAGGTATCTCTCATTTCAACTATCATCGCAATTCTAACCTTAATTTTTTTTTAAATGTTTACATTGACATTCACACTGTTAATACAAACTCAATTCTGACAAACATACACGAGTACGTGTAAATGAGAAGCCATGTTTTATATTTGATAAACTATAATCAATGGGCTCTAGATGCCCAACTTCAGGTATATATTAAATATGCAATTGGTTTAACGCATATACGTAGTTAAATAAATTGTTTGGGTCTATTAAAATAACTTTCCATTTATTATGTTTACTCATCTATTTATATATATCATATTATCGCATATGTTTTAATTCATGTATTGAAACATGACGTAAATAAGAAATCGATGACGTCACGCAAAATATATTATTGTGTTGTTATGGTAATGTTTTAAGCTCTACCTATAAGAAAGTTAAATAAACTTAGTTGGTAGAACGTCAGACTCGAGATCTCATGGTATTGTTTTCGATTTCCGGTCATAAATTCCGCTTTAGTTGCTGTAAGTGTATTATTTGCTATAACTGCAATATTCTTATTCTTAAAAGTATTTAAGATCTTTTATATTTCGAAATTAGATACATTCTACAAGTGTATTTGTTTCATGTAGATAAATTGTGAGTGTCAAAAAATTGTGATTAATAGACGGACAAAATCTCTATTTGTATAAAATAATAAAACTCAAAGCTTATCATTTAACGTTTAATTAAGTTCTTTTAATTCAAAGGTAACATATATACTACGTTATGGAATCAAAATATATATTGTTTAAGTTCAATTTGGCAATGTGTTGTGTATTAAGTGATGGAAAAATCCTGTTATGATTAAGGAAATACATCTCATAGAAAAACAGAAATGTGGAATATCAACAAAAACAAAACAAGAGAGGCAAATAAAAAAACAAAGCTAGACAGAGAAGGAAATGGTAACAGATCGGTTAGAAACAAACAGAATTAAAAGAAAAACGATCACTGTGAGGTTTATTAGACACTAGCATGAAGCTCTCCCATTTTATTTGGCTGCACTTGTTGCGGGGGTGCACTAAAAAGTTGACACAGGAAAATTACGACAATAGTAAAGAAAAGACGGCAAACGCAGATGAACCGTTTAAAAAGGGAGACGTTTATTAACCATAAGATGTAATAACTGGTTAAGAAGGAAAAGTAAGAATAACCGGGGTGACGTCACTGGAAGCAAGAAAGGCTGTAATGACGTCTTTACTACTGGAAAAGGAGATGCTGGAATGATTAGCAGGCAGGACAACGGAGTGTGCTGTAGAGTGCCGGGGAAGCTGGAGAGTCCTGTGCCCGCCGGGGTAGCCGTTGGAGCTTGCCGGGGAGTGTCGTGTTCCAGAGTGCCGTTGGAGCTTGCCGAGGATCGCTGAAGTCTGATCAGGACTGCTTGAGATTGTTGCAGAGAGCTGGAGTTTGCTCAAGCTTGCTAGTGCAGCAGTAGCCGAGTGAGATTGAGCAGAATCTGCTGGTGTAGGTGTTGGGATCAAAGCAGAAACATGGGGCTGGAGAGGCAGGCTGGAGTTCAGGGGATGGAGCAGGCAGGAAAATGTTAATCGCATTAGTATTAGCCCTTAAAAAGGGTTGTTTGCTATCCCAACAAATATAATGTTAATCTTTTCATCCAAAGAGATAAAAGATACGGGTGAAACTCTGTTTGTTGTTATATTTCTTCTAGAATATTCTGTGAAACCCAGTATCTTTCCATTTGCCAGACGAAGAGTTACCAAGAGCATCCGCGACGGCAATCACAGGCAGCAGCCAGTAGTTTTCCGTCTAACGTAGCATACAAGGGGTTAAGACAACTGCTGTTGTCACCTTTTTCTAAGATGGCGTCTGTAAAGTAAACAAACATAGCGGTACAGACCGCGACACACCCAATTCGCCTCTTAATATAGTCGGAACAATACAGAACTTTTGAATAACATGCCTCAATCAGTGTATTATACATATTCTTTCAAATATGAATATATGTATTTGATGTGTTATATATTTTCAGTAAGCTTATTGTCCTATAAGTTCCTTGGAGGGACTCATAGATATTCGACACATTTAGGGGCACAAGCACATTTCCGTCTACTACACGGATACTGTTATGGAGAAAATTTATATTTTATCAAAATAGTATTTGTAAGCTTCACGAAAAGATTTGCGTCTATACCCCCCGTAGTGCACACTTAGGGAATCAAGTCGACTTCCATTCTCTTCCCCGGCGGATGTTATATCTAAATACGCTATTGTTTCTCATTTAGATTTTCGAATCTTTCTTTCTGCATGGAAAACACATACATATATATTAACATTTATGTATGCAGATGTAGCAAATATCTCAGAGGACTAAAATATTAATAAGCCGGTGAAAAAAGACAAAAAATGAAGAAAACAGAGAAATATATCTCCCAAGTATTGAGGATTCCATAGAGTAAAAAATTGAAGAATTAAATAAATGATACGAGAAGAAACCGGGTGGTTTATTGACGCCGTTAAAGATAACGGCATTTAAAAGACTAAAATGAACAGTGAAGCTGGAAACAAACAGCTAGGAATAACATTTGGGAGGAAAGAATCACATAGACGATTTATGAGACAAACACACTAAAGTTAGAACTTGAAACATGGATACATCTTATAGGATAGCACAAGAAAAGAGCAAATCTATCCCTAGTGACAAGCTCCCAAAACCATGTCTCTCACTACATATATGTAAAAGGGGTAGAAGCCTGTCGTCAGATACAGACACCTCCGATGAGCAATAAGCATTATATATCAGTTATTAAATATTCCACAAATTCCTGTTTCATAGGAGTATTTAAAGCGTTTAAAGAGGTATGATATAGACACGACATTTTATTTAAAACTTCCAATATTTCAGATTTTGATAATCATTAGACAACAATTAAGCAACATCCGTAAAATTAAATTACTTCTTAGAATCGCTTAAACTTCAAACTTGAATGTTAGGCATGTCATGGATTGCGATTGAAATGCGAATAAGTCTTCTAGAACTAATGTGTAGCATTATATCTAGTCATAATATGCGTAAAGAAGAAAAAAGGTCATGCAAAACTTGCGTTCATGTAACGCATTTTACTAGTTCTAGAATGGGTATTAGTCTTATATACATATGTATATATGTATATATGTATATATGTATATATATAGTGTGTGTATTTATGCAGCATTTTCTCGTTTATGCAAACATTGTTAAAATAACAGAACTCGTTTGTTTAATTATACCTTTTTTATTTTTTCAATTTTTCTAGTTGTCTTGTTAGTATTAAAATCAAGAAAATAAATAAATGTTCCATATGAATCCAGTGGTAACATTTTAAACTACTTAACGTAATGGGATTTTATCTGAGATGCGATCCAGCTTTGCTGGATTAAAATAGTCAACGACTTCCTGGAACAATGTGAAAACGTCCCCTGCGCATTTCTCTGTTGTCTTTTTAAAATCCTTTTCTTTCTCCAGCTTTTTTGTTTATTTGCTTTTAAAACCTGAGGATAAGTCGACGAAGAATTAAATACGTTATTGAAACCTGTGAAACCTATTGAATAGTTATTGTGATTTTTTTTTATTTTAATACAAAAAAGACCATCAGAATAATTGAAAAAATCAAAAAGGTATAATTAAACAGACGAATTATGTTATTTTTAACAATATTTGCATACATCTCCCTCTCTCTCTCTATCCATCTACATTATTAGTCGTCCTCAACTTCAAAGGCCGCATTTTGAAGTGTTAGATGACTAATAATGCAGTTTTCTGCACTTTAATCACTTAGGAAGTGAAACAATTGAAATAATAGTAAGCACAATAACAACAAGCTAAACATCACCTATAAAAAAATAATTACATGAAAATACATTAAATACTTGGGTGATAAAAATCGTACATATTTCTACACAGAGCGTCCTGGCCCAGGGTTCGATCTCTGTGTAAGTTAGCCATGCTGATGACGGCTGCGAGCCAGAAACACGTGCCTCTGGATTACTTTTATGTACGTATAAAATAATTATATATAATTTTCTGCATCTTAATCACTTAGGAATTGAAACAATTGAAATAATAGTAAGCTCAATAACAACGAGCTGAAAATCACCTATAAAAATAATTACATAGAAATTCAAAAATTAATATGGATGCTGAAACGGCAGTTCCCCTAAAAATTGTTTAAACAGTTATTTTCGATAATCGAAGGAAGTAAACACACATGGCTATTATTCTCCCAACAGGATATATTTTCGTAGTTTGCTGTTAATAAAGATCGGTTATACAGTTTTACATGTAAAAGTGCCGCTATTTTACGTCAATAGTTTTTTCATGATTTTACTTCATATTTGCGCAGATGTAGTTTATTCCTTTCTATTTCGTCTTTCTAATAGGTCGAACTGGATGGGAATTTGCGGTTGATCATTGTTCCATCTTACAGATGTATGGAAGCCCCGCCAGACACATATTTACCGGATTGCGTTATTAATCTGCAGTCGGAAATTGGATGATTATGGCCCCGGATGTTATCACCTTCGAGTTTGCTTGTGAAGAGACATGGGTGCAATACGACGTGAATCAGAAAAAGAAAAATTCGATTATTATTATGTATAGTCCCTCTGGTGTTATGCTTATGAGGAAAGGATTATAGACTCTTTTGTGTTTCACATATTAGAAAGACCCAATTGATATATTATCCGTTAAAATTATTCAGTTTTGGTTCATTATAATACATATAAGATATATATTTAATAAAGTCTAAATAAACCGCTCTATCTATTCATAATATAACCAATAAATAATGTACACGTTTTAACAACTTGTTCATTTGTGTATGAAAATAAAACTACGGATTTGTGTATGCATAAAACTATCGAAAAGATGTCTATTTTTATTATAATTTATTATAATTGCATATATAGTATTTCTTTTACCTAATATTTTACTACATATGTTCATATTTTAGGGATGCATCGATTCGATTTTTCATAGTACAATACATACGAGGTTATGTATTTCACAATATGATTTAACATCATTATAATATCTATTTAAACAGAGTGAAGGGAAACATAAAAGTGTTTATTTTAAAGATGTATCAATTAGTGATTCACTATGGTATTTGTAAGCGTACCATATTCGTTCAGTTTATCTCTTTGAAATAATACACACAATAATGTGTTAGTATATGGAAAAAATATTAATATTAAACCGGATTGTTATACTATTATGACAATATATATTATGAAACTGTATTAGCTTGTATATTTAGATAAGTATATGTAATTTAATTCTAATACACCGCGTGTATCATCTATAAAAAGGAAATACGGCGTTTTCTTGATATTATTTGATTTATAATTTTATCTTATGGAAATGAAAACAGACAACTAAATAAGGAATATGAAGCAATATTATATCTGATACCTCATTAATTATTAGAAACCGCTAGGTGCACCATAAGTATTTAAATATCTAAAACATAGTGCATAGTTTTGGTGTTTAGATTCACTTATTTTAATTTCACAAGAAGCGTAAACATATTCCCGTTTGATTTCGTGATTAAAAATATGAATGATGAATTGTTCTCATACTGTGAATCATGGAAATCGAGTAAACGGTACCGCAACACAAACCTTATTACATCTGATAGTGGGTATAGTGTTCAGTAATTATAAAGTTGAAGTAACTTTAAAATAGATGTGTACACAACAAAACAAGTAACCAGTAAATTATATGAAAGTTCCCCTTTGACACCATCTTCCCCTCCCAGTTCCTCATCTCTCTGTCTCTGTCACTGTCTCTCTCTGTATGTATAACTTCCCATCTCTCTTTGTATATCTCGCTTCCTGTCTCTCTCTAACTTTTTATCTCTGTAAGTTTCAATTCTTTTTATTTGCGTTTGTCCGACTTCATTTAATTCTGTCTCTGTCACATTTACTCTCACTTTAAATCACATTTATTTTCTCTCTTTCTTGATTTTTATCGCTGTTTATCGATCTTGCTGACTCCCCCCTCTTCTCTCTGTAGATTACTTTTCCTTTCTGTATCTGTTTTACTGTCACGCTTCCACGCTCTCTTTCTCCCTCTCTTTCTATCTATCTCTCTATCTCTCTATCGCTCTTTTTCCGGCTCCCTTTTTCATTTTCTCCCGTGTTCACTCATTGCTACCTCGATCTCTATCTATGTACTTCTCCGAATCTCCTTCATTCAATATGTATCATTTCTACTCGCTCTGCTAATTGCCACGCTTGATTGTCATTCTCTGTCTGACTGCTAGTCTGTCACCATGCAGCGTATATTTGCTTTTCAAAATCCCGTCTCTGTTTTCTGCATTGCTTTAATTGAATCTCTCTACTTCTCTATTTCATTCTCTCTCTCACTTTCTCTTTCTCCGTCACTTAGTTTATTTGTCTTTCCAATATCTGTTTCTATATCTTTGTTCGCTAACATTTTCTGTACTTATCTGTTTATCTATCATATATATCTACAAAGAGTTCAGGCTGTGATAAGTCAGTCATTCTTCGCCACCACTGACTTCTCACAGCCTGGCCTCTCTTCCAGCGCTCACAGTAGCCATAGCTACTTCTCTCCATCATCTTTCTACCATGTCAACCCAAAATTTCGATGTACTTGACTGACATTTTTTTGTGTGCATTTCTGTATGTGTGTGTGCGCGTGTCCTATCACTTTGGCTTAATATATCTTAGTTAGTATTTATCTGTTCGCGTCTTTTATTGAATTCCATCCATTCTCTTCCAAGCTCCATCTACGTCGGTCTTTTTAACTATTTCTTTCATTCTCTCCCGATCTCGACTTTATCTCTGTATTGACATTTTTATCTGTCTGTTCATATCTATACCTGCCCTTATCTATCTATCTATCTATCTATCTATCTATCTATCTATCTATCTATATATATATATGTATATATATATATATATATATATATATATATATATATATATATATATATATATGCCCGGTTTTGGCTCAGTGTTTAACTTCTGACACTAACATTCTCTTTTTTTGCCTTCATATCGGTGTATATTTCTCTACGTTTAAAGCTCTTTCCCCTTTATCTCTCTGTTCTATCCAGCAATATTCTGTTCGGTTTCTTTCTGTATCGATCTCATTGTTCCAATCTGTTATTGTGTATTTAAATAAATACATACATTTACCCATAATTCGAAATTTAAAAATAAATGTATGATAACGAAGAGAATGAGCGACAGAAATACAGAAAGGAAAAGAGAAAATATATAATCAAAGACAAGATACGGAAACCAGAATGTATAAAATGCAAGTAATATTCTGACGCCATTTTAATACATTCTCGCATCTTCTTATGAGATAGTTGATAATATTTTAAGCAATATTCGTTGTATTTTTTAAATAAATCATACCATTAACTGTGTCTCTAATGGTACTAAATGAAGAAAGCTTATAGCATCGTTAACGAACACTTAGCTGAGGAAATACACAATCGGAACATATATTGTATGTCATATATTATGTTTAGTTGTTTTAAGTGTACACACATACAAACACCTTAATATGGAAGAATAATATAGCAACCCGGTGTTGCTCGTGGAATTGATAATAACAAATAAGAAGTAAATGATATTTGTTCAACTTGATAGTCAAATTGAGAAACACTGCTAGTGTATTAAAAAGATTAATACATTATTATTCGAAGTCTCACTTTAACACATATCATATCTTGAACATATGACCGTTGAACTTAATGTCTTTGTTTATGACATCCCCAGTCACGATACTTTGAACACGTCTTGTATATTGAGAAAACAAAATATTAAAGTAATTCTCATGGTTTAATATATATTTACTCTCGATACATTTTAACAGACATTATATTTTAAAAAGAAAAAAATGAATATTCAATACATTGTCATTGATTCAGACATCTTTAGGTTCGAACATTTTTAACGTCACTCGTTTAATGTCCATGATTACTACATTCTTAGTACCTACATTTTACTAAAGAAAAATAACCTCAACATATACGTAACATGTCTCCCATCAAAAGTGCCTGTTTTTGGTAAGTTGAATTTTTCCTTAATTAAAACACTTGTGTCTTACTTTCCCCTCGTTTAGAAGCAAGTAAATATAAACAATATAAGGCATTACCCCCTTTTTCTGAATACATATGTTTATTACTTGTCAGGTGAAGACCCCTTATTCATGCGTGTGTGCAGCGGAGCTTTCTGGTTGCTCCCTTCTCCTTATCTAGAAACGTCGTTTAATACGTTACCAACAAAAATGTTATTTTTGACGGTGGAATTTTCCCTCGATCAAAAACGTTCAGTATAACTTGTCTCTCGCCAAGAGCAGTTAATATAGAAATACTGTAAAAAAGGAGACGTAATAACGTGTTTTTGTCTGTTTCCAGATGCTATCCTCATTTATGAGTGTATATGTACTGTTGTTAACATACAGTCTCAACTTTTGGAATGCTGGATTTTCACCAAATTCAAACTGACTTTGAATCATGTTTTACATCATAAGGAGGGCGGATACATAGATAAAGTTCTAGCACAACATCTTCTTTTTCGATGAATTTTTTTGTAATTGTTGTCTGAGGCTGCTTACATTTTGAGAACGGGCCTGCAATACTGTATATTCACTTTTGTTTCCATTAAGAGCGCAATATTTAGAGGATAGTTTCAGTATCAACACACTCAAACACCTACTTTCGCCTAACTGTGGCATCATGGTGATGTAAGTTAATAGGCACCTCTTTCTTTTAAATTACGCTCGGTCACACTCGCTCCTTGTTCATGTCTAACTATACATATGGTTGCGTCCATTCATTAACTTTTGTTAATATATGTTCATTATTTTTTAACGCACATCTACTTCTACTGCTCTGATGTACTGAACTCTCTCTTGCAAATGTAGGCAACTGATTCAACATACTCAACAGAAACAGAAGACACTAAAAAGTAAGCTTGTAAGAAAGTAAAAAAAAGAAGGATAAAGACAAGAAAAACAGATATAAATTCATTATAGCTGATTTTGTATATCATTTTCTAACGTTCATGGAATATATATATATATATATAGAGAGAGAGAGAGGGAGAGAGAGAGGGAGAGAGAGAGTGAGAGAGAGAGAGGGAGAACAATATATATAGTAAGTATTTAGAAATTTAGACGACCCGTGTAGATTATGTGTGAATGAGAAATTTGAAATCGTAAACTATAAAGATAACCTATAATCTATTAAACTGTAAAAGTGAGAAAGCAAACAGCTGCCTGCACGGAATAAAATTTACCTTAGGCTTACAATACATTAATAAATAGATAAATGAACAAACAAATAAGAAAAAAGAAAACTAAACTAAAACCAACTAACTTAAAAACATAAATCTGAAATAGAAATACAAGGAACCACGTGTTAAAATAAGTTGACCCATTATATTGACACAACGATGAAACAGGCTAGTAGAAACTCTATAGAAAAAAGAACCATAGAACAGGACATAGGAAGCAAAACTAACCGGGCCTTTGTTCATGAGAAACCCAGCGATTGGCTAAGAGAACAATAACGAATGTGATTAGTTTAATAGCTAGTTGTGTATATAAAAGCACCCGGCAAAATAAGATTTTCTCGGTGGGTGGGGGGACGCGGAAGCCTCAGTGTAGCTTAATTGCCATGAATATATTTTTATAACTTAACACCTAGCTCCACTTACGTATCGAGTACTGTTGAAGTATATACTGAAAATTAATACATAAAAAATGTTACTTCCTTCTAAAATGTTATGTGGATACATGGAATAGTAATGATAAATATATATATATATATATATATATATATATATATATATATATATATATATATATATATATAAATTACAGTATTACGACAATCAACCAACGGTTCGATGCTAATTTATGTCATCAAGAACTGAGTAAAATACAAAGTAAAAATTGAGAATAACGCATTAGAAATGTCACCAGCAGAACACCAGATGTTAAGAAAATAAGAACGGATAAATAAGGAAATGCAAAATTAAAATTCTATCAGATTTCGTGTTCGTCAAATATAAGTCAGTCTGCTTACCTTCCAAATTTGCATTCATTAACCTCCAGTTCAGTCATGTATCCCAACGGGCAGTCCTTAGTCTTATCGGGCCTTATTCATTTGGACACATGATCGAGAGAACAATCGTGGATGGAAAATAAACCAATCAACAGACAGTTATATATATATATATATATATATATATATATATATATATATATATATATACATATATATATATATATATATTATTATTATTATTATTATTATTATTATTATTATTATTATTATTATTATACGTAGGAATTTGCCGTGCCTATTTAGAGCGCTTGCTTGTGGAGTGTAGGGTAATTCTGTAACTGGGTACGAATCTTTCGACCGTCTGAAATGATCAATGCGGAAGCTTGAAACACCGGCGTATGTAAGTAAAATAATTCAATATTTACTAAATGAAATATTGTTATAATCAGCTTCTAGAAATTGAAGTTGAGCCTTATTCGGAGAGTGTTAAATAGAATGTCACGTAACTATATGGTATGTTTTGACAACGTTCGTTGAACATTCTCTCGATAGTCTACTGCCCCTGACTCCTTGACATTAATATAACTAAATTAACTCTCTCGCGTGGTCATTTCTCGTCGCTGTTGAAGCTAAAGATTATTTTATAATTACTTAAGTACATATTGCTATATATATATATATATATATATATATATATATATATATATATATATATGATATTACAAGTAAATAGATATATGCAGCTCTTAATTTTAAAAGGTTACCATTGAATAAACAAATGGACACACTCACACATGTTACAGAGACAGGCCATCACCCATATATATATATATATATATAGCACAATATGTATATATATATATATATATATATATATATATATATATATATATATATATATATATATACATATTGTGCTATACAGTTTGAGTAAGCTAAATAGTCCGAGGCTAAAATGTCCAATTGAAATGATTCCAAAGCTCATTTCATATTTGCTCACATCATTTCCTCGGAGCTGTAACCCACGACATAAGGCAGTGGCCATTTATTTCGTAAGCCTTAACTGTCAGAATGTGTATGCGCTGTCAACTGAGAGTCTGAATTACAGATCAACAAATTTCTCGTTACGTTTCTGAAAAGCTGAAATGAATTCTTTTCCGGCGACATCACCATCAAATGGTCTAGCATCGATGATTTCATGTGAATATCACCTTTCACCCTGCACCAGTTATAGGAAAAGCAGAGGTAAACTTATTGAAATTATCCTCTGTCTAATCCCTGATGGAATGTGTCCATCATTCGGCATATTTCATAGCTCGCAGCAAATTGAGCCGACAAAAGCAATGTAAAATTTACCGAGTTTATATAACGGAACTTTGTCTAAACTTAACTATTTAAGATAGCTAAACATGAACATAAATTTCATAAATCTCCAAGTTATACCATAATAAAAGTGCACACACTTAAATCGACGAAAGTAAAGCATAGTGTATTATGTGTGCGTAATAGCTAAATGTGTATATCATATGTATATATATATATATATATATATATATATATATATATATATATATATATATATATATACATTTCATGTATATATATTTTGATGTATATACACATATACTATTATAAGGTAATATAATATATTGTTTATAGATTTTTAGTATTTACGTCAACGGTTCTCAATACGCGATTTCAGATTAGTAGTAGTAGTATGAACATATGCATGTCGTCAGTAAGTAAAACAGAGACGTACATGTGTCATTCATACAGATCATGCTACGGGTAACTGCACTGGTTTCCGTTAGCGATTGCTTTTTAGTTATATCTAAGTAGTGTTTAGTCTAGCTAACTAACCAAACAGATCCGTTGTTATTTCTTCGTTATGATTTAATGGCCTATATATAGATTTTTATTTTCTCTCTCTCCCTATCTCTCTTTCTTTCTCTCTCTCTTTATATATATATATATATATATATATATATATATACTAGAATAATACATGTCACATAACTTTTAAAATAAATTCGCCGATCAGAATAGTTTTTCTTCTAACTTAGGCAGATTAAAATTAAAACATAATGATACTAAATCTTATGTCTACAATCCTTATTTCAATTGTGAGCAACACTCATTACCTCTTTGATGCAATTGTCACAATGTTTTGGTCGAGATAACCTGCGACGTTGTTCACGTGTGTTCTGTTGTACTCAGGAATCGGTATGATGAACTAAGGAATCTCTACAGTATTTTAAACATACCTCTTTTTTAATAGACGTGGAAACTTGCACTAGTTTCGTCAATTATGACCGGCAAGAAGTCTTAAAGGATACTAAGAATGCGATGATGAATTACTTTACACTTTAACCCAATTATGGTTGACGCAACTTGGGTAAATTACAAGATGAATTTAATAAAGGGTTACGTTTGAAATTCCATTCTTAGTCCCGAGTTGGACAGAAGGTTTCTTAAGTCTGACACAAAGCATCTAAAACGCGTCGTTAGTTTAGATGAAACGAAACATTAGGCGAATCACAAACAATATAACACACTAGTTTAAATAACCTAAGTAATGCAACGGATATAAAGTTTAATAAATAAACGATAGATAAAAAAGAAAGTGTTTAAATTGAAAATAATGAACCTCATCACAACATAAATTACACTATTGATTTAATTATCATACCATACTGAAGTATATTGGAAATAAGGATAAATGAGTTAAAATATCACAATATTACATTTATTCAATAATAAAGAAATCTACTTTTAGTACAAATGGAGTTTTAAAATAACGCTATGCGAGACGCTGTAAAATATGATTAAATTAAAAATAAATAAAGCAGGAAATTACAGAATGATAATAGTGATTGTTTTTTGAATTAAGTTTTTTGTAGATATTGGAGATTCAAAAACACTTATAAATATATTTATAACTTATTTAATGTTACTTTGTAATTTTGTTTACTTAAGAAATATTCTATTCAACATACATATACATTGCAGAAATTATACTTATATTTTTTAAAACGATACATACATATATATATATATATATATATAAACAGGTATACTTTTTATTTTTACATATTTGGATGAAAAGAATGATTTAATAAATAGTTCATTCCTTTGACAAAATTTGACGTCAAGTTGTCTTCTGGTTTCCTAATTTTCAGAGTTTATCATTTAAACAGCGTTTCAAACTGTAGCAACATCCATCTCATGATATATATATATATATATATATATATATATATATATATATATATATATATATATATTTATATATATATATATATATATGAATATATATATACACTATATATATATATATGAATATATATATATATATGAACATGCAATGAGAGTCTTAATTTCTAATTAATTGACCTGTATGTCTGCCTCATAGCACATTCTCGTACACCTAGATATTAAGCTAAAACTACGGTAGCATATTGAAATAGGCGATATATAATCGCGTCATATTGCCATTCACTTAATTCCTGATATTTATTTATCATAACGTACAAAAAAGTAAAGCGTTAACTATATAGTATATAATTCCTTTCAGCTAAAAAAAACATGATATTTCTCGCGAGAATTCAGCAATTAAAATTAAAACAAACAAATTATAAACATGAATATAATATTTATTAAAGTATCACACGAATAATTCTCTCGTTGAATTTATATGCGAAAGCGTGAGTTAAGAACACGAGCGTTCTGGTTCATATGGTTTCGAATATCTTGAAGTTCACACTGATATTTCAAATTCAAACAGTAACATCTTAAAAATATTAAACTTTTTTATAATTGAATAGAATCGTACTTTTTGGAACATATAATAGCGCCATGAAAGCTAGCACAACTAATCTCTAAAATAGATATAATGCACGTTTTATGAGGCAATCGTCGAAAAAGTTAACATTTCGAACTCTTGTAGCCGTTTACATGTGTAAAACACTACTTTTTGTATGAGGCAACTCATTCATTTTTATAGCGTTTTTAAGTTTCTATTACACATTACCTGTTATACATTAAAACCACCTCCGGTTCAGAAACTTATTCATAATATCTCACGTGATTATTATTTACCGCTAAAGTTGCATAACAACAAACAGTCTCAGTAGGAAATTGAACATATAAAAATTAAAAATAAATTAGGTAGCATATATAAGAACTTGGTTATTAGTGAATATTGTAATCCAAATATGAAGAAATTAAATGACAATGATTTTAAATTGTCGCAAACAATCATCGCGAAATATAAAATGAAAGAAACACCTTTACATTCAGTTTTATAATAGAATGTCACAGCACGTTACTAAAAATTGTAAAAGTCGCTTAAACATGTTCATACTGTGAACATGTGATGCGTAATCACCTGTTTTCGTTATATTCATTAAATAGGGAAAATATCAATGGGGCAGTTAGGGCACTTACTTTTAATGTCGGTAAATGTTAACATATGTAATAATAGTTGGCAATCCGCTTGATCACAATGTATAAAATATACACATATGAATATCGTATGAAGCGGAATCGCAAATTCTAGACAATTAGATTTCTTTTAGAGATCGACAACGTAACACATTAAATGATTGTGATGTGATATTGATAGAAATTAACAAGGAAAATATATCTTGCAACGTCAAACATGAATAAATGTAATCAGAACAAAAGAAATGTAGAATTAAAGAATAACAATACAAAGATAAGAGATTAACATGACAACATCCGAGCAAAATAAATGACGATAGATGATTCATTGACAAGCATTGCTATATTTTATGTAAGGCGAATCCGTGAAGGGATATAGTTGAGAATGGAAACATAGAGTGACATCAGTTTTGAGGATTACTTAAGGCATTTTTACATAGCTAAATCAGTCACGTCATTTCAATCGCTGTTATGCCTTTCATATAGCTGTATCTCAAACTATGACTATAACAGTTATTGCTGTTATATTTCAGTTTGGTTATTTTTTTCTACGGTGTGTATGCACGAGACAGTTAATCTTTCCTATTAGTATGTGATATTTCTCGTTTCAGAAACAGTTTTGTTATAGGTAGACTAGAGTGTTTTCAAGATGTGTGTAAATAATATTTTACTCGAGTATTGCAGCTGACATTGCAAGAGTTCAACTTTGAAGGTATCAGTGTACGTTTGAAGAAAAGCATTGCACATGATTATTTTTGTACATCATGATATATTATAAAAACATGTACATGCAAGCACATGCTTAGATATTCGTTTACTAGTCTATATATAACGCAGAGATAACCACCCGCTTTTTGCTGTAAAAAAAGGGAACGAAATCAAATTGAAATACCTCTTCAACGCACAATCTCTCCCCACACTCTCTCCATACCTTTGTAAAATAAATTCATGCATGCACTTACATATATACACGAAGTTAGGTAGTGCATTTGTTTGTTAGGGATACTTAAATGATGCATTATGTGTGAATATCACAAGCCTCAACTTGGATATAACATACGGTAATAATACTAACATGCCACTCACAAGCACATGTTCTTTCAATTAAACATACAAGTAAACTACTACACATAAGCATACATATACAGCGTCAAATCATATCCCACAGTAGAGACTCTTGTTACTCGCGTTCTAATGAATAATTTCAGTCGCTATTATATGGTTTGAAGTGGCAAAACTTGTATTACATATATATAACTGAAATATTCATCCTTCTGAATAACACGCACGGACCGAAAATAAAATAATGATGCTAATCTTAAAAAAAAACCTGTATGGTTTTGAGCATTCAGACTACTATTATGATATTGGTTGTTTATATACAACGTTTTAGCCGATGATACTTTGAACTTTCTTAATGTGCGTCTTAACGAATTTGGGAGTATCTATTTCGGCCTTGGAAGCTATACGGAACTGAATCTGTTATTTTAGCGGATGATAATTGTTATAATTACATCAGCTATAACGAGGTATAACTGTTCAGTTTATGTTATTCTTAGTTATTATCAGCTGCAGTAAGGATGGAATCGTGCATATCTAGAAAACTGTCACTTGGAACGGGTCATTATTAGCGCCTTTTTTGTTACGCCACCCAAATTAGGTTCACAACTTTCAGTTATATTAACGATAAATATATAAGTGAAAACGCCCAGTTCCCTTTTGCTTCCGTATGGTGGACTATTATCGTATCATATCAGTTGATGCTATCGACGTTATTAATGAAAGAAAATATACCATGTAATGATAAAGCAATCAAAAATAATTTGGAGTCATATTGATGGATATTAAATTATCATAGCACAAACGAAGATGTAAATAACCTTCATCAATTGTTCAGTTTCACCTGCACTGTAAACAAATGCACATCAGAGTACATTCCTGTGGGACAAATTCGCATCATTAAGATGTTACCAACAAATGTGGAAGTCCAACGCCACCACTGTTTAACAAATAGAAGGGTATGCTGATGATGTTATTATTGTAACCGAATTTCGGATCACTACTTCTGATGACAATAAACCTCTGATACATATTAGAACATATACTTATTTATTGACCATATTTTAGAGCAGTAAAAGCATCGCAAGTGTGTTTAAGCCAATAAATTTCGAATATTTACTGTAATGTACAATTCTAAAAAAATGGGTTAAATGTAGAAAATAGTGTATTTGCATTGCGTGACTTGGTTAGTTACCATATCAGTAATGTTCAGAATAGGATATTTGAAAGCATTACAACTGGTGACCAAAAGAGGTGAATATAAAGAAAGTGGAAGAATAGGAAAATAAATGTAAACACAGAAAATCAGTGATAACTTACATTTATGTTAACAAAAATATACTTAATATATGCTTGGTTAAAAGAAAGAACACAACCTATATCTCAACTTCCGAATGTGGCATACTTTCAGTTTATACAATCACATCGATGACTGTCTGTTTTCTATCAGGTGGCGCGTCTGTGAGTTGCAGCAGTTTTGTATTTCAGAACGCTGAAGATATATAGGGAAACATCATAATTCTTTTGCTTACTGGATAAGTTAAGAAATAGTTATTTTACATATTTTCTGATCATTATTTATTTTCCTGGTTATGCGTACTAGATTACACTCGTTTATGGGTACATATAAACAACTCCAATTTCTTAAAATATGTACTAGCTATTAAGGAAAACTTTACAGAAAAAACAGATAGATGGATAGAGGAATAGATAGATAGATACATACATACATACATACATACACACACACATACATACATACATACATACATACATACATACATACATACATAGAAACATTAATATAGTTGTGATATTATTCATCTCTAGCGGTCTGGGGTAATTGTTCTCTTAATATTTTATTTGGACTAGTATCATAATGAGATTCCTATAAATAACTTATTATTATTTCTGGAGCTAATACTATTTAACTAGAACTTGCTGTTTGAATATCTGGAATAGGGCAATGACGAATATTTCAGTCACATGTATCAACGGATCATCGTGTACAACTTTAAAGATATCTGATAGTAAAAAACTATCGCTTTAAGTCTATTTCATATATCGCAGTAACGCAACAATCTATTTTCCATATGGAGTGCTTTCTAATAAAAACAGTCATTATTTCTGTTTAATATCACTGGCCCGAGTATTGCCGAAGAGATGAAATGTGACGAATTCCACATAGATTTGATGAATATAAATAAGATCGTATAATTGTGGTAGTTATGTATGTTATTATTCTCTAATATAATTACAGATTAACACAATCAACTGAAGCTGAGTCGGCTACTACGGGTTAGAGATTCAGATGGAGCTCAACAGTAGATGGATGCCTACTGTCAACTTCATACATAACTCAACTTAGTTAATAACACCCTAGATGTTTCATTTTAAAAAAGTCAACCAGAAATTTGCAAGTCATGTCCTTGAATACTATTAAACATGCATTTATAATATTTATGGGGGCCGATTTTTGTAATCAATTAATTCAAAACAAATTTATAAAAGCTGGTTTCTGCCAAACGTATTGTGTGGTAAAACGTAACTTATTTGATAAAGGAAAGTGTATAATCTTCATTTGTATACAGACTAATGCCATTTTACAATAAGATAGTATTCTTAAAAGTAATAAAAATATGACCTGTTTTGCAAATAATCGTGAAATGTAGTCTAAAGCAATGATGTAAAATCATCCCTAACACATATGGTTAGCCTGCAGTTTATACTTGCCATTTTCGAAAATAAAAACGTAAATCGAATTCAAACATAACATTGAATATTCGATTGAGACCATTCTCTCATTTGCTGTAATCAGAGTTATTATAAAAATCACGTTTAAAATGTAAACAGATAAAATTATATGTTTTTTAATATATGATTTAATTAAAATATTTTTTCATATTTTATATTTCTAGATAATAAAAGTTCAAGTTTATTCAATAACAAAATGCAATAATTGTCTATAGCAAAGGCGGATACTTATACATTTTTTCACATCACAAATTATATGTTATTTAAAAAACAATAATGGATTTTGATTCAAAGGATAAGGGTAAATTGTATATGTTTACTCAGTTTATTTGAAGTTTTGAACAACATTAATATTGTGTTATCAAATGAATGTGTTAGTAAATGTTCGAACTATAAATTGGGATGGATCTTGAAAAATACGATGGCTAAATAAAACAAATTATAGTTGAATCATAGG
This sequence comes from Sepiola atlantica, assembly GCA_963556195.1. Lineage (NCBI taxonomy): Eukaryota > Metazoa > Mollusca > Cephalopoda > Sepiida > Sepiolidae > Sepiola > Sepiola atlantica. The sequence continues at coordinate 168,569,145 of OY744521.1, read as the reverse complement.
GACATACAAAACGACGTATCATAAATAATCTGCAGGAAACACAATAAATATTTTGAAATTTATGATCCTTTTTGATAAAAGTTATATATATCATTTAAATAAATGTTTAAATAAATGTTGGATATAACGGTAAAATTGGGAAAGTCACGTATTTAAAGTGATATTCAAAAGTTGATGCATTTGTTTCTATTTCAAATTCTAACCGTTGTTAATGTGAGCATTTATTATCATCATATTAGTTTATTAGATATTAACCCGAACTGGCGTAGTCTGACGCTGTGTGAATTATATTACATTACTTTACACCCAAAAGTTACGTTCCACTTTTTACTGATTTCAAAGTATAAATACACCCTTATTGCACTGCTTTTTCGTACGGTTATAGAAAAGCTAAACAATGCTGCGATATATTCGATTTAACCACATGAACCAAAATGCAAACCAACAAAATATATATTTTACGTCAAATTGGAATTTTTGCTAAACCAATAAACTTTTTATTTACCTCAGCAAAATAACTAAAAATAAATGTTCATAGGGGTTGCTGAGTAGACAACCATTCTAAACTTTAAGAACTCAATTGGCAGTGTATACAATTCAAGTTAATTTGATTGGTTTAATTGCTACTGCACTTTGCCAATCAGAATGCTAATTAGCTCGCACGGTCGGTTGAGATAATTAGTCACATTTTGATTGCCCCAGTGGAGCCATTTAAAGTGAGAACTAATTGAAATGATTTATTTCTCAATCGGGGAAATATGTCTACATGGTATGGATAGAATCGCTATGACGCGAACTATTCACATTCTGTCGCATGTTGGCGCGAAACAACCAATACATTTGTAATAATAGAGAGCGAGATTTTAATCAAACCATATTTACTCCGAAACTCGTAAACCTTTTTCTCAAGCACCTACACCTTACCATGAACTTACAGACCGTCATAGTCGCGCACCACTACCCAAGATCATGCTCCTGAATTTATGCGCATATTATGTCTCTTGACAAGACTAGTCAGTCTAATGGTCTTATCCTCGTCGTTTGCCAATACTCAAAATAAAAGAAGTCATCGCCAGGTTTAGGCACAATCAAATGCCTGTTTGTGAGTGTCAATGGGAGAAAGATTTCTCAATATGACTACTTCAACACTGAATAAAACGTCATTTATATTAGAAAATGTAATTTTTCAAAATAACCCCTTTTCGGTCACCGTCAATCCAACATAAACCAATTGTCTAGTCTTTTGTTGTCCTGTAAACTGACTATCCATATTTTCAATAGTCAAGCCTTGCGAAGAAACCATCTAAGTTGCAGATAAATCTAGTACAGAGAAAGTAGTACTGGATTCAATCATAATAGTAGGGCTCATCGAGTTACTCAACAAAGAAAACACACACATGAACACACTTCCCAATCAATAGAAACATACGCCGACATGAACACACATGCATATATATAAAAAGGTTATTTAGGAGAGAAAATTCTTCAAATCCATCCATTTCTCGAAGATTCTTGGTCTGATGAGGTTAACCTTCTGGGAAAAGTGCAACCGAAACATGTATGCACATATGTAACCAATAATGTTTGTATAAATAAAAAATTATACTTATAAACAGCTCTACTTGTTATTGAGCACGTTTTATAAACACTTGAGTTTCTACGGATTTACATTTACAGAAACTAATAAAATACATGTACGATATATATATATATATATATATATATATATATATATATATATATATATATATATATATATGTGTGTGTGCTGCTTGCTATAAATAACAGCCGACTTGACACAAAGTTAAATTCTTCCTATCTTAAAAGCTATTAGTTGTGGCTAACGGGTAAGTCTCTTGACTCCGAGTCGATGGCGATTTGTGGTCGGAGTTCGCGCCCGGAATTAGCTTCCTGCACTGAAGATTGCGTAAGCATGTTACCTCGATATCTGTAAGTTATAAATACTTTATATATATAAATATATATATATATATATATATATATATATATATATATTATAACCTAATCTAGTATTAATAATTAATGGTCCCATATTGTATCAAATTATGTACTAGTTCTGCTGAGTAAGTCATTTTTGCCCAATATGCGCTGGTTCTTTGAGTCGTCTTACTCTCCACCGTTCTTCCCTATGTATAATGTTTATTTCGTCCCATAAGGATAGATGGTTTTTCTTTTCTGTCCATATGTGGTCAGCCATAGACGATTATCCGATATATCCACGTATTACGGCTTTCAGGTGTTCCTCTAGCCTTACAGTTAGTGGACGACACGTCTCACCTTTGTATATTTTCCCACACTTACATAATTTTTCTCTAGGAGGTTTGACACTCACAAGATGCTTTCAGAGAGTTGAGTCGCCCCTGCATACTGTATTGATGTCATATGGATTACATATTCGTTTGATTTTTTCGGACAACCCCGTCACATATAGTATACAAACTGTAGTGAGTTTTCGGGTGGTGTCCTCAGGTGTATGCTCTAGATATTTGTGAGCTGATGTCGTGTTCTCAGGAGAGTTGTTTTCGGTTAAGAGTTTCTCTCATGCTGTCAATCTCTTCTTAATATATATTGCCGTTACTACATAGTGTATTTGCTCGATGTTGCTCTATTAGATATTGACGACTGCTCCTATGAAGGAGAGCGTAATTTCACTTTAGCTTTCCTAAATGTATTGGTAACATAACACCCATCGAGTTATCTCACATCATTTTACCGTAATCCTACGTTTACAGGGTTATATACTCGCTGGGATTCATTTTGTCCTAAAAAACGAAACGTAAACTTGATTTGGACATAAACACACAGTGCCCTTATTATTTGCTCAAAATCAACATTGGACGAAGAAATTAAAACTATAACTAATACTTTGCCCCAAAAACGGCTATCCCCTTGATGGTGTTAGGGCTATCACTTAAAGGAAAATAAATACTTTTTCCGTAATAAAACTTATATACGGTTTCTAAATGTCTAATTTACATTGGGTTACCTTATTTAAGCACAATAGGTGAGAAATTATCCAAGCAAATAAGCTCAGTTGAAAATTGTCATTTTTCTTCGAATGTGCGTGTTGTGTTTTCTACAAAACCTTTATTGGCGTCCTCTCATAAACATAATGTACTTTATCATTTTAAATGTACTTGCAGTGCTGATTACGTGGGTATGACGACGTTAAGATTGGATAGTAGGGTCCAACAGCACATTCCGTGTAGGATCAGGAATGGAACCTTCCGATCAACGGACGTTCAGAACGACACACACGGGTCTTCCATTACACACCTTTTACTTAAAACCCGCTGTGCGCTAGGAATTATAGCATGGCCTCCTTAACCATGCTCAGTCATGCTCACTCGTTATACAATCTCAAAATCTTGGAAACAATCCACGTTCGTCTTAAACGTCCCTCCCTTTGCTTGCAAAGGAAATGTCTGTTGCGACTAGATGTGATCAGTCTCTAAATTTGATCGTTCATTGTACATATAACATAACGCTATTTTATTTTCTGTACTCTCTCTTTTAACCCCGTTTTTTTTTAAATCCCTTGTTTTCTTTTTAATCCCTAGATACAGCCTTTGTTAATCGAGTCGAAATCGGTCGGCTGGCATTATTTTTTTAACCTTTTTTTCTTCTTGATAAACTTTTAATCATGAACGATAGAATTCGTCTTCCGTTCATGCTTGCAATAATATATATATATATATATATATGTATATATAATATTTTGCAATAAATATATATATAAATAAATATATATATTAATTATTTTTACGTACATAAAATGAATCCATGACACGTGTTTCTGACTATAAGCCGTCAGAAGCTATGCTAATATATATATAGATATATAAATCTATTTAAATATATATATATATATATATATATATATATATATATATATGTATATATATATATATATATATATATATATACATACATATAAATATGTATATATGAATATATAAATATAAATATAAATATATATATATATATATATACAATATATGTAGTTATACATAAATATATATAAATGTATAATATATATATATATATATATATATATATATATATATATATATATATATATATATATATATATATATATATATGGGAAAATGAAAAAGGAAACCCCAAAAAATGGATGTTTTTTATGTGTACATCAACGTTTCGTCTTTATTTATAAGACTTCATCAGTATGATAAAATAGAGGAAAAATGTTATGCAAGTACAGATACATGTAGGGTAGACATATTGGGAGAAGAATAAAATGAAATAATGGCCCCTACTGGGTGAACGTCCGTACTTGTTGGAGAAATAGAAATGAATGTTGAAGAAAATGAGTGGGGAAAAAATAAAGATTTTGTCAACTAAAGTATTTACATTGTTCTCAATAAATCAATTAAACATAAATAAGGATCATAATTAATGACAAATATTCACCTGTAAAGGTAAAATGGAGATTAAATATACAGTGTTTAGTAAACAGTATTTTACTGTTTACGTAAGTGACAACAATAAAAGATTGCTTCATTTTTTTTCTCTAGTGGAATTCAGAATTTGTGATTTTTCAGTAGAAAACAAATTAGACTAACTTTATTTATCAATAAAACACCATTAAACCGAAAAATGTCTTCATTTTAATGATAAAATAAAGTAAATATAGTTTGTTTATTATAGTGTCTCTGGAACTTTCTTTTTGACTATTATTATTATAAGTTTACACCGTTATATATTATATTTCCATTTTTAGATAAGTAATACAGTTCGTTCTTTTTATTTTTTCGTGTTTCAAATTAAATTATATCAATGAAGTTTGTATTAAAATACCGTAATGTTTCAGTTTTGTATTAAGACTATATAGCTGATACTATGTTATACTCGACACATTTTAAGCTAATTTTGGGCGCTTTTTAAGTTATTACCCACGACTTTTATAGCATTTTTACGGACTATTTTTTTTCAGTGTAAACTTACTGGTTATGTCGCTAGAGAAATCCTGTTTATGTTGTTTTTTTACCCAATAGATTTAGATTTTAGAGTATTTTCTTTGTTTAGTGTGATGGTCATGAATTGGGTGATCATTTTACATTACATTTATTTGGAAAAGTTATTCCCACTCTAAAATATAAAATATTGGGGAGAAAAAAAAGAAGGATTTTACCATAACTCAACCAGTATTGAGAGTCTGTTTAAATGGTCCTGGTATTTCAAGCCATAATTTTAGATGCAACCTAACCCTAATTAAAACACACTATCACTAAAACTAACCAAAACACCTTACCATAATTGTCAGCCATTTTTTATATGAAACAAGAAAATATTATAAATCAAACTGTTTTAGACTTATTTATTTATTTTCTTTTTTTTTCAGATAAAAATGTGTGTATAAGGACGTTCTGTTTTAACTCGCAGTAAGAGTTCCAAAAATGTTTTGGTCTACCTTGTCCTTTCGATAAAACGGAACCCTCAACTTTACGATAAGTAATCCAGTTTAGTTATTTTCTTTGAAAATAATTATCTCCACTTTTCAAACAATGATATTTCCAAATTGATTACAAAGGAAATAATCAATATTTGGCAAGCAGTGAACCCACAATTGCCTTTGTTAAGGGAATATTATATGGGGCAGAAGGTGAAAGTATTTAGCTTCAAGACGGCCAAACTTATTAACAGGAAAACTCTTACTGCATCCAAAGGGAAAATAATTAAGGAACAGCTGGACAAATTATTTGATATGGCTTCATGTTGCTGCAAACTGCCTGTCTTAAGATGCGATGACTTTGCTGAAAATTGCCAAACAAGGCATATAGTCTGCACTTATCCCCCTAACAAGTAGGTAATATTACTTCTATGGCTGTTTATTTGTTTACATTTTTTTAATTTGAACTAATTCATGTCCCAATTTTCAATATTTAAATGAATTGAAAAATATGAATTTACTTCTGAATATCTTCCCTTTTCTAGTTAATAATATTATAATATTTTCCTTAATATTTGTCATGTATGCTAGATCTGTTATTAAAAACATGCACATGAGAGTGAGTATATTTAAAAGATCAGAGAGAAAAAACAGGACCAAAAGTCAGTTTCCAACTTGGACCTATTAACAAAGATGCTGTCAAAAAATACAAAAAAGATTCAGCTTGAGCAGATAGATTAGACAGGCAAATTAAAAGACAGCAACAAGATTCTTCACATGTTGCTTCTACATCAGAAATCTTTTCACAGACATCTTCCAGTGAATTAACAACCGATGACAGTTTTGAGCCAGAGAGACAGTCTAAGGAACCGTCTTTTAAAAGTCCCTAGAAATTTGATGGAACTGAATAGAGGTGATATATTTTCTAATCATGGGGGTCGTCTCGATAAAACCTTTCTATTAGAATTACAACACATGGGCCTTCTTCATCCAACCATTAATTTAAAAGATATTATAGATAAATCAGAAATAGATAGAGAAAAGGCAAGAGTGAAAGTAACCAGCCATCGAAACCATGTCCAGGAATATGAACATCTTATCTGCATTGGAGTTGATTGTAGAGTTGAAAAGGACACTTTGTATTAAAAGGATGTTACAGGGGAAATGGTGACAAACTGCTTAAGAAAAACAAGGGACCAGAGCGCCACTTTGCATTTACCAGAGATATAGGAACTGCAAGTAAATATCTTGCTCATAGAGTGATACCTAACATTTGTGCAACTGGTGTTCTTCTAGCAGAGGAGGTTGCTGCTGTTCTAGAAGAGTACAACAGTGTAAATACTGTTAAGGCAATTTTGATGGACAATATCAGTACAAACACTGGTTGTGCAACAGGGATGGTTGCAGCTTTGGGGAAAAACTTAAAAGGAAGTTCATACCATTGGCTGTTCACTTCATCAAAATGAACTGCCATTTAGAGCCATCTTTAAGTTAATTGATGGAACTACAAAAAGCCCTACCACTTTCACTGGTCCTCTAGGGAAACGTTGTGGAACTAATTACCAGGATTTACCTTAGGTAGCATTTCATAGTATTAGTGGTCCTCTGGATAGTGTGTATCTTACTTCAGAGGTAATGAATGATTTAAGTGGTGACCAGCGACTACTTTGGGAATATGCTGTAGGTATTTCTAAAGGGAAAATGTTTAGTCTTTTTTGTAATTTTGTACAATTTTTACAGTTCTCGTTTATTGAATACAGTAAAAAAATGACATATTTTACTAGTGCTGATTCATACTTAGAATTCTGGTTTTAATATATTTTCCATTTATTGTATCTAACAAAAAATATTAATTTTATCTGAATTTATTAGTGAAATAGTAAAATTTAGAAGTCAGTTTGTCAGCAAAATCCTGCGGAAATTAAAGATTTCTGAACATTTTTGTACCCGATATTTAAAACTAAATGCTCAGTTAAGTTTTAAAGTTAGGAATCTAATTGTTGGTATCAGTTCTCATAACATCAAACCCCAGCTTTCGCCACCACAGCAGCGTTGATTTTCTAAAAAAAAGTGACAAATCAACCTGCCCTATTCTACAAGGGTTTGCTTTTAATGACAGACGAGAGAATAACTAACAGCCCGGCCCGAAAGATGTAAGCTCTTCCATAATCGGTCAGTGAAGAGGATATGTCCTTTTACTCTTGTAATTTCATTTTTTTTCGACTCAGAAGTCATTTTTTCTCGTGTGTAAATATTGTTTTATGTGACCAATTTGCGTTCTCTCGGATGTTGATGATTTTTTATTCATTCTTTTATTGTTCTCCCGGGAAACGCCGGGTCAAGCTAGTACTTATATATAGGGATAATTTGAATGATTACTAGACATTGTCCTTGAGTGTATAAAATCTCTATGTACAGTGGTTTGTCATGACAACTTGACATGAGTATACTTTCTCCTACAAGAGCACTCTGACCAAATATTGCAAATATCATAGTATTCGAAGTCCAAATAAGATCCTCTCAGTATGGTTATCCTACACTGGTTTATACGAGTAATGATGCACATTCGTCAAGTGATGTTGCATTTACTTACATCACTAAGCTGGATACTCCGTCAGACTTGTGAACTCCTTGTGCTGTTACTCGGTAAGACCAAGAGACCAGAAGAAAGATATACGATAACATAGTTAAACAATCAATTGGGATAGGGATAATAGAAGGTTCTCACTTCTTTACTCACCCAACGTTCTTGAGGTAAAAGAGAACTTTATTGGAATATTCGAATATCTATGTATCTTATAAAGAGATAAAGTGTTAGCCCTAGGAAAGGGGTCCCTTGATTTCTAAGAACTTCAATTGAATTAAAATAAAACGTAAGTGAAGATTTATTAGAAAAAATGATAAAAGTCGTAACTCTTACTGAAGTAATTACTCCGAATCATGCTGGCTTAAACAGGGATGAAGGAAATTATATAACAATGCAAATATCTTATGTACGATATGAAAAAAACCCTGGAATCTTAGGAAAATCTCTATCATTTAAGTAATTATAGGAATAACCGGACTCATTTAAAAGAATTTCAAATATTACCCAGTGAACACAGTGCAAGAGAGATACAAAATATTGCACATAAAGAGACGGTCGGAATTTTTAAAAAAGATCTCTCGGTGTGAGTGTCCGATATAGCGGGTGACTGTCTGGCCTCCGGTAGAATGGCGCATTCGAAGCAAAAACAAAAAGATAATATACACATATGTATATAGACACACCCATTTATATATATATATATTTATATATATATATATATATATATATATATATATATATATATACATACATATAAATACTATATATATATATATATATATATATATACATATACATATATATATATATATATATATATATATATATATATATATATATATATATATATATATATGTATATTGATAACATGCGAATAAAAATTACAATTTATAAAACCCTCACAAATATTAGAACTAACGCGTTCTCTTCAAATAATCTTAATTAAAAAACTAAAATATATAACTATGGTACCTGTCACATACCTCGAATATTTCAAAATGGAGGTTTTATTGCTTTAGACTAAGTATTTTCTGGCTTTACTCTTATAAATCTACATGTATTTACTATGACACGGTACTCAATTGTAGCAGTGTTCATGGTAACATCAGAGACACGCAAGAGACACATTCAACTAAAGGCTATTAAAACATATTGCATTCACTAACAACGAGTTGCCCAGAAAGAGCGGCGTCGTAGAGAATGTATTCGAGAGAATAGTAATACCACAACACTGTATCTTCCAGACAGCAAGGAAAGCAAACACTAGTAGTGCATTTATATCCAGGAAAATATACATTCCACAATATAAAATTATCTACACTGGAATAGTGATTACAATGATGTAAGGTGAGGTTATGTATGTACTACAAACACATCTTCTTAAATGCATATCTTCGCCGGCAGTTAACGTTATAATAACTAGTATTAACATAAATATAGTCATGAAATAAAAGATAACATGAAAAACTCACCTTCCGATAAAATCAAACTGTTTTATTAATAAATACAATCTCTGTTTCATGCAATACAATATATTGTTTATTGTAAGCATGGTTTACCTACAATATCCAAACACTTACTGATATGGAAATATGTATATCATAATTAGACTGAAAATTAAAAATAATTTACTGCTCTGACCATTCACCATCAGTTCATCAACCAAGTCATATCAATCAATTGTTCGTATACGTATTGCATTATTCATTCATGTGTTTTAGCTTATCAATTGAAAGTCTACTCAATCATGTTGGGTTCATAGTTGGCCTAGGTAAAAAATACACTTGATAACTATCTCCAAACTTCACACGAAGGAAAAAAGTGCACATCGTGATTAGTATTGGGTATTTTTTTAGTAAGATGCTTTTGTTTATATTTTCTTTTAATTGTTTAAATGTTATTTGATATTGTTACGCATTTGGAATAATGATACATAGAAAGTGTCACGAACAAAGAATTCGCCGGGAGCGGTCACGAAATTTATTGTAAAACAATGAATCATATTTGGCATATCTTGGCATTTGGAATGTGTATATTATTGTTTTTTGTCTCGTGTTAAGCTGCTCATTTGTCAATTTTAGCGATAGCACATCATCAGTAAAAATACACACAAACGAAGTGTTTTATAAAGATATATATTTTAAAAAATGATATACATTTTCAAAAATACTTTGACGAAAAGTTTGGTGTCTAAATATTAGAACCAATAATTGATTACATTTTAAAACAAAATATTCGTGGACCACTACGATTTAGAATAAAGAGGACAAGGCAAGTTCAAATTTCAAATTTCAAATAGACTGAAAATATATTTAACCTCAAAATAATCACAACAAGAAGTGTGTGCGTCAATATGTGGAAATTGATGACACATGGATACATACTTTCACTCCTGAGTGTATTAGGACTTAATTTGAATTGACAGCAGCACGTTAAACACGGCGACGTGAGGAGAAAAGCAAACATTAGCAGACAACGTGTTGGCGTCCGTATTTGGGGATATCCAATTGACTTTCTTCATAATTTACCATGAGAAGCATCAATAGCGAATATATAGCACTATTTGTGCGGTTTGAAGACACAAATCGCCAGAAGACGGGGACAAATTAAGAAGAAAAAGGTGCCATTTCCCCAAAACTATGCACCGTGTTACAAGTCGATCGCAACAATGGCAGAACTACATGAATTGCACCTCTAGTTGTGTTATCGCTAACTCTATTTCCCAGATCAGGCCCCCAGCGTTTACAGACTGTTTGCAGGGCTCAAACGTATGTTCCATGAAACAAAGTTTGGCCTCAATGAACAAGTGATATATGAAAGGGTGTCGTATTTTGATGATACAGAATAATCGTTCTAAAAAAGGCATCAAAGAGAAAACCGTTGTAATCAGTGTATCACCCTAATAAAATACTCTGTTAATGAATAAAGTATACGTTTGCTTAAAAGTATTGTGCACAGCCTGATTGAGTGATGTGATATGTATGTGAATAAAAGTAAATTAATGAATGAAAGTATATACACGCCACGAACACGGTTAGCATTTAAGTATACGATTTTAAATGATATAATTTGAAACTACTATTTTTATTCCTAAAATGCGATGTAGACATTTTAATGTATCATAATTTTCCTTATCGCATTAATCGTAAAGGCGTTATTTTTAGATCATAGGAAAATGTTATTACCTGTACTCGCTATTTTATCTGAGTAACCCGATGTTTTATGTTTACAGAGCATGGTGTAAAATAAAATTGTTCATTATATTTAATTATCCCGGTATATAACTATTATTAATAGGTTATTTTAAAATAACATTTACTATCTTACATACACTATTAATATAAACAAATAATTAAAAGCCGTCGGTACTCGTAATCTGAATCAACTAAAAGATGAACTGTGTTAGAAAGAAGTCAATATATATTTCATATTAGGTAAACCGTAACTAAACGTCCATGTGAAATAGAATTTTAACAGGTCACCTTTTCCCATCATTTCTTAAACTTTCATTCGCTTTCATTCAGATTTTCTCTTTTGCTGAAAGATGGTCAGTTGTGACTGACTTATTTAAAAGACCTAGTCAATATATATTAAAGAAAAAAAAATATATATATATATATATATATATACAAGTTGTAGATTGGCAAGCATTTTGCCTTTTACTATGTGTTCTGCTAGGATACATGATGATTTATACATTATTATTGATTGCCCAGTCGAAAATAATGATTTGTTTATAAATAATATTGTATAATGATATTTTTTTTTTATCCAAATATTTATGAAGATTCATTTCATGAATGTTTTATTAATTTACCCTTACCGAACAGTATTCAATACTAGATAAACTAATAAACACTATGTCTTCAATCGTTAATGTCATCACCAGTATTGTATATACCCTGATTACATGTGTTTGTAAAACATCTTAATAGCCCATTAAGGCTTTGATGTGAAAAAGTTAAAAAAACTAATTGTCTACTACTTCATTTGACGTAAATCTTAATTCACTGAAATGGACTCTTCACATTCTGAAAATATAGTAAACGTTGTTTATGCAGTTATCCTCATAATATTGTTGATAATGCACTTATTTTCAGAATATTATACCAGAATAATTTGTTATCTTATGAAGTGTGCGCTCTAGCATAACTATGACCAAGAAACCATGCGGCAACTATCTTTAACCTTTGACAATTTACCCAGCCTGTTCAACTCAGGCGGAATTAGAGTATGGCTCAAATTAATGTGCGTTCTAAGTTCCCTATTAACGGCGTTTTCTAATGCATCATAATTAAACGCTGATAAGGATAATTCTCTTGATTTAAGCAACAGATTAAAGTCACCTTTGTGAATCGTGAAAGTCATGCCCTACATGTCTTCACTCACAACCGTAAGAGACATCATTGTTATCTTGTTTTCGACATTAATAACCGATACATAACACATGTTTTCAAGTCATTAGAATGCATATCGGACCTATATAACAGCTTCAATAAACATTATATTAACAAGGCTAAAAGAAAAAAAATAAATATTGTATTGATTTTTACAAATTCTAATATAATGTCTCTTTGCTTCTCTTTCTCTCACATTATTGTGTATAAATAATTTAACTTGTGTTGGTTTGTCTTTACAATGGCAGCCATGATTGTTTATTTAATAACACTTTGTATATATTTTTTCTTGATAAATTTAATTTTTAAACATTCTAACTGTACTTTGGAAATACTGCATTTTTTTTAAAGAACACGTATCTTTCGCGAATATAATTGATAAATTAATAGAACAAGAGTTTCATTACAGTCTAAAATAGACAAAACCTTCGTTCCAACTGAATCAAAATTAAATTTGTTTATATAAACTCAGCTGTTTAAATGCAACGGCGGCATTTAGTAAAGGAGATGTATGTAGTAATACAGTGTTTTATGTTTTAGATTAAGTCGAAATAGTACATTTCACTAGAAATTAGATTGTGTAGAGTAAGAAAATTTCCACAAGAAATTGAAGTTAGGATGAAGTAGCGCCACGAGAAGTTTAGAGTAAGACAATATAATATTTATAAGTTATAAGTTTAATCACGTCTCTTGGTATTTTTTTCTGCACAAAAAAACGAACTCACTTCAGGAGAACTTCTTCAGACCTAATTAATTGAAGCGTATTATTAATAATGTGTGACTCTGTTGTTAGGAATTCAAAGAGGAAATGAAACAAAATAGAATATGAAAGTTCAAATCAAAATCATGAGTGCAAGGATCATCATCACTTAGATCAAGCCTTGCTAGTCTTACACTACACTCCTTACACGGCTTTGTATCTACACGATTCTAATATACATATATATTATACCACCGCAACTATATCTGCGTACACACCTTTATTCAGAATAAATGTTTAATGTTTTGTGTGTGGCTGTAATTTGAATAATAATAAAATGAATAATAATAATAATAATAAAATGAATAATAATAATCATAATAATAATAAAATGAATAATACTAATAATAATAATAATAAAATGAATAATAATAATAAAATGAATAATAATAATAGTAATAATAATAATAATAAAATGAATAATAATAATAGTAATAGTAATAGTAATAGTAATAGTAATAGTAATAGTAGTAATAGTAATAGTAATAATAATAATAATAATAATAATGATGATGATGATGATGATGATGATGATGATGATGATGATGATGATGATGATGATGATGATGATGATGATTACAAATATACAAGATACCAGACAGGATTATTAATCTCATCCAGAAAGCAATGGAAACATGGAGACAAGCCGGAGGACAATACCTGTCTCAGATAAAAATACAGACAGACATTTTTCAAGGAGACTTTCTATCACCACTATTGTTTATAATAGCCATGATGCCACTCAACTACATACTCAGAAAGTGTGATGCCGGATACAGGTTCACGAATACAGAACAAAGAATAAACCACCTGATGTACATGGATGACCTTAAACTGTTTGCAAAAAACAAAAAAGAACTGGAAAAGCTGATAAATACAACCAGGATATTCAGCCAGGATATCCAAATGGAGTTTGGTATAGAAAAATGTGCACTGCTAGAGATCAAAAGAGGAAAGGTATAGAACTCCCCAACCAAGAGGAGATGAGGGCGCTAGGAGAACAAGATAGTTATAAATACCTGAGAGTTCTGGAAGCAGACACAATCAAATATACAGAAATGAAAGAGAAGATTGGAAAATAATATCTACGAAGAACAAGGAAACTCTTAGAAACTAAACTATATAGCAGAAACCTAGTAAAAGGGATACACACATGGGCTGTATCACTAATAAGATACTCTGGACCATGCATAGGCTGGACTAAAGAAGAACTCAGGCGCCTTGACCAGAGGACTAGAAAACTAATGACTATGCACAATGCATTGCACCCAAAAGACGATACGGACAGACTCTACATGAAAAGAAATGAAGGAGGTAGAGGACTGGTAAGTATAGAAGACTGTGTGGAAGACACCAAACAAGAGTTGGAGAAATATGTAACCCAGAACACGGAAAGACTGATCACCACAGCAAGAGATACCAGCCCAACAAACAACTCCGGAAGCACTGAACCCAGAAACAAAAAGACAAGAAAGGAAAAGTGGGAAGAAAAACAACTACATGGACGCTTTATAAGACTCACAAGCGATGAAGCCAATGAAAACAGCTGGGCATGGCTAAGAAAATGACACTTGAACAGAGAAACGGAATCTCTGCTGACGGCCGCACAGAACAATGCGATTAGGACAAACTTTATTAAAGCAAAGATAGATAAAACCTAGGAAAACAGCAAATGCCGATTGTGTGGACAAAAAGACGAAACGATAAACCATATAATAAGTGAATGCAGCAAGCTAGCCCAAAAGGAATACAAGAACAGACATGACATCGTGGTGAAAAGAAGTACACCGGGAAATGTGCAAACAACTGAATTTCGAATATGAAAAAAACGGTACAAACACAAACCAGAAACTGTACTAGAAAACGAAAAACACAAAATCATATGGGATATGAATGTACACACAGACAAACCCATAACAGCAAGGAGACTGGACATGATAATAATCAACAAGAAAGAAAAATTCTGCAAAATCGTAGACTTCGCCGTTCCAGCGGACCACAGAGTGAAGATCAAAGAGACGGAAAAAAGAAGCAAATATACCGAACTTGCCAGAGAATTGAAAGGAATATGGAACATGAAGAAAGTCAGTATAACACCAATAATCATACGAGCACTAGGAACAGTCCCCAAAAACATGGAGAAAAGACTAAGAGAAATAGGAATCAAAGGGATAACTGAGGCCATACAAAGGACAGTAATGATCAAAACAGCTACAATCCTGAGAAATGTCTTCGAATGCGGAAACCAGCCCACATAAGCAACGAATGGAGAACAAACACATGGAAGCACAAAACAACAGAACCGGTGAAAGTACAACCGCACGGGAGAGGCGCAACCATAGGCTGATGCCACGAAAATTATGGACAGAGGGTCGAGGAGGGAAAGAGCAAACCAGACCATCACTGGAAGAGCGCGGACAGCTCTGGGACCTTGGGGAGGCTTGTTGCCACTCGGGCCCCAGAGGGTACCAATGGCCCTTATCAGCGGGAAACCGGTGGTGCGTGGCTGTTGAGATATCACAAGGTCATCAGCGGTGATGAACGAAAAGAGGTGGAGCATACTGGAAGTCTGAGGAGACTTGTTGTCACTCAAACTCCAGGGAATACCACAGGTTGTTGGCAGTGGGCGATCACTGACGATTACCAGTGTGATAACTCCTAGTGAGTAAATAATAAAAGATTACCGACTCATAATTCACACGATAGAATATTGAACCCTTCTATTCTTTATCGACTTCTTGTTTAATATACCTTTCATATATTCTGCTTCCTGGAGGCACGACAAATTTCGGATTTGATCTCTGATTTATTTCTTTACATCAGAAAAGAAAAAATGTCGAGTAAAAATGAAAAACTCGTGTTTTAATAATTTTTATAAATGCTTTAAACGTACGTCGAGATATTAATAATATTGACTGTATTTTATGAAACGTAAAACATGTAAACAACGCAATTTACATATTTACCTGTGTCTGTAATAATTGTTCAGAAGATACTACTATCTAAATATGTAACCGTCAAAAAATACGTGTGCAACTTCCGTTCACAGTCCATTAAATTGGTCTCCTATTTTATGATTCTTTATTATTATTATAAAGGAAATAGTTTTGGTCATAGCACAATAATTGGAAATGTGTGTTCATTGTGATTCATAGATCTGATGTTTGATCGTCCTGGAATATCTTCTTATGAGCTGTTTTAAAATTAATGGTAACGTTTCTGCATGACGGAAACAAGCCGTCGATGCAGTCTTGATTTTTTACAAAGGTACGACACAACCTGTTTTCTCATTAGCAATGGTTTTACTTGCTGCGCAGACTAAACACTCAGTACTTGAAGATATAATAGTTTAGTCAAGTCTATATCTAATCACATCACAACTGTATACGAATCAGCTGCCTATTAGAAAGAGTAGATGCTTTTTCCACAATGCAACATTAAAAGGCAAACTATGGACGAATCTATCAAAGTATTTAAACAGAGAATTTTGTTCTATCGTAATCATTTTTAACTGAATGTCAAGCAATATTTTCACTGTTTGTTTTCGATAATACTCTGACTATTTATCTGCCGTCAATCAGTTAATATTGTTTTGTCCGACACTACGTACAATACTAACGGGGTTCTATATCATTGACGGACACTGTCTATTACAATACCCTAATGTTATATACATGTTATTGTTTACACTTACATGCAATTGTGCCTATAAATTATAGAACATAAATTAACATTTAATATCGCCCCCAACACTTTCACACATCTCTTAAAATCTACAATCATACCATGTATTGAGTACTGTTGTAATATTTGGACTGGTGAATCTCTGCCCCATTTAAGGGTTAGTAATAAAGTGCAGAAACGGTTCTCTAATTTTGTTAGCCTGACCCTTTCTTATTCTCTGCGCCTTATCTTCTCACAGACGTGATGTGGCTACTCTTATTGTTTTGTATAAATACGTTTTTTTCAGAATTACGTGATTTATTACCCGCTTCTTTTTTTCGAGCCCGCTTGGCTCGTTGGTGTGTAGTCTCTATCAATTCGCTGTTTTCATACGTCATTGTAATACAGCTTCTAATTCCAGTAGCGTCTTTCCGAGAACCAAGGGCTTGTATAACTCTCTTCCTAGTGATTGTTTTTCTTCTACCTATAACCTTTGTCGTTCAAAGACTAAGACAAATAGTCATTTCTTGTCTTTGAGATAATTATATTTGTTCAGATTAGCGCCTCGTCTGGAGCGATTTCCATTAAAATACAGTTATGCTTCCTTAAATAGAATCCAGAAATATTGAATATTATTAAAAGCCGCAGGTATTTAAATGCCATTATTTAAATGACATGTCATTATGTAATGCAAACCATCTACATAGCACACGATTGTTTATTCTAATTGTATTTGTGTTGGCGTATAATGGTGGTATACGATATTCTTGATGGTATATGGTGTAGTGTGAAGGAGAATAATAAAAGACCAGAACACATTTTGCAATGGTGTTAATTAAAAAAGAAAGCTACAACAAAAATACACAGAGAAGAGACAATTAAATAGTGTTAGACTTAATGAAAAAAGTCTGGCGGATGAGTTCATCTAGTTTGAAGATGGGTTAAGAATATAAATTAAAACATATGCACATGAAATAGACGATTTAGCATAATAGTTGCCAACTAAATGATGTAGACCTGAAAATACTTTAGAATTGCTGAACATAAGTATGCGCTGAGATTTAGAATTTGAGTGTACATTAAAAAAAGTGTATATTTTATATTATTGTCCTTGTTTGAAATTTACTGTATTTCAAGAATGCAAAGAGAATCCGTGAGCGATCGTCTAAAACTTATCATCATCGGCAATGCTAGTTCTTTTTAACGACATAAGACATATTAGACATGTTTAAGTTCTTTTTTCATATAAATAAAATAAATTCTAAACACGAATACTTTTTTATATGCATTATATTCTTGTCAACTACAAAATGAAAAAGGGCAGATAGCTCGTTGTAAATGTACTATAATTACATATAGTAAGTTAAAGTTTTAATATTCTATTTTTTGTAATCAAATATATTTATAAGAGTAAAATAAATGGTAAAACAATGTTTACTTTATTCCATCATAGATATACGCTATGTTTGCTGTCTGTATTAAATTGAGTGTAAAAATATTAAATTTGATAGTAAATAAGTTACCCAATAAAATTCAGCGTATGTGGGTAACGTCGCCTAGAACGTTTCGTAGCGAGCAGCAAGCTTCAACCCAGACTTGATATAGAATAGTGAGATGTGGAAAAAAGAAAAACTACGACCTTTACTTTTGGTTACATTGCTGACTATTGCGAAAATATGCACTATGCTTACACACTTACTAAGTGTGGCACCCAATAGAAAATAAAAGGGAACAAGAAACTCACATGAATAATCATATCAGTTCAACATTTCAAAAACAGATTTCCATATTCTCTCGAAAATAGCATTTTTCGTACTGGGTTTCAAGAACTTTTGTGAAAGCATGTACTCGCAAAATTAGCAGTCCAAAGTCTCTTCGCGCTCTTCACTAAAATCTTCGAATCATTTATCAATCTAGCGATTGGCCACTACTTCGAAAATGCTAAACTTTTTTTCTGATTAACAATATTGGTTTCGGCCACCCCATCATATTGCGCATATACTAATAGTAATCTCCGAACATATATACAACATACTAAACATGTGAAGTAAAACTAAGCCGGTAGTGCCAGATATCACTAAGATTGTTGACTAGGGCATCATTTTCGTCTCAGGGAAATCAACGCTTACGCTGTATTACTGGACGAATATTTGATATAAATATATCTTTCTCATCTAAATGAAAGTTCCAGGTAATTATCGATGGATGCACATTCAAGCAACACCCTTAAGGCAGGTTGGCCCTGAGGTCGATACTTATATTATTCCTAATATTCATAAACGACCTCTCTGATACAATCGTGTCTGGCAAAAATATTTACTGATAACACTACGCTCTATACCCGCATGGGGGCGAATTGATGTAGAATACACACTCAAGACAATAACCGACTCCCAGTAAAACGATGGTCACATTAAATGGTACTATAACAAAGATACTTTCCTTTAACAATCATAAGACACATTTCAAACTATCGAGTGTCATGACTGATAATATCTTTACTGAAATTTCAACGTTTAAACCTCTCGCTGTGGGATTCTTAGGAAACATGATTTGAACAAAAAAAAACATAAAACAATCTGCTAAATCTGCCGTAAATCTGCTTTCTGTATTCTATTTCACTTTCAAGCCACTATTCGCATGTGCATTGAGTATTATTGCCACATGACGTTTATGAACTAATAACATGCCTCTTCCTGGGTGAAAAATAGAATTTCTAACCGAATAGGTTCTATACTGGCTGCAAAACGCAAGCCATGTCGCATACATCTTCTTGTTTTACCAGTACGTTCACCGAATGTGCTCCTATTACCATTCTGCACTTGTACACCATTAACTTAAATACCCCTGATCCACCTGCCTTGCAGCAAAACTGCAACCGTCCTTTTGTCGACGTCCTTTGGTGGCGGAAGTTATTTCATTCTTATAACTTCTTTCTTCAGACAGCTTGCCTTTTGAATTCCTCCGACATGTTTGCTTCACCAATATGCATACATTTTAATGTAATGTGAACAAATATCTTGTAGCCCAAGCTTGGACCCAGGTTAACCCTCTATAAATCTGGCCTCTATCACAATACCTCTTTACGCTTCAGTCGCAATGTACATTGTTTGCGGTAAACAAAAGTAAATATATATATATATATATATATATATATATATATATATATATATATATATATACATACATATGTGTGTATAAGAAAGAGTGAATGAGAGAGAGAGAGCTAGTGAGATGCGGTGAGATTAAACAGATAGATGCCTATACATTCGCCTCGGAGTTACTCTTTGTTATAATTACATCAAAATTAATTTAAGATTAAAAGATGATCTTTTATTCTTTATCGTGAACATATTAGGACATGTATTTTGTCTCAGATCACTCAAGTTCAAATGAGAAAACATATGCAATAATATTTATAATATTATTTGTTGTACAACGGGTGTAAAATAGATATTCATCTGTGGTGGGTAACATTTCGTATAGTATCTTACTAAAGTGATGTATAGTAACATCGTTATATTTAAATAGTACGTTTATGTGGTCAGGCGATGACTCACATATGATCGACTGCTTCTACCTTATAAACGCGGGTGTTATGCGTTCTGAAAATATGAGGGTTTACTACCTCGTTTCTATTAAAAGTCTAAACAGAAAAAGAACTCATGGAAGCTTAGTTATATCGTTCTAATGTAACAGACAATACACTTAATGTAATTTATGTTTGTTAAATTACACCGATAAGTGTCGATACATTGAACATTCTTTCCGATCGATATCTTAATGTTTATGTTGTTTGAAGAATGAGATAAATATTTTCTGATCAGATTGATGGTTCACATAGTTGTTAGTAAAATTCACAACTGTTAGTTGACAACGTTACATATTTAAGAGAGTAAGACTGAAAAACAAGATATAACAGAATTGAACCAACATTATTTTAATTTGAAATAATGAAATAATATCGCTTTTAAAAACTATTTTACATTTCGATTTATAAAATTAATATGACCTCAATATATTTTCTTAAATATTGTTCTTCCGAGAAAATATTTAAGCTTAATTAAGATGTGTTACAATAGTCTGTTCTATTTGACAAAGTGCAAATGTTTTATTATGTGTTCTTATTTAACTAATGTTCAAGCAACTGTTTCAAAAAAATGTTTTATGAGTATAAACAACTTTCGGACAGATTCTTTCGTTCTGGAATACACTTGCTATATATATAATTAGTAGTGGTAATGTGTGAAAAAATCACAGTATGATCTTGTCGGATAAATTACACTTTTCTATCGGTGTATGATTATATATATATATATATATATATATATATATATATATATATATATATATGCAAATGTATATATAGTGTGTGTATCTAGAAAGTATTTTCTCATTTACCCAAACATTGTTTAAAATAACATAATTCGTCTGTTCAATTACACCTTTTTTTCTGATCGTTTGTCTGTATTGAAAAAAAATGTTCAATAGATTTCACGAACGATTTCGGTTCATGAGCAAATGAGGAAAAATCGCTGGAGAAAGAAGAGAATTTTAAAAAGACGGCGGGGAAACGCGCATATAACGTTTTTTGGCATTGTTCTAGAAAGTCGTTGGCGATTTAAATTCAGCAACGTTGGAATGGCATCACAAAACTAAATCGCATTGCGTTAAGCATTTTAAAATGTAACCACGTGTTCCATATTTAATGTTATTAATTGTAGGTTGGTGTATGTAAATAGCTTCCAGTATTTTTAATGTTTTTAAAATTGATTTCGGAATGTATAATTTTAGTTCTTTAACTAGAATTTGTATCAAATCAGAGGGAGGGCAATCATTGTTTTTATAAATGTTGGTAAATTGAGCTTTAATTCATAAAATACATGGTGACGCAGCGGGATAGGGTAGAGCTTGTAAGACCAATGTAGCTATTAGCTTTATTATACTTATAAGAGTTACAATCTCCCAAAGGGCATTTAAACTTATAAATAACATTGGTTCTTTCCAGTGGGTCTAGGGTTAGAAGGAGTTGTCTTTACTACAAGCATTTGAGTTTTAAATTTATTATAGTAAATAATGAGTCTAATTTTATTGTTATTTCAATTATATATATATATATATATATATATATATATATATATATATATATATATATATATATATATATATATATATATTGCAATAGACAAAATGCAAAGGTATGGCATTTGTTTTTTTAACATGGATATTTCATCTAAAGCCTCTAATAACACACCTGGTTTATTTTGTTTGGTTTTGTTTCATGCGGGCCAGTTAATGGTTTTAGTGTCGAAACATGGTAGTGACTGTAAAAAAGTTAACTGAATACAATTACTGTGATACAAGCTGTTAATTTATCTGTAGTTGAGTGTTCGAGTTCACATATTTCCAACAGTATCATTGTATTAATGACTACACTGCATCAGATAGTATTTAAATTTGGTAGAAACCGAGAAAATATCTATTAGGCTATAGGCAATATCTATATATTTTATTATTAACGTGAATACGTTCAGTTAATTAATGAAAAATTAACTGTTTAAAATTGGAATCATTTTAGAGTTATTATCGGTCAAACGCAATGTGTTACTACTTATCTAAAATAAATCCATATAAGTTTTACAATAATTAGATTTAGAATACGACTTATTGTTGTTATCATCTTTAAATCTGACCTAAAAATCGGAAGATTGTGTTGATAGGAAATTGGTTGTCACTTTCCAGTAATACATTAAATAATTAAAATACTTGATTTCATGATTACATTTGTGGAACTAAAAAAACATTTCATATGTGGGAGGTTTCATTAATTTATATTTAAATGATCTGTATTCCCTTATGATTACCTTTGCAGCTGTGTTCATGGCTGTTTACTTAGATTTATTTTTCTATACACATTATTTCCGAACGGCTTTTACTATTGCCGCTGTTTGTATTTTGTATTTATACATTTTCAAATGTGTTCTTGTGACGATTTCACACATTATTTCTTTCCTGTAATTATTTATTTGCAATAAGTATACGAAGCATAATGTAAGGGCGGGGTCGTTAAATGAAGGCAATTGAGGTAACATATTACATCTAACATGGAAAGCTATAATAGTTATACGTACTCTTACAGAGAAAAGATAATTCCTAGATGGAATCAGGAAGATCGCAGAAATATGTTAGCACCTTTCGGAAACAGTTCGATGTGGATGGTTTAGATCTTTGTCGTAACGCAATATGACATACATATTAAACAAAGATTTTAAGATTGTTTTCTATATGAGTAAATATGTAATAATATCTAAATTTTATTTAAGATTTAGAAACAGAAAGAGTCTATCAATGTATCAATCAAATATTATTAGCTGAATTTGCTGTTCATTACAACTATGGCGTCAATTTTGATTTTAATTTTATGATGATAAAAAACATGAAAAAAATCCTTCGTCAGATAAAATATTTAATAACAACTAATACAAAATATAGTTTCTATATTATACATGGTGAAAAAATAAATAAGAAATATAACTAGTCAGAATAACGTAGAATTTTGTCAGATGCTTTGCTATATGTGCCGACAATTGATGGAGCTGCCGACCTAATATTATATATTATATATGTAATGAATTACACATTTTGACACATTGTACGAAGTTATTTTTAGAAAATATTTACAAAAAGAAATGTCATTTTGCCATCGGTTCTAAAAATGTAAAAATAGAAAAAATAAACGTACAACGCCTATTTAAGGAGATAGTATTACTTCATTTTTGTAATTCGTCTCTTCTGAGTTAACAACTAACGTTAGTCTGAATACACTTTGAATTAATAGGAATAGACGAAGCAACAAGTGCATGTCGTCCATATTCCCTAGGGGTACTTTAAGAAGGCTATATGCATTTTGTTTCAATTATCGATCATCTACTAGCGTGGATTATTCTATTACTCGCCTATTTTTTACATTCAATCTTCAATAATAGTGCCACAATGATGTTGGCAAGCGAAAATGTGGAACCATCCGCAAATAATGGAAGCACATAGGCAACTTCTTACAATTCATACACTTTTAAAATGCCATTTTATATTTATTGGTTTGTATAAACATCTTATGCACATCGGAAACAAAAACAAATCTAGTCACGTATATATATCTTTAATCAGCATGAAAATAGAATTCATGCAATAAATTTCAGCCTCTTTTCTTTCCTATATTAGTATACACCCAAAATAATTGATCACATGATTCAGTACCAGTTATATCTGACCGGTAAACACGTGTAATTATCCATGGATTCCGACTAGAAAAACGTTCCTCCAAGTTTCCAATACTTTTTACTGTTTCCTTGTAGTACAAATGTATGTAAATTCCCTTCGTCTAATAGAATATGGAAGGGTATACATCCATGTCTCTTCCATCTCCTTATAACTGAAATATTATATACACGAGACGTTAGCCTCATAGCAGTAGAAAACAATGAAATACAACCAACATTAATTTCTCATTTCTATTCGTATTGTGGTATGCCGATTCAGTAAACAAGTAGTGGTTATTACGTCAGTCTTGCTTCAATATAGACTGCGTAACTTGCAGGCATCTCTTAAGAGAGTATTCATTAGCTCAATATGCAGAATGGTAATATTCAGGCAGCTCTTTTCATAAATAAGTGTATCTCCTGGCTTTATCAATAAATGTAATTAGCATTTTTCTCAGCTCTTTTTCATCTATCTCTATCTATTTTATTCTCTCTTTCTCTCTGTTTATTTGTACTTATCCGGGCATTATATATAGCTTCTACATCTCTCTCTCTGTATGCCTTTCTCACGTTCATTCTCTGAGAATATTTTCCTGTGTATTTTTCCACCGTATAGCGACGATTCTGTTTAGTCCTGTTTTTCTGAAAAAACAGCATGTCTAAAAGCTGTGGTTTATTTACTGTCGAAATGCAATGCTTATTGAAACGAGCTTACTATGTTTTATTAATTAAACATGATCTGTTGTTATATCAATTGCTGGGACAAATAATTTTGTGATCAATTTTTTATTGAGGTTATACTGAAGCAGATAATATATACATTGTGAATATATATTTTCTAGTTTCTGAGTTTAAGGTGACAAACAACTAGGACTGATCGGCTTTGTATGGGGTAATTTGTAAAAATGTAACTTTTCATACATTGTTCCATATTCATACATTTTCATTTTCGATAGATTTGAAGGCACCCCTTATATTTAAGAAATGAATTTTCAATCTATTCTCCTTCGTTAACACATGCTAAGTCTCGATATTTTAAAAGTCATTTTGTATTTAGAAACAAACAATATTAAATAGATTATTCTCGTTTAATACGTACCAATTCCCTTTACGTAATGCACTTACCTTATATTAAAACACATAATTAACCTTTTAATGGTTTGTGTTTCGTTAAAACATCATCTAGCCCCAGTTCCTAATAATATAAATCAACTACTATTTGTTTAAATTTTGTTTAGAATATAAAATATTGAGTTTAAAATATTTGCTTTTGTGAAATACTGAAATTTCCCCACATAAAAAATGTCGTCTATCTTTTACCTCGTGTGTAAACAAATGAATAGACACGTTAGTTGCATTGCATTGCCCTACATAAGAGTGATGATTGTTTAACTTTTCTATGATGTTACCCTATTTGCGACAGGTTGTCGAAGGGGTGATACAGGTACTTCGTTCCCATCCATAATTTCATTTGTAGGGAGGAGCTTGATCTTGCTGACATAAAAACTAACCTAACAATTGATTTGTAAAGTTGCGTGTAAATAGGTATACCACTCGGAATAACCTGTGTTTTTCTGATGCGGGTTAGGTTATAGCTTGACATTGATAGCTCCTTCATTCGTGAAGAAGCGCCGACGGAACTAAATAATTAGTTTTCTTTACATCGATTTACCTCTATTTTAAGGAGCGGATTTTTCCCCATTTTAGAAATAAACCATGAGTTTAAATCTTACTGAAGTGTGTAGAAACATTTTCTGCTAATTCCCTATTGGCGAAATATTGCCGGAATATCGATACATGGATTTTGGTTATCATTCAGAGTTTGGGAGAAACTGTATATTTCCCACACTACAAATAAACGACCTTAAGCAAGAAAATTAAGACAATTTTTTTTCTTTAAACACTTCTGTTTATTTTAAATATATCACGCTTTCTCCCCTCCTTTCTCTCTCTCTATTTATGTTGATCTCTCTCTCGCTGTGTTTTTTCATTGTCTCTAGTCAAAACAACTGCCGGATCGTTGCCTTTTAAATATATCACTCCTTCCGATAGCCACTATATTTCTGAAACTGTAAACATATAAGTCAGAAAAGATTAGGAAGATAAACAGACAGAAAGCAAGGAAAAAAGAAACAAATATGAAGTCATCGGAGCCGACTATTTGCTGTTATTCTAGAACATTCTCTTTTTTTCTCTTTTAAATATTTACTCATAGCAATGAAATAAATCACTTTTCTTGTATTAAAATACATTTAATTTTTACGCTTCTTTAATCCGTGGGGAGTCTAAGCGGATGAATATTACAATGTATTTACCATAACCGGCTAGGGATCAACACATATTAGGTTTGTAAATGTATTTTTCATAAATTCTAAGTTTAAACGATCGGACAGATAAGTTGCCAGACATGAAATAATATTGTATTTGTATAATATATATCAACTAGCATATTTCATATTGTCATGTTTTGGGCCGTATTGTGATGAAATAACACTCTAAATTGTCTTACATAGCAATGGCAATGGTGTTTAATTTATCAATCGTAAAGCGTTCACAAAGTGAAAGTTATTGATCGAGTTCATGGCGACATGAAGGTTGCTGGATCGAGGATATTCTCAGGTGTCACTCATTTCTCATGGAAAAATCTATTATGATCCTAGTAAAGTAATACATCTTCATCAAGTATTAAAACATGTAACTAAGTACATATTAATTTGTCATTAACACATACAAGTCTTAGTTGGTGCTGAGATCGCTGGTCCACATTTGTTACATGAAAAAGTTAAAATTTTACAGGGAAAATAAACGGCTTGCATACAAGATATACTTTCCTGATACATGCTGCTTTAAATTACGGAGTGATTAAAAGCACCAACTGTATCTAAGCACTACAAGTGACACTTAAAAATACAACATCATCATCATAGAAAGTACGATTGTTCATTGATGATGTTTCAGTGCTCTTACCTTAGGAGAGCTAGATCAACAGAGACCAACGAATGATTATTTGCTCTGTCATCGAAGTGCCGAGCAAAATGAATGAATTGTAATAAATTAATTAATTAGTAATACAAATGATCGGCATATATAACTTAATAACAAAACAGAAAAATACTTAAACATTTATTCTAAATTGCCATATAATGTTAAAATAAAATATGTATAAAATGTTATTCGTGACATTTCAGGTTTTCAAAAGAGAACAAACATCATTGATTCTTTGGGAAAAATAAATCATATGATCCTAGAGTAGTAAAACATTTAATAACGAAAATATGACGTCAGTGAGGGTGAGCATGTGTCAAATATGAGTAAGACGGGAGATGATAATCAGCCTTAATATATTAAAATATGTCTGAGTTGGAATAGACTAGAGTAGTTTTAAAGAGACATTAACAGCTATGACGAAAACAGAATTACACATTCTATATCAAGTTGTATAATGATGAAGTAAACACGTCTTTCTTTCGTGGGTTTAAATATTCAATAAAGCGCTGCGGACATATAGAAGATGCCAATCATAACATTTAATTAATATGCTATTACTGAACGATTATTTAATATTATTAGATCCTTCCTATCCAAAACAAAGATGCAGGTTGCCCTCGATAGCCGTTCATCTAAACAACATGACATACATACAGGTGTATCCCAGTGATCGATCCTTGCCCCTTTATTGTTCCTGATTTTCATAAATTACCTCCCTTATGACATTGTGTCTGAGATGTGTATATTTGCTGACACACCACGCGCAACACTCGTCGTTTGGGTAAAACGGGCACGCACATATCCGAAGCAATAGCAATATCCTAAGAAAGTGACCTCCAGACTATAGTCAAAGGGAGTCATAAATGGATGGTAACATTTAATGCTGCTAACACAACAATTATTTTGCTTCAACAGCTACAAAACCCATCTTAAACCACCGATTGCTATGGCAAATAACACCGTACTTTAGAGTCCAACGTTCTAACTTCTCGGCCTAACATTCACAGGTAACATGACTTTTAACAAATACATAGTTGGCATTGTCACGCCCGCTGCAAAGTAAGTGTGATCCCTCTAACGCGCTCGAAAAATTAAAACACCTGACATTAACCTATATCTAGACAAAACCACCATCCGTCCATGCATAGAGTAGTGTTGCCATATATGGGCTGGTGCACCATCCACTAGTATTTCCTTCTTGGACAAGGTCCAAAAAAGAGTATCTAATCTAATAGATATTTCACTATACATTAACCTGCAGCCCCTGCTACATCACCGCAATGTTGCAACCTGGTGCTTGTTTTAAAATTACTTCAATAGAAATGTGCTCCGATGGACTTGCTTCTCTAGTGCCCCCGGCGTAAATACACTCACCAAACCCGATAATCAGCTAAATCTCAGCCATTTATGGTGGAGGTCCCAGGATGCTGGAGAGCCTTCTGCTGCAATAGCTTCTTACTTCGAGCTGCTAGCCTTTGCAACTTCTTCACACTGTTTTCCTGCCTGTATCGACATGCAGACATTTAAATCTAATGTAAAGAAGCATCTCGCTTCACCGCTCCAAATTAAGATGATCCCTAATTGTTCATCCTAATTCTCAGTAGCCCTTATGTCTACAGTGGCAACTTTAGGGGTGAACTAAATTTTTATAAATAGAAAGCCAAAACATTGTTCAGTAGTCAAGAAAGTCGCGCCAAACAATGATACTATTTCAGATGTAGCCAAAACAGCTTTACTTCTAAATAGTTATACGTAATACTAATGGAAACAGAAGACCTGTATACAAAGTAATATCGATTTGGTGAACGTGGACTAACAATTCCGCTCATAAAAATTACAATTAGCTGTTATAAAATAGCAAATCTATCATGCAACATATACTTCTTTAGCTCTCTGCGACCACCAAACTTGCTTATGAAGATTATAATCATTTGGGCCAAATAAAAAAGACACACCGTGAAAAAAGGAGCTCGAATGAGTAAACAAAAAGAGTGAATAAGCGCACTCGAAGATATAAAGAAAAGAAAACCAAGTAAAATGGTGTTTAAAAAAAGAGAGGTATTACAATTAAAGACATTCAAAGTAAACGAAAAAAGGGAAAGAAAAATATACGATCTGTAAGGATATATGGAAGCGCACTAATATTTAATTAAAACATGTTAACATTCGAAGTAAAAATAAAAGAAACGCAATAAGTCTAATACACACAGAACACACAGCATATATAGACGCTATTGTTGTCAAAATATGCATAAAGAGAAAACGAATAAGAAGAAAGGAGAAGAAATTACGACGAATTATAGGCAATATTCGCCGGTAATACAGGAAGTGAACTTAGTAAAATAGTGAAGGAAGAAGACAATTTCATTTTGTGTTGAATTCTTTTAGATTTCAAAGATAATTATTATTGTTTGATCGTCTTTGATTACAATTTTAAACGTTGTATTATACATTTGATGCATGTAATTAAATTTTATGTTTGTGATGTTTGTCAGACGTTTGCTTTTTAATAAGTCGTTTGAAATTTAAAAATAAATATTTTAAGTAGAGGATAAATATGAAATCAAAAATTGTTATCGAGTTTTGTAAGAACTGGCACGTTTTGAGTACATGGGGGGTCTCTATTCTGTGCGTCTCTAGTTGATAACTTTCACATATTCTAAATATTAGGACCCAAAAAAAATAAAATCGTAATTGCCTGAATTAAATTGATATTGGTCGTTAGGTAACGGGTTCAGAATAGATACATAATCGGCTAACAATTAAAGACGAATGATAAGTCCGCTCAGATACGATTTCGATCAAATGAATCAAAGGAAGGTATTATAATTATGTTTTGAGATCACTATCAGAATTGTATCATTTGCTATATAGAAGTGGGTAAATAAATTCATGTCTGTAGAAATATTTTTGCAACATATCGATTAGAGCGTGTAAAGATTTTTGTCTCATAATTAATCTCTGTTTCTTCCTTATTTCTCTAATTTTCTCATGTATAAATATAAACAATATATATGTATACACATTCTTGATACAGAAGAAGGATCAGATTAGATGAGACGAAAATATGCATATATATGAGAAAGGAAGGATGAAGGTAATCCGACGTAATGGGAAACGAAAAAGAGAAAAAACAAAAAGGATGTTTTTTTATGTGTTCATCAACGTTTCGTCTTCTTCCAGATGATAATATTAAGAAAAATGTCATGCAAGTACCATCAACATTCATTTTATTCTACGCGACTGACATCACTAAGCACGGACGTTAGTCATACTGCTTCCAGTAGTGGTTACTACGTCTTCTCATCAACCCATCATGTAAACCTAATATGTTCACGTACTTGCATGCCATTTTTCTTAATATTATCACCCTGAATAAGTCTTACAAATAAAGACGAAACGTTGATGAACACATAAAAAACATCCTTTTTGGTTTTTCGTTTTTCATTTCCCATGCATATATATATATATATATATATATATATATATATATATATATATATATATATATATATATATATATATATTGAAGACATTGCCAAGGCTGCCGCAACGAAGGTGGCTCCCTCTACCATGCTAGTAAACTCCTCACACCTGACATCATCCTGTATCTCTACAAAGCCACCATCCGCCCATGCATGGAGTATTGTTGACACATCTGGGATGGTGCACCATCTACTAGTCTCTCCCTCCTTGACAAGGTCCAAAAAGAATCGCCAACCTAATAGGTCCCTCACTGTCAACCAAGCTCCAGCCTCTGTCCTATCGCCGCAATGTTGCATCCTGGTGCTTGTTTTACAAATACTTCAATGCATTATGCTCCGATGAATTGGCTACTCTGGTGCCCCCTCGGCGTAAATTCAGTAGACTAACTCGACAATCAACAAAATCTCATTCATTCACTGTGGAGGTCCCCAGATGTCGGAGAGCCTTCTACTCAAATAGCTTCTTTCCTCGTACTGCTGGCCTCTGGAACTCCTTCCCTGCCCCCCTTTTCCCCGACAGTGCAGACATGCAGAAATTTAAAACTAATGTAAACAGACACCTCGCTGCGCAGATCTCAATCTAGGTTAACCGCCCCCTACCTGGTCCCCTTTTCTTTTTCTCAGTAGCCCCTTACGTCTACAGTGGCGGCCTGTATTGTTTGGGCTGAACTATGTTTTAAAAAATGTATGCTTTACAAGGGGGTTACTTCTCTAAGATTGATATGTTATATAGTACTTAGTTAATAATAATGGAATAGTATATTTTCTTATTAACTGCACAATAATAAACGATAATTTAGGGTGCATGCTATTACAATGTTATTATTCCTATGTTAGTATGTTTACCTCGTATCCTATATATAATAACATTTTTATTTTTCCCTTATTATTGTGTGTGGTTTCTCTGTTATTTTCAATGTAAAAACCAATGCCACACGTAGAGGAGTTAAACAGATAAAATGTTTGCCAATTAAGGCACCGACAGTAAAATAATAAGAATCCGTATAACTTCGACTTACAAATGTATCACCAGCAATGAATCCGTTTAACTATGAATTAATTTAGTTCATACGATAGTGACATAACCAAAACTCATATAATTCAATGAATTGCTATTACAATTTATATTACTATGATTACGTAATTTGAACAGCACAGATGGTTCAATTAACATATTGTGTGTTTACGCCCCAACACTCGCGGCACCTGCCAACACAAAATAGTATTTTTACACTCAGATAGATGGCACTATTAAGGCATCTCCTCATAGTTAAAGCATGATCATGCTTGGTGTATGTAATGCACGTGTACGTGGTGAAAACGGTGCATGCCCAAGCTTCCTCTGTAACTTTAGTATAGATAAATTCAATGACAATAGCCAGCAGCTACTAGAACTCTGTGCCTACCATGGCCTCTTCATTACCAACCCATTCTTTGGCGCCAATCAGCATCATAGAATGTCTTGGAGACATACCAGTTTAGGGAACTGGCACCAGCTTGACCTCCTAATCACTAGACGAATGAAGCTCAATCATTTGTTAGCGTTAGAGCGTACCACCGTGTCGATTAAGCTACAGACCGTTGCTTAATATGCAGTAATGTTAAACGTCAACTTTAAAAGTCTTACCTCACTGAACAGGAGGGTATTGCGCGTATTGGCATTAGCTAGACTCAACACCCAGACCGCATAGCACAATTCAACGTAGTATATTCGTTTGCCTTCAAACGCGACCACAGTCGGCCTGTAGTTGAGCAGTGAGAAACACTCAGGAATGACACCGACTCTACAGCTCTCAAAGCCTTTGGAAGGAGGACGGGTTGTAAACGCAATGATTGGTATGATACAAATAATATATTTCCACGATGGCATGATGAACACTGTACACTTTAACAGCGACATCTAATCGAAGTTCGAGTGAATAATGGAGTCAATCAAGGTCGTGGATTAGCCTCGACACGTTTTGGACACTTTCCTCGCCCTACTCATGAAGGATGACTTCAAACACACAACTGATGATATCTGCCTGCACTCCACGCCCGACGGTAATTACTTTAACATCGGAAGTCTCGACCTCAAGAGTAAAACCAGGCCAGTCCAGATCAGGGTCATGCTGTTTGCTAGTGATGCAGCCATGGAATGGCATCATAATGATGGTCACCAAAAATTGATAGGAATGTTTGCTGATATTTGCAACCTAGGAGAAAATTACAGTCATGAGGCAGGCAACCGCCTGCTTACACAGCATTTTAATCAGGGGCACCACTAGAAGTCGTTCATCAGTTTAAATACCTAGGTTCCACCGCTAACGATACCCTCATATTGGACGTACATCATAATAAAAGGATTGGTAAGCCATCCGCACCCTCTCTAAACTAACTAAGAGAGCCTGTGAAAACAGCCACTTAACCACTTTACCACTTCTACAATCATGACTGTCTATAGAGCTGGCGTTTTCAGTAGTCTACTGTATGGGAGTGAGGCCTGGACCACATACTACAGAGATGGGACGAAACTGCAGGTATTGCATATGATGTGTCTACGTAGGACACTTGGAACCACATGGCAGGACATAGTTACAAACACTGATGTTCTGCTAAGAGCAGGCCATCCGATCCATTTACCCCCTATTGCGATGTCTTCGTTCACCGCGCGATGTGCGCAGGATGGATGATGGACGACTCCCTAAAGACCTTCTCTACTATGAGATTGCCTCAGGTTCAAGAAAAAGGGGTCGTCTCAATCTCAATTTCTAAGGATGGCCGCAAGCGACAAATACAGGCTTGCTCAATGGAAGCCTCTGCAACTAACAGGCTGCGTGGAAGAAACAGATACATCAGGGAATGATTATCAGTGAGAAAACCTTCCACAATGAAAACGCTGCTAAGAGAGATATGTGAAACGCGAGCTAACAGTCAGATCAACCGGCCAAAGTAGCACCACATTCCACATCCTTTGAATGTCAAAGCTGTAGAAGACCGTGCCAATCAAGAATTGGCATTTACATTCACACAAGCAGATGCTCATGAACAATATCCCAAGATGGCGCTGCACCATCGTTGCTGCGACTGACGGATGTCAACACGTTATTTATTATTTATTAACAGGTGTGTGTTGGTTAAATATCATGAATGTGAATGAAATACAAAATCGTGTTGATATTCGTGTTTAAACTGTCTATACTCATATGGGAAAAGTGTCGCCAAGCCGGTTTCATCTCTTTGTAACTACTCTTAGCTTATACATTACAATGATCACTTATATATTGAGATTTCCGTCGATTTTATTTTTCATAAAACAGCCTAAAGGGGAATATATCTCTACGACTTTAATATCAACACTATTATTTTAATATACTTCGCAAAGTATGTAAAATATACTAAATAATGCAATTTTACAATTTTGTAAAATACTTATCGTAGTAGTGAGTTTTGATTGATGTAAATAGTTGGAAGTTAACCATTTAGAAATGTGTTCACTGATTTCTGTGGAAGCATTAATACTTCTACCCCTGTGTTTATAAACATGTAATGTTAATGTGTTTTAAATGGGTTTTACAAAAATGTTAAAGTACACACAAATATATTATTTCTCAATATTTACATCAATTTCAATCATTCTAACTATTTATTATTGGAATTTATGAAAATAAATTAATACTTTCTTTAGACATAAATACAAGTCATATAGTTACTATGAAAAGAGAACAAATCATGTTACTTAATGAGACAGATTACAGGATAACAATATTGAGTCAGAATAACACCTCAATAATATATATATAGTTATTTCATTCTTTTAAAAACATCGACTTAAAATGCTCCATACAAACTTTCGTATTGCCAAACAAAATGGAGCATTGATTCTATTCAGAAAACTGGCCAATTATTTGTGAAGAATAGAAAGGCAAATAACATAGATTTAATGCGATACAAATTAGTAATACGGTAAGATAAAATATAAATTATTTAAAAAGCCGACTATTAGACGGTGAGTACACACTATTTTCAAAGTTAGGGCTGAGACTGCAAGTTAGAATAGTATTTACATTATATAAAAGAATGCAATATTGCGATACATTACATATGCTTCTTAAATGTC
The DNA here is from genome assembly GCA_963556195.1 of Sepiola atlantica. NCBI lineage: Eukaryota > Metazoa > Mollusca > Cephalopoda > Sepiida > Sepiolidae > Sepiola > Sepiola atlantica. The sequence continues at coordinate 168,534,472 of OY744521.1, read as the reverse complement.
TGACAGTGAGTTAAACTGACATAAATCAGTGACGGGGACCACCATGAAATGATTTAATATATACTCACGCAATTACTCTGTTATCTTATTTAAGTAGAATGTCACATCTCGAAGCTACTAAGAAAAACGAGGGCGTTTCTTATGAAAAAGTAGACATATTCCTTGTTTATAGAGTATATATATATATATATATATATATATATATATATATATAGACAAAGATGCGATGCAATTTAAAATTAGTGTGTAAATATGTAAATATAGGATATATAGTTATCTACATCACTCTTTGTTAGTCTCTGCTATTCATCAGTGTAGCTAGAAACAATTATTTATGTGTATTATATATACTGATATCGTTACCCTGTTTACACCACTCGCGACAATATAGCACACATTTCTGGGAAACTTTTATGGATGTAATTACATTCATGAGCCGTCGTTCGCCTCTTTTTACCCACCTATATATTATATCAAGCATATCTTACTAAGCTCTCTTATAAAATAGTCTATCAATCTTCTGAACTTGCCGACTATGGATGGTGAAAGGTCTGAAGATAACGTATTCTGTATCGTGTCTTCTCAGCAAATTATACTGATTTTCAAAGATTAAACAAATTTTAATCGAGCAGTAAATATATACAATCTATTCTATATAACTACCTATACAAGTGGGGGTTTGATCTATGAGATAAGAACAATAAGATATCATTTTTGTTAATTTATTTTTTTGTATTGTATATTGAATTAAACTATCTCTTAAACACAATATGGTAAAGTCACAACATTATTACAAGAAACTGATTCCATATTACAAAGCTATTTCTTGTTTATAAATGTTGACATTTATTTACAGTTAAATGTAAGCTTAAATATTATTAATAAAGGCAATTCATATACGATGGAATGCAATGCTTTTCATACAGAGAACCACACTATATGATTTTGTTTTACGGTGGAGAATCGCTTATTCATCTTATTTAATGAACCTCCTCACTTAGGATAGCCCTTATACATCTAACTCCTAATCACAGTATCCACGTACTTCTAAGTGACAATATGTATTGCTTAGGGCGGATAACATTTTAAAAAGTAACACAATATAAATTGTAAACAATTCAATTCCTATAATTCATTGAACACACGTTATATTTTATTCATAGACGTAGGAAGTTGAAGTGTCACTTATTTACCAGCGATACCAGTACACACATCACATCATTTGAAATCAGAATCGCAAATTCAATCGCCCGCTTCGGTACCCGTTAAAAACATAACTATTTCACACGAAACAAATATTTCATTTAATAATTATTTTTCTTATTATATTTTCCTGTATGTTTTATCGGAAAAGGTTACATTTCAGAATCACCTTCTCTGGACTAATTATTTAAGAAATATAATGTACACATTATAAGTTAAATCTTTACGAGGAATGATGCCTAGTTCTTCGAGAGAAGGCACTATGACATTAACTATTAACAGTAATCTAGTTAGTTTAATTCATTTGTAATATCGACTTATTTACAAATACTTTTTTATGAGTTGGTCACTGAAGTTATACTAGTATTTTTGAAAACAATAACGTACGTGAATAGCTGTCGTTAGAATATGACTTCGGCGATACCATTAGAATGGTGACAACTGCCAAGTAGGTAGATGTACATGACTGTGCATATATAGATACACATACATTCTAGTCGACAACTGCATAAAACTTGTGTATCAATTACATGAAGAATATAAAAACAATATTTTTAAAATATCATTATTTATTAAATACTATTACATATACATGTTTACATTCAAGAACCTTAAACATGATGAGAGCAGCTAGGAATCATCGTAAACACGTCAGATAAGTAATCATTATCAGGGAAAGTAGCACAAAAGATTACAGTATATGTGTTTTTTCTTACAGGTTATAATTTTAAAAAGTAGTATTTAAAATTGAAAGAAAGACATAAATTGATTTTGATTACAAAAAAACGATAATATTTGTTAAAACGCTACACATTTTTTTGTGCAGTTTTTCTTAGGATTTACATATTACATATGTTATATTCATTTCATTTCACCATATGTTGTAAATCTGTAACTTGAAAATGGATGGAGGCGCTATTCTCAAAGATGATGAGATGCTTTATTGCAAAAACAAGTATTGTCACATTACTACGTTTTGTTGTTATGATAACAATCAAATCGAAAATGACGTTTTAGCCGGAGGTTTAGTTTCTGCAGACGTCTAAGAAATACAGTGCCACAAAAGCATTTATATGTCAGCGATTTTAAAATCGCTGACATATAAATGCTTTTGTGGCACTGTAAATCGAACAAGTCAATGGCTATAATCTTGCGATACATTTTACGTGAAGCTCTTTGTATTTTAAATTAAAATATATACTGTTATATATTCAACAGCACAATGTTCTCTATAACATAACAATAATTGAATAATAATCATGTCTGAACCAGTGAAAATAATTTGATGATAATCATAAATTGATAATTCTTGACATTTGAAATATCAGGTTACACATTTCCGTGATGAAATCCATAACTTACAAAGGTGAGAATGTTCACAAAAGAAAATGAGAGGTTACAACATAACTTTATGAGATACGATGTTATTAGTACGTGAATTGTATTTACAATCAAATATAATCATTCAGGTAATTACTTATACTCTCTCTCTCTTTATATATATATATATATATATATATATATATATATATATATATATATATATATATATATATATATATATACATACTAGCTGGCTTTGTCAGCTCGCTATCGCTTCGCAAAGTTCGCTACTTTGAATACTTAAAACGAAAGTGTTCAATTTTATATATTTTATTCATACGTTTGTTGTAACCACGCATTAATATGCGACATGAACAGAGGGAGGAAATCAATTTTCTCTGCGTGCGTGCGTATGGGTGTGTGTGTTCGCGTGCGTGCGTGCGTGCGTGGTTTCCTTATTTTTATTTGTTAAAATCAATTGAACAATATGATGTTAATCGCGAACCAGAGGATGCAGTCAGACACGCTTTCCCCTTCCTCTATTTGGCATCGCTAACAGTAAAGAGGGAGAGGGTGGGATCAATCACTCACACTTCCCTCCTTTCAGAACTATGTCTTATGCCCCGTGTATCTTTCCGCGGCCGTTGTAAAGCTACGATCTTTCTCTCTAGTTAAAATTACTACCCCTAGCAACTAGTTTAAGAAATATTTAATAATCTAGTCTTTTTGTATTAAATTACTTGAATTAATTACCGTTAATCCCGACAAAAATACTGCATATATATGAAATAAACAGAACGATGAAATTACGAATGAATAACACCAAGCATCAGTTAATTATAATGTGTTTAAAATAATTATGCAAATTTGACATGGAAATAGTTATTTGTGCATTTTGTCTCTACGCTATATATAAATATATATATATATATATATATATATATATATATATATCCAGTATTTTAAAATAATGTGTTGTATTAGTGATTAAAATATAACTAACCCGTTTTGATGGTGATATAGAGGTGATAAATGTAAAACATATTCGCATTTATTCATTTATATCTCTCTCTCTCTCTCTCTCTCTATATATATATATATATATATATATATACATATATATGTATACATATATAGATATACATATATATAGATATAGTAAGTTATGAAAATATATTTATGGCAATTAAGCTACACATATATATATAAAGAGAGAGTGGAAAAGATAGAAAGAGAGAAAAATAGAGACAGAGTGACAACATGCCATGACACCTTAGCAAACTATATAATTGTCTAGCTAAAATATCCTCCCTAAGGCCGTATATTTTACCTAGGCTTCCGTGTCTCCTCCTGCTGTAATTGAAGAGTTCCACAGTCAACCTCAAGTTCGTTGTTTGGATTCCCAGTTTCGATTTTAAGTTACCTTATTGTGTAGTTATTTATTTATGTCTTACGTTTCTAAAATTGTTATATGATAAGTGGATAGACCGGCACTATCTTGGCTTTCGGGTCTGGATTCCGCCGGTGTCAGGTATTGTCCTGTTCAGTTCTAGAAAGTCATCTCTCCTCAGCTTTGCTTTCCTCCTTTTTTAGAAGAAGTTAGTTTATTTCTCATCGCTTGATGCGTCCATACCGGTGAAATTCCGACAGGGATACCCAGGCATTTTTTGTCGGTCAAAGCTTTCTTTTGTTACTTTTCAAAATATATAAGGAAACAAGTATTCTTTTAATTTAGAGTAGGCAATTTGTTGCGCATCTAAATTTAACGTAAAATAACCACCTCTTTCTCGGCCATTCTTATCTTTTAGAGCATTTAAATAAATGTTTTACCACAAGCTCTAAGTCCGACCGGCAAACTCGTACAACTACGCGTAATCTCTTTAAAAAGTAAAACCAACTCACTCCGCCAGAAAGCAATGCATCGAGTTTATCTTCCATCGAAATAAAATTGCTTAATTGCCGTTAAAATTTAGAATGCCCCGGAAATGGTGGATTATTTGATGTTAAAATTATATGCAATACTGATCTGCAATATGCATTCTAAAAAATTGTTGTGTTTTCTATCAATATCTAAATGTATTTTTCGTTTTACAACACCGACTCGGGGTAAGTAGTTGAAAGAGTGCGTGTTTTTCATGGTGTAATCTTTAAAAGAATGAGTATTTACAAAGTACCGGAAAAATGTTTTAAAATTAAATTTAAACAATTGTTAAGAAAAATAAATTACAGACAAAAATAATATATTTGTTTTCAATTTTGAAAAAAAAACATTAAAGACAGCGGCGATTATCCTCATTCTATTGCCTTATTGAACATATACTTTATTACAGTGTTTTTTTTTTCTCTCAGAAACTATATTTTATTAAATAAATTAATTCATTAAAATGGTTTAATCTATTAGTCGTTTTCTGTCTGCCACTGTCTTTAATGTAACTCTTTAAAATCAACATTGAAAACAAATAAACTCTGTCCACCCAAGTGCACATGTGCCCATTTTTGTTGGGGTACATAAAGTGCAGGGCTCCAATAAAACCTAAATATTATACATACATGTTTAACTTTTACAATACCAGTGTACACGCATTCTGATAATCGCTTAATTCCTATTTCCGTCACGTAAATTATTTCGAGTGAAATATGTTCAACTTATTTTATTTTAACCCTGTTTAAGTAAGAAAGAAACATTAAAAAATGACTTGTAACAAGGTTCATCGTACACGTGCAAATTAAAACAAGGTCGAAAAATGTAGTCGTCATCTTTATAAACAATCGAAACGAAATCACTTCAAACGCTAATACGTATTAAAAATAAGCAAACGTGTATATTAAATAAAATACAGAAAACAAAAACAAATACAGTTCGTCAACTTAAATGATATAAATATTTATTTTTTCACGAATAAATAATAATATGTTTTTGTTACACTTAAAAATTTATTTGTATAAAATATTTTAGTTGCTTACAAAAACAAAATACTTGTTGATTACGTATTTATTTTTCAAAAAAGTGTTTCTCTTTATTTAAGCAACATATTTGAACTCCTATTTCAGTCACGTAAATTATTCCGAGTAAAATATGCTCAATTTATTTTTATTTCAACCTTGTTTTAGTAAATAAAAACATTAAAAACATTCAATTGTAGCAAGTTTCATCGTAGACATGAAACGCCAAAATTAAAACAAGGCCGAAAAATGAAATCTCTATCTTTATACCCAATCAAAACTAAATTAGCAAGTTTTATTGTACACGTAAAAGGCCAAAGTTAAAACAGTAAAAAGAAAACTGTTTCGTGAGAAAATAACATTTTTATCAATTATAGGTGTTAGAAAACAACACTATTTTTATCTATTTCTACGTTTAAAAAATAAATATTTCTTTCATTCAATTTTATTAAATGTATTTGATTATTTTAGGTTGCTTTAAAGTACTTACGCCAAATCGATTTGAATTATTTAGATTTACATTTTTAAACTGTCACGTGAACCCATAAAATTGAATGAAAACCATATTTATCTTTTTAACGAAAAACTAAATAAAAATGTGGTTTTTTACACGTACACATATATTTTAGTAAAATAATGTTAGCTGCTTACAAAAACAAACTACTTTTCTCATAAATACGCCATTTCCGGGAGAATACATAACATAATCACATTGCTTTATTCTAAACATCTAAGTGATTGTTTTTTTTAATAAAATGTATTGTTTTACGTCTACCAATTTCCTTTTGTGATGAGAGATACATTTTATGCATTGTTTTTTTCTGCTTTTCAAAGCGATTACGTGTGGGTTTACTACTTTGCTTGTCAGACTTAAGGTTGGTAGTAAAAGTTAGTTACTCACACTAAAATTGTAGGATAGGACAGAAAAGGTTTATTGTTTTACGTAAAATGTTTATGCACAACAAATCCACTACTGTTAATTAAACGAATAAGTGGTTGTTTGTTTTCTTTGGTGTGGGTATACTTTTATGTATTCCCTTTACGTATTGTATCCAATATTTTGATGAACTCATTGTGAGATGTGTATCTATATTTTGATTGTGTACCAAATTTCTATTTATCAACTTGTGCAATTTTTACCGATGCCATTTTAGCTAAGTTCAGTGAAAATAGTTTAGCCTTCACGAGATTTCAAATTTAAAATCATATGCAAAATTGATCTCTCAATTTGCATTCTAAACTAATTATTCTTTTTTCTCTCCTGCAAAAGATGAATAATACAATGCATAACATGTATATGAATATTTGAAATAATGATAAACATAAAATAGGATACTAATTAAAAACAACTTGTTTGGGAAAAACATATTGTCATTATATCGAAAAAATATCTTTCAAACATAACAAATTATATCTTCCCAGCAGTACCCTAAAGGGGTCCGAGGCAGCAATCAGAAGGGGAATGTTGCTAAAAAGAAATTCTCTATAGCGACCCACCCAACAAGGTTCGTGTATAAATGGAGGACGGATGTTGAGCACATCATACTCTGGCTGGAGCAAAGTCGCCTGACACGATGTACTGTAAGTGGACACCAACTCGTAATAGAGTGTGTCGATCTCGTTGAGGTGTGGACGTCTAAATCATAATAAATTAATGAATTCAATCAAATCACTGCACTTCATCGCACTACTTTTATAGTATGCATTCATAAATGAATAAACATTTATAAAATGCGGCACAAACGCAAATGATGGGGGAGGGAGGTCCGGTCTTCACTAAAAAATGTTAACTTATCTTACTAGGCTAGTTTTATTTAGGACCATGATTCACCAAACAACCGCATTTATACTAACCATCATTTTCCAATCACAGAAAGAATTCGCCAATGAAAACTTCACTTATAACCCATATATGTGAAATATGCAACGGGGGTTATGGTAATAAAAATGTTATCTACAAAAAGATATGAATATTATTAACAATAAATTCAACTAGGTTAGTCAAAAGACCCCCCATTACTAATCTGTGTCAGATACGCATATTTGCCAGTCGAAATCGAAAATCACAAAAAGGGGTGAGGCAGCCCCAACGCTTTATTCACCAACACAACCTTCGCAATTATCGAAGGGTGACCAGCATCTCTGGAAAGGCAAGCGCCCTGCCACCTCGTTTGAGACGTAATTGAGGAGTTACTAACTAAATATAAAATAGAATACTTGGTGGGGGAGGACAAAAATAAGAGGGGGCATAATGCAATCATTCATACACTAGCTAAGTTATAAACTAAAATCAATAGAAAACTAGTATTTTAGTCAACTTATAACCGGGTAATAATCGATGTTCGTTTTTGTAAGCCAATATCATATACCTAAGGTACATCTAAATACTACTCCAATCTAGCTCCAGTCACTCTTCACTATCGAACACCTCTCACCCACCTTACATTAAAATCTGCTGAATAGAGTCCTACACTCTCGGCTTTAATGCGAGCGTTCACGTAATATTTTAAAATCTAAATAAGGTCGAGAGAATTGTAGGTTAAACCTCCGTAAATTGCTTTTATACGGCTTCTCCATATCGTTTCTCGCATAACGGCTAGTATGCTTAGATACATGTCGTTTAAGCCTAGTTGTTTTCGGAACCCAATTACTACTTACATGTATACGTTTAGTATGCGAACAAGCGTACTCAACGGCACAACAATGCGGCAATAAAAGAAGGCGTGACTTAGGGCTTTTTCTTCGTCACCGCATCTAACCCATGTCGGTGAATTAGCCAAGCCAGTTGAATGATGCTTCTTGCCGACCCAAAGTGCATTTCTCATAACCAGCCAGATCAAAATTGCTTCTTCGTTATCGAGGAACCTTATCCCAGGCGCCAAAGGCCAGATGAGCGAAACTCCCCCCTCTCTAGAGCGATACCCTATCATCTCGAACAGTTCCTCTCACTATAATCACGATATAATCCTCTTCTGGATAACACCATGGTGTAAGAAGAACCTCAACACCTGTCTACATTCGCGATAAAAGAGACACTCGCCTTGGAGCAACCTGTGTGCCTCCTCTTCATCAAAGTGCACACTTTCCACAGGCGAAAATGCTTTATTAGTGTTGTTCCTGCAGAAGCCACCGTTTCCCTCAGTTTGTGAACTCATTCGCCCCAGGTAAAATCGCCGAAGTGTATGACGCCGAATTTCGACGTTTGGCATATTCAGACGGCCTTCAGAAGTATGTAGATAACAAATCTCGTGACGAACCATAGGGGGCTTACAAAACTATAAACACTTGAAAAAAGCACGCTGCATCTCAAGCAGCGTATCTAACGGAAGTAAAAGTACGGAAAAACGTTATTGAATGATTGGATAAATGTAAAAGAAACACCCCCCCAGTTCTCTCATTTAATGATAGATGTATACGGCTCCATAGACAAGCTGCGGGTCGAATCGCTTTCAAATTCTTCCGACCATTTTATTCCCAGCTGAAGATTAGGACTAGACCTAACGTCGAGTAGCTTCTACGACCCATCAGTCCAACTAAAGGGTGCCTGCAGGAATACACTTTTTCTAGGCATCAATGCACAACCCCACAGACTTGTCGCAGTTACTGTTGCCCCCTGTTATCGTTTCATACATTGTTACTTCTCTGCTGACGACAGTTATCTAGACACAGCTCGTTACAAGCACAGTCAAGTAGTCGGCAACGTGGTGCAAGAACCTGCCAAAGCAATACCACGTAAGACAGAGTTCACCTCATAGCATCGATGAAAACAGACATCCTTAACGAATAGATCTGGATAATGTGAAGGGGTTGCCCTCTGGCCCTTTACCAGCACCAGTATACCAGGATTTGCGTACAAGAGCCGAATCCAAAGGCGAAATTGCGGACCAAAACCAGCCGGAGAGAACACAATCTCCAACTAACGATGGTCCACAGTATCAGTTATTTTTGACTGATCTAAATCGATCAGCGTAACTTCTGTGTCGACTTTATCTATGATCAAGCGTATCGAATGCAACTTATCTTGAATGATCTTACCCCTTACAGCACAAGTTTGTTCAAGGCTAATTAGACACACCAATACAAGCTGCAGTCGATTAGCTAAGATGTTGGCCAACATCTTTAACTCAGCGTTTAGCATTATTAAGGGGCGAACATTATCTAACCTATCCCTACCATTTTTACTTTTGCGTAACAACTTCACGATGCCCATGGTCAAGTACTGGGGAATAGTTCCGTTCCTAAACCACGAGTAAAATAAAACTGTCAGCAAAGGAACAAAAATGTGTGACATCCTAACATACACCTTGTAGGGCTAACCATCAATGCCAGGAGACTTGTAAAGACCGATCAGCTTTAAGGCTTCCTGAACTTCTTTTTCTGTTATGCAACCTTTGCACCTAGCTGCTTCGCGAACGAAATGCTTTCAGAATACCCTCGTCTGTGGCCACGAGACGCCCATCCGGTAATGAGACACGTGCGATATGACAACTAGCAGCATGTCGACGATCTTCTACACGCAATCTTGTTTTTTGATGTATTCTCTTTAACCTAGCCATAATAGCTATAGCTTGGTGTTCTTGTATAGCGAAAGATGCCAGTTTCCTCTTAAGTATAGTAACTCCAGCACATCCCTCTGCCCCCATCGCCCGATCTAATCTTGATTCTCGTGGTACTTTAGCTGCCTTAGTTTTTATATGAAGTTGTCGGCTAATATCGACAGTAAACGACCTAATTACTTTCTTAAACTGAACCCACTTCCTATTCCCATTTACAGCCTCCATCACCTCCCGCTGTGAGATTAGTAATAGCAGTTACTTGTAGCCCTTCACATCGAACAACGAAGTGTTGTACTTGTAGTAACCAGCCAATCTAGAACAAGAGTATGACCTGAGTAAACTATATTATGAAAAGTTGGGCATCCTAATAATTGTATGTCGACTTTCCTAATTATAAACCGGTCAATATAACTTGCAAGTTGTACCGAGCTGGAGCCGTGCCTGGTTGTCCAAGGCCATACTACGTCACGGTATTTATCGATAAAATATAACTTTTCGAGAAAAGCATGGAATACATCAGCATACTGATCAGTGTTAGTTCCCCTAGCCCGACTATGATCTATCTCGGGATCCAGGACCGCGTTACAGTCTTCTGCGAAGATAAATGTTCGAGTTGCATTCGAAAAAAAGAAGCAAGCTCAGCATAGTTATTGAGCATTATCTTTCATGGTAACATCTAGAAAGCACACCCTTGTTTCCAGGTCCATGAAGCAAGGGTCACACAACAAAACTGAAGACTTATTTACTCGCCAGGAAACACATCTCTAGCGAGAATCAAACTATGCACAGTTGACGTAGAAAACCTCTTGCCAGCGCACACAAATGGTCGTCTAGAATTAAGTAGGTTTCATGAATACAAAATATATCAACGTCATGGTGCTCAGTATCTGTAGCAACTCGGAATTTACGAGAGTCGGACCTCAGCCCTCAGACATTTATGCTAACTAGATAGAGAGCCATTGCGATATGTTAGGGTTGCGTTTCAGAAACGAACATGGATGGGGTCAGGTTGTCGACGGCTTTCCCCCAAAAATGTGTACCCATTTGAATATTGATTTTCCCTTCAAGGGAGATGCAACCAACACCAAAGGCGTATGTTAATTTGGCAAATCTATAACAAGAGGATCGAAAACGAACTGGGGCAGTCCCGATATAATCTTGTTTTAACACTTTAGTTATTAACATCGCTATTGGAGGTGATACATTAACATTTTCATTAACTTCCTCTAGCATTTGCCAAAGTCCTGTCGCTTCTTCTTTATTTCTTATTACTGTTAATATTCTGATTGCCTTAGAGAAGTATAGGGAATCTTAAATTGAAGTCTTGTCACACCTTCCTAAATGTCAGTAATTCTTTCAGGTCTGCTAATTCTTGATGTTTTACAGTTTCCTCTTCAGTTTCACTAATTACGCAGATGTCTTTTCTAGGAGAGATTGCTTTTGTTTTTGTCTTCCTCTTTCTAAAGATGGGCTTCTCTGCTTTTTCTGACTTTGTGTTGGAGGGGGGTAGAGTGACATGTCTTCTTTCATTGGGGAGTGTAAAAGAAGTGGTGTTTCTGTTTTGCAGATAGGGTGAGGCAGGAAGCAAAATTTGCGATTTTGCAGGAGAAACAAGGGAGTACATTTGAGGGTGTTTTGTGGGGAGATGAAAGGGGAAGTCTTTGGATGATTGGGTTTAATGGTATAAGTTTGTATTCCATTTCTTTCCAGGGAGCGGTGATCGGTAGACGCATGGCTTTCGGGGGTGAACGTGGTTTTGTCAGGGTGAGAATGGAGTTGGTTGACTTGTTTGTTTTAGGGAAGGACTGAGGGTTTTCTTGTTGAGCGGGGGATATGCCGGGTGACTGTAAGGTTGTTTCTCATGAAGCTTTTTGTCTTCCTGGGACTTTTTCTGATCCATTTTGTTTAGGTCACGCACCTCCACACATTTACCTTTACCTGATATTTTGATGACATTTCCTTTTCCCTCATTGGATTCAGCCGACCAGGTGTATTTTTTTCCTGGACCAATATTAATTCGTGTTTTTCTCTTCCCCCAGATTACAGAAATAAGGGAGTACTGAACACTATTCTTGTGTTGATTTCGGTGGGGGGATTCATGAGCATTCTTTACTTTTGAGGTCATCGGAACCCCTATATATTGGGCCACATTGGTATGTATTGTTCTTGGTTTTGTTAGTGGAAATTCGAATGTGAGGTGATTAATGTAACTGCATGACTAACAAAAAGGTCACTTTCCGGCCACAATTATAGGGAGTCTTTCGTCCCCTTTTTCTATATAATAATGTGTGTTCGTGAATCCGCCCTTGTCTAGTAATATCTCGAACGTCTATATCCCTGGGTGTTCATCCCAGATTATTGACGTAACATCCCTATATTTTAGGGGAAAGACACACAAGTCATCCCCGTCCACATAGAACGGCACATTAAAAATGGACACAACTGTTTTCCTCTTTCCCATATATTCAATTCGAAGTATGTGGTCCTGAGTAATAATTTTGTGATAGTTTCAGAAAGGGTTCGTCATTTGGAAAGAGGGTATTCCATGTAGTATACCCTTTACAACGATTTATTCGTTTTGGTAGAAAGCCTGCAGTTGTCAATAGTTTACAGATAAAATCTGATTTTGCTCTGATGACTTTTTACGTCTTTTTGTATTCGACAAATATAATTATGCTTCTTTTTATTGATTACTTCTCACTTTCGGATGTTGATTAGTAATCCCGTTTCAGTGACTAAATGAAGGCATTTTTTAGCCTTCTCATTGATGATAACTTTAAGAGGCTTGGTTAATTCATATACTACAGGGGCAGCCTCAGTCGGCCTATTTGTCTGCTCCTCAGTAACTCCCTATTGTCTCCAGGCTCCAGGCTACTAGTAGCTATCGCGATAACACGTTATCAAAAACTGGTAACCAAAAAAATTGAAAAAAACGTGTGAAAATAAAATAATGCGGCTTTACGAAAAAAGTGCAAAGTCAACAACAGCAACAACAACAACAATAACAGCGACAATAACAGCAACAATTATAACAGCAACAATTATAACAGCAACAGAGGTAACACGCCAATAAATAACAAATGCAATGCAAAAATACGAACGCTTCCAAGACAGAGATAACTCAAACTTTCTCGGACTGCTTTTCCGGCCCGTAAGAGAATCCCCTTCTCGAAGCCCTCACCCTATCTTAAGCTAAACCATCTATTTTTTTACAAATTCTATTTATATAGCGTACGTCTAGGTTAAACTTTTTAAAGAACAAATTAAGAGACGAAAACATAAAAACACGTGTACCTATGAGGATTTTTTGTTTGATAGTAAAATATTCAAAAGAACATATGTTTTTAGCAAGATTCCAGCTCGATTTTAATTAAATGGTCATTCTTTTCTAAGCTCTCAACTAATACAAACTTTTAGATGTATATATGTTGTGTTTTGATACGAAGATATGTACCATTTAAAAGAGATAAACCTCAAACAGTTCGCTATTTACACATTAATAATAGACGTGTACATTTTCTAAACCACGGTGCAGCATATCACAATAACAGAATTAGCCCAAAACAGTATAATTTATATTTTAAATATTATTTACTTTTAATTGGAATTCAACTTCAAATTTCTTAATCAATAACAACGTTAAAAAGTACAAATCAAAATGGTGTATTTTAATAAGTTTCTGAATGAGAACGCATTTAATTATCTTTAGGAGTTTAGCTAATTTCTAAAGTGATAGACGAAACTCATAACATTTGACCGAATAAATCAAGGTTGCAAGTTCGAATCGCGCTCTCGGCGTAAACTTTGTTTATTTTTTATTCATGTATTATTTAATGGTTAAAATGTGCCCTAATGTATATCTTCCTTTAACAAAAATGATTATCCACTGACACAGTTCCTGACATCGCGACAGAAAATGCCCTCCTCATATTATAAGTAGATCGAAATTCAATGAATACATCTACCTACTTATATATAGGTATAATTGCATAGGCGCACAACATATATATATATATATATATATATATATATATATATATATATATAGAGAGAGAGAGAGAGAGAGAGAGAGAGAGTGTGTCAGGTTGTATATGAAAATAAATCAAATAAAGTGCTCGATCATATAAGAGAACTGATATAATTTATTTAAATACTGTATATTATGTAATATACAGAAATATGTAATATACAGTATCTAAATAAATTATATATATATATATATATATATATATATATATATAAAGAGAGAGAGAGAGAGAGAGAGAGAGGAGAGAGACACTGAGGTGTATTAACAAAATTTTACCCGATCATTAAGCATTGACACCCGAATTAAAAATAGAAGTTATTACATTATCACACAGTATGTCATCAGAACTCGAAAAATATTTATATTAAACCCAGAAACATTTATTATTAATTGAAATAAGTAATTTAAATGTATTTAGGAGTGTACTTTAAATCTAGCATGTTCAATCTCAAATCAACGGTTATTGTATCTTCATTTAAGAAATAAAACATTATTATCATTATTTACAATTAATTTAGGATATGTTTACTTACAAGTAGTGTTATGTTGTGTTATTCTCAGATATTGTGTGAATGTATTGTGTCAAACCTAGGAAAGGTTATCGAATTATTTAAACCTGCTGTTTTATGGCAGGTCCATAGATCGCGTTTAATTATCTCAGCTTAGTTACATTCAACTATTTAGTAATTTCGCAGGATTGTAAACATATGGACTATAAACATGCAAAAGCAAAATAATTTCATATTCGTTTTGAAGATGTTTTTCTGTGGCACATATAACTCGAAGATATCTAGATATTACTACGGTCGAACCATAACGCTAACACCAACCAAATCAAACTATTACATAATTGTAGATATACGAATTTGTTTCAGATTAGCCCATTATTTCACATCAGTATAATGTAACGGGAATACATTTTCTAATAAACATGTGTCATCATTTTTATCCATGCAAAATTATATTATTTTGCATCAGTTAATTATTTATACAGTTCATGTTTATTCAATAGTTTGTAAAGTAACCCCAATATTTCAGACATTACTGCTATATCTATATAATAAATTGCTATACATGTTCCTCTACAGCTACAGTCATTATAAGAAAATGACCTACAATGTTCCTATGCCAAACTCTACCACTAAGCAATTATCCTAGCCCATCATGGGTGGTTCTAAAGATTATGCATCAGTTTCATACCCTTTCACAAACTGCTATATTTTATCCGGTAAATTTGACTTTCACAAGTAAAATATTCAAACACAAAGTATCTAGATATTTTAATCACTTCTAATTTTCTACTTGACACGCTACTCAACTCACCGGGTCCTTTGTTTATAGAAGATACATTCTGTTAACGCACACTTACATACCAGATTCAGACAGGACAATTCAGCGATTCCAACTACTTGGAATTCATATGTTTTAGGTAACATAATTATGTATTAACAGAACGTATAGCAGAATACCATATTTCTGATCACATGCAAATACATGCCTACTTATTACTACATCTAATCGATTATGAAAAGATTATAACACTCTATAATTACATGTTTCGGAAAATAACAAGAAAATAATTACATTACGGGTAAACTCCAGAAAAATGTACTTAATTCAAATTACTTTTTCATAATTTAGATTTTTTTCGGAATTACTAATTACGCTTCACTTTCTATTTCCGAGCGGTTATCATCGTGCGTTTTATGTACATACAACATACCATTACCAGAGAACTGCGGAGAAACGCCTTTTTCCGTAACGTTTCCCCTTATTATTTTTTACAATTACTTTTCTTAGAGAGGTGGCGAAAACAAAGACAAGCAGATAAAACGAAAATCAATTTCTTTTACGTATTTTCGTTTTTCGTTAATGTTGCATTGGTGTTATTGTCTCTGGACATTTTTGCCCCATGTTAATGTAGCTACAATATTATTTAGTAGCAATAACAGCGAAAAGTAAACTTGTGTCACTAATTCATGATATATATGACGAAATCTTTAACCGAATTGCGAAAGCAACCACTGCCTTTGGAAAACTGCGTCATCGGTTATGGAAGGACAGGGGGATAAGTTTGAGAACAAAAGTACTTGTGTATAGAGCAGTTGTGCTAACATCACTGCTTTATGGATCGGAATCATGGACAGTCTATCGCAGCCACATTCAGAAGCTTGATGTATTTCACAAAAATTGCCTTAGAACGATTTGTGGTGTCACCCTAAGAAATCGGATGTCTAATGCGGACCTATTTACATGCTGCGGTATTGGCGGAATTGAAAGCTTTTTGATGCAATCACAACTGCGTTGGGCAGGCCATGTCTTACGTATGGAAGATAATAGAATACCAAAGCAACTGATGTACGGCGAGCTCAACAGTGGAAGGCGAAATGTGGGTCGACCGCTGCTTCGCTTTAAGGACAAGTTGAAAATGAATTTGACATCTATCAATATTGCTTATCGTGATTTTGAACAGCTTGCTTCTCGACGGAAGGAATGGCGATCTGACTGCCAGAGGGGCATCAGGCGGTTCTCTGTAACTGCCATTGATCAACAGCGCGAAAGACGCGAAAGAACAAAAACATCTACAAGTATTCCAGCCGATTTTTCTCAAGATCTTCCTTCTTGCATCCATTGTGGGCTGGTTTGCAAATCTCTCGCAGGACTCAAATGCCATTTACGATTGAGTAAATGTAAGCATGCTACATCCATCGTAGACTAAACAAATTTTGAGTTGTCAAGACCTCATACGTCGAAATCGACGGGAGAGTCCATGATGATGATGATATATATATATAATTATCCTTAAGTCCTTAAATGAAGAATTATCTTTGAAAACTCATGAGCTAAGGACTTAAGGATACTTTGCTTGAACTTTGAATTCTAATAAAATTTGATTGACACCTTATTTTATTACTTCATGTTATATTATAATATTAATGCTCTATCCAGTATATTGAGCTTCAGTTTTTATCCGGATGTTTCACTAATTATAAGATATTAGTTGACGCTTATATCTTTTGTTGGATTACTTTATATATATATATATATATATATATATATATATATATATATATATATATATATATATATATATACTAGTGATTTAAAAAGGGCATTTCCGCATATATATGATCACCCACTCAAAGGCAAAAGTACAAAAGTCCACCACCGAGTAAAACAGTCAATGGTTGTACAATTGCACGCATTATTTTTCTTAAAAGCCTGACGTACATATTTTTAGTTGTTCTTAGTTTTATTTTTATACAATTGATCGATTGCTTATCATTTTTAAAACTATTTAGTATTTTTTGTTACGCTTAAACAATTACTAAATAAATATAGTTTCTTTGCTTTGCTTATTGTTAAGCAAATATAAAAGGTGTACCATGCTACCCCAAAAGGAAGACGCAATACCTGGAAGGATATATATTTAATTTCGCATATACATTTATAAGCTGCAATTTCAGTAATTTATGTAACTCAAATAAGGTGTGAATTGCGATAAAAGATGCAGTACATATTTACTATCAAACCTGACATAGTTTATCTCCTCGAAAACCTAAATTCTAGTTTGGTTTTTGGAGGAGGGTTATACATGTAAACAGTTGAAAATATTTGCAAAATGGAATTTAAAAATACACATGTTTTAGATTTAAGGTGGGGGATAATTTCCTATATAAAATAAACGTAAAATGAGAACCCACTTCGTGTCAAATTAGCGGCATATCGAGACATATTACTCAATGGTTTCTAAATTTTGTGATTGGAAAATTGGTTCTGTGGCGTGTTTTTTATTACTCATCAAAATTAGTGTGTTTTTTTCTGTTTGAAATATTAATGGAGGGATTTCTGTTTACATAAAAAAATCAATGTTTTTATTTGGTGTGTACGGGTGGGAGAATTATTGTACATTATATAATTAGCGAGTACTTGACAAACATTGGACCATGATTAGAAGTAAAGGTGACGATACAGAACAATCTTCAAAATACGAACCAAACTTTTTATTTTTATTTTTACACAAACCTTACATTAAACTAACCCTTACTTTACATTAAACAAACCATAATCTAACAATAAAATAACCATAACTTTACCGTAAACTAATTTTAGTTTTTGGTGCAGAATCGGTTTAGCTCGGTTCGTATTGTGTAGAAGCATCGTAACTTCTTTTGAAATGAACTGCTTACGTCACGAGTGAAACTGTATGGATACCTAGTCCTAAAAATCATTCAAGAAAATACACCCTCCCCGTTCTCTATCCAAAAACACTAAACCAGTAGGGGACAGAAAAATAAACCCCAAAAAATTAAATATTTTATATGCACTTTATTTCATTGTAGGAATAAAATAAAATAAAAATATAAGCTGAATACACACATACCTACATCAAGCATGAATCCATATTATCGCTAACTGGCCCGGAGTCGGTGTTCATTTTATTTTAAATTTATATAGGAATGTGATCCCATATTCTAAAAGAAAAATATTTAATCTTTTTCAGAAATTGTTTTTGGGCGTGTATTTTTGTATATTGACATCATTATTTTATATTCCCGGGCAACGCTGAGACATGGGTCCTACTAGTTGTTCAATAAAACATTCCAAAGAGTTAACTTCCAGTAACTTTAAAGATACATAATTTATACATCAGCCGAAAGTTTCCTCTGTTCATAAATAATCTTTTTAATCGGATTACATTAGACGGAAAATAAAAGATTCATGATATTAGATTTCGATGAAAAAGTTGTGATATTAAATGTATTTTTTGTTTACGTTCATGCAAAACATTTTAATATTCCAAAAGTCGCGCATATTATATTAATTACTATAAGTCTTGTAATTCTCTTTAATCTGTTTAATAGAGATTAAATAGTTTCAAATCATGTATTTTATAAAGCAATATTTTTTGTATGCGACAGCTGATGCTACAAGTGAAATTATTCTAAGGAGAAAATGACTCGATCGACATAAGCTCTTAGATGCTATTTAATTTCATTTTATTTCTATGTTTTGTTAAACAAAAATGCAAAATCTTAATCTTCGAATAATATGAGATGAGAAAATGAATAATAATATGTGGTAATTTATACGACAATAAAAATGTTAGATGATATAAAGTTGTATTTTATAATATTCTTTTTACAATTAACTATTATCATATATTCCAATAAATTAGTCAATAATGTAGGAGATGATTATATTTATTGCATAAATCAAAGTAAAAGGGAACTTAGACTAAGTGAAAACAAGTATGTGTATTTAGTGTATGGGAAGAAAGTGCACTATAGGTCCTTAAACGCTTACACCACAATATCTATAGATACTGTAAAGTTTGATCCAGCAGAGTCATGTATACAACAGAGCAACGTAAGAGTTTTCAATAAAAAAAATCAGTATGCATTTAGACA
Organism: Sepiola atlantica; assembly: GCA_963556195.1. Taxonomy (NCBI): domain Eukaryota; kingdom Metazoa; phylum Mollusca; class Cephalopoda; order Sepiida; family Sepiolidae; genus Sepiola; species Sepiola atlantica. The sequence goes on along the minus strand of OY744521.1, from coordinate 168,515,009 downwards.
AGCACAATCTACTGCAGACATCCTAACGGTCATCTCTGAACTCATGTATCATACACTCGATAAGGCGGGTGAAGCTAGAGCAGTTCGCTTGATATATCCAAGGCCTTTGACAAGGTATGACATAAAGGGCGGCTCCTGAAAATACACTCATACGTTATTACTAGACACTTAGTAATATAATTAGATCCTTCTTAACTAAAAGAAAGATCCATAGGGCCTTTATTCTTTCTGATTTTTATAAACGATCTTCCTGGTGACACTGAGTCTGAGATTGCTTTATTTGATTACGACACCACGCGTTATTCTCGTCATGTTGGCAAAACGGGCGCGATCATATCCGAGGAGATTGCCGAGTCCTTAGAAAAGGACACCCGGGCTGTAGTAGACTGGGGTCATAAATGGTTGGAAACTTTTAATGCTGCAAATAAACAGCTCCTTTCCTTCAATAACTACAAGAAACCTCTCAAAGTACTGATTGCCATGGCAAATTACACCCTACCTTATAGTTCAACATTCAAAATCATCGGCTTAACCTTCACAGGTAACATGAATTGGAACAAATACATTGTAGACATTGCCAAGGCTGCAGCAAACATGGTGGGCTCCCTCTTCCATGCTAGTAAACTCCTCACCCTGACATTAACGTGTATGTCTACAAAGCCACCACCCGCCCATGCAAGGAGTATTGTTGTCACATCTGGGCGTGTACATCATCTACTAGTCTCTACCCCATTGACAAGGTCCAAAAAAGAGTCGCCAACTTAATAGGTCCCTTTCTGTAAACCGAACTGAAACCCCTGTCCCATCACCGCAATGTAGCATCCTTGTGCTTGTTTTACAAATACTTCAATGTATTATGCTCCGATAAACTGACAAAGTTGGGTTGAACTATTTTTTATTAACATAAAAACACGTGTGTTTTGCATGTAACACAAACACTCAAAATAGGTTGTGCACTTTGGAAACATAGTCAAATACAGGGTTATTTCATATCTAACGGGAGTCAGCCACATAATACACTCTAATCGAGGTAATGTGGTAAATAGAAATCGCTCATGGATTATTCAATTTTGTAATGCTGCTTTAAGCAAATTATACTTTATTTAATGAATCACTTAATTTATTTTTGTTTATTATTCTCTTTACGTTGCTAATTTTACTCTACATTGTATTTTTCAAATGTCAATTGAAGCTTCAATATGTCAAGAGTAAATTCCACTTGTAATTTTCTAGGTTGATATTTAAGAATTGTAATACACGCACGTCCGCATTTTTCAGTTTAGTCTGTTTTTTCAAGGCATTGTAGTTTGAGAATTTACCATGAATTGTTGTTATTATAATTTTAAAAAGGAAGAAATCACAAGACGCCAACGCATCAGTGACCAGGTTCACATTCAGCCACATATTAGTTGGTGGAAATATTAGTAACAATTGTTATGTTCAACCAATAATCACTATAACATAATAATAATGAAAGCATCTAAGTCATTAGTGAACTAACTTTGGAGGTATTACTTCTTATCCGCTGAAAGAATGAATTAATTCAAACGTTGCTCTATTATATGCATGACAGCAATAACAAAAGATTTTAACTAACTTCATTATCATAATTTAGAAAAAATACGTATATTTAATATAATTATTTTTTTAAAATTATTTTTTAACAACCCTACTACATGAGTCAGTACTGCCCATAGCAACAAAGTCATGACAAATTATATTGTAATAAATTTTAATTTAACTTCAATTTTCCGAATTTTGTTTTGTGTTTAAGATTTAAAAAATGAATTTCTCACGCTGCTGAGTACACATTAATGCGTATACAATAATTCAATTATCATTTGAACTCAACGACATTGTATAGCACGTTATGTCTGAAATCAACAAAAAACAATTTTGCGCGTGCCACTCTAATATTAAGGTAACAGACATTCTAAAACATTTATTGTTTAATTATTTTTGAAAGAGTACACCGTTTTATACAACTATATCCTCCTCAAACATTTATTTCTAAATATTATCTCTGATGTGAAGATTCGCTAAGAATTTTTAAGCAAGTGTAAATGACTTTCTATTCGACAGTTTAAATACTTCTAAATTCCTTTTAAATGTCGAACAAGAAGTAATGGATTCATCGTTTCAACTACTAACAAAATATTAAAATGGCTGACTTGTTTGTGAAGAAACCGAAATGCATGATGCCAGATGTAATCTCGTAATATGATTTTAATACACTACTTTTTTATTAACATACTAATTGGAAAAATGGTACTTTAGTAGTTTACGGACCGAGTTGAAATAATAACATTAGTAAGTAAACCATTCTCAACATAAGGAGGGGGGTTTGCAAACGATTTTGTACTTTTACCTAACAGTTTAATAAACAAAATATTACGGAAAAATGATATTTACCTAGAAATTCTCATCTAAAAAATAACTCGGTCCTAAACTGTACAAGTACCAACAAGACAATACAAGAAGGGTTCCATGTTGGTTGAGGGAGGGGGTAACTCTGTTTTTGCAACTATATCCCCCGCAAGAACGGTTATAAAATCTATTTTCAATCGATATTTATTTGATAAGTACCGAATTTTGTATACTTTGACAAAATTGACGAATTTTGCTTTGCTGGGTTTTCCTTTGCCGAATTTTCCGGTCGGTTTTTAATGTGTGGAAAATCCAGATCTCTAAAAAGAGGAAGTCTGGATCGTGAATAATATTAAACTTGCTTTAGTTTAGAAAAGTGTACCCTTCAATGACCCTTCAATGACAGAAAATATGAAGTTATATCAGAACATATACTATGCTTTGCAAAATTTAGCTAGGAGCAAAATATTGTATAATTTTGCATTTTCTGTGCAAATAGCACAAACAATGCAAAATTATACAAACATTAATACTACATTTTGCTCCTAGCCAAAAGGGCAATAAACTATGTAACCGTTCTTGTTAAATGTTGTGGGTTGCCACCTGGACTTAAGGCTATTGGTAAAGTTAAGTGATTTGGTGGGAATGTTTCAACAAAGACTTTTGGTTAGTAGTAGGATTTAGGGATTTTCCCTCTCCACAGAAGAACACCACCCTACTTCTATCCATTTGTATAATAATATGTTGATATGTTCTGAAAGCGCTATCACATTAGCGATCGGTCAGAAATGGGTGATTATTTTATGTTAAATTTATATACAAAACTCCAAATTCTGAAATATTTTTTTCTTTCTCAAAACGTAATCGCGTAAAAAACGGATAATGTAATATTTTTAGGGGAGGGCAGCTGATGGTATTTATCTACAAATTTACTAACAATTATTCAAATATAAGATTTTCAAATATTTTTAAAGTCTTCCAATGCGACATAACAACTAATATGTATACTGTAGAAAGTATTATTGATTCAGCGCAATACTTATATATATTTATTATTTTCCACAAAAAAACATGTATAAATCCCCACAGTTTCAATTTCATAGGGAACATCGTTGCTCTCACCGAAAAGAAACCAGTATGAAACTAATACAAATATTTGGTGATTAACATCTTCAACATACCCAGGAGATATTAACTCTTGTGTATGTACAATTAAACTAATTTTTCTTCATTTTATTTATTAAAAAATATACTTTTCAGTTTGGCTTTTTTGGCCTGTTTTTCCTGAAAACTGTAGCTTCAAAAGTCAATTATCATATTTTTTCATTTTTCTATTAAAATTTACACAGCTCTGTTTTGAATGGCACTACTCGTATTAATACTTACATATTAAGAATCATCTCATCAAGTGTTATCTTTTCTTTTCCAATTCTTAAATTATATGTATAATTCAAAAATGTATGTTTAGTTAATTGGCACGAGGAGCGTTACTAAATTGTCAATTTAAGCTTCTCAACACTTCCATATATTACACTCCTTGCGAGTAATCTATATTTTAGATTATTTGTGATGTTTGCTACATCATGGGTATAAAATAAATATTTGTTTTAATCAAACAAAGTTAAGGTTATTCAAAGTCAAATAGGGGGCGGCGTAATTTACACATTGATGAACATACATATTTGGAATACCTTTTTTTTTCTACCACACCACATCTTAATGCCTTTATGTTAAAAACATGCTTTGGACTAGTCAATTCGAGTACAAATAAACGCATCAAGTTGGGATGGAAACTGAATTAAATAATGGTTTATTAATGCGTATAAACAATGCTTCCATTATAGAAACGTTCGCACAAAATACGGAGATTTTTTTACACTCATTGGATTATAACATAAAATTTGTCGTACGAAGACTAGAAAAAAAGGATCAAAAGCTGAATAAGCAGAAGTTGGCACTCCTGTTTAATCAAACATGCATAAAAGAAAGAGTGATGCCCAATTATACACATTTTAATATATATATATATATATATATATATATATATATATATATATATATATTTATATATGAGGATATAACGAATGATATATAATAAAAATAACATGTCGTGGAAGACAAGATGTGTGAAAAAAGACAAACTAAAAGAAATTAATAACATGAATACATATTTTACTGACCCACCCATATATATATATATATATATATATAGGGTGGGCAAAAATAAGGGTCCTATTTTTAAAAATTCATAACTTTTTTATTTATTGATTTTTTTTTTTTTTTTTTAGAATAAGTAAAAGACCCCTTCCGAAGCAAGCATGAGCCGTATTAGCCCTAAGGAACGTACCCTCATTTAGAAAACATTATTTTTGCTTAAAAAACTCAAAACAGTGTAAAAAACAATACTTTAGTTTTTGTAAGTTTTAAGAAGTGTTTTTCGGCTAAAATTTGTTTTGTTTATTTCAAAAAATCTCGGAAGGGTCAGTCTACACACACATAAAGTTTGGTGAGTTTAACTTTTATTTTGTGGAAGTTATTCAAATTCAAGTTATTCAAATTTAAAGATAGGACCCTTATTTTGGCCCACCCTGTATATATATATATATATATATTGTATTTTATCTAATTGTTGTATTGGTGATTGCAAGGGTCGTAGCTTTTTAGCTAACTACTATTTCGATTGTTTCTCTTCCTAAGTGATTAAGATGTAGAATATTGCATTATTTGTCTCCCTTACCTTCATAAGACGTATTTTTCATTAATATATATATATATATATATATATATATATATATATATATATATATATATATATATATATATATATATATTGATTTTATACAAATATCAAATTAATCCATGGGCACGTGTGTTTGGGTCACAGCCGTTATCAGCATGGCTAACTTAGACAAAGATCGAACCTTAGATATTGATATGTATAGTCCAGCGGAACGGAAGAAATCATGTGCAATAAGTAATTTAGATTCCGACGTCGTAACACTCTCATATATACATAACACCACAGAGAACGATAATAAAATTAGAGTAACTGAAATGTTGGGATGCTTGCTGTCAGTCAGACTCAAATGGAGTAACCACAGGTTGTTGTCGATGAGCAATCACTCACGAAGATCTGTGTGATGACTGCTAATGAGTATGCAATATAATATGCAGAAGACGTGTTAAATTGATAAAGGATTTTAAACGTGAACTACAGTGGATATGAATTGGGACTGCGATAGTAATCATATGGTTTGATGGCTGTCGGGCTGATACAAAGTTTTTGAACACGAATGTGTTTTCCTACTAGTAAGTAACAGACAGGTGAACTTGAGATCAAGGGAGTAAAACATTGGGGTCAGTTAAGGTCAGAAATAGAAATCAACAGATCGAAAGAGCTATGACACAACGAGAGTTTGGTGAGAGTAAGCCTTGGATTTAAAGCTTAAACGATGTGCTGAATCTTTAAGTAGTCATGGTATGAGACGAAGGCAAATCCCCCTGTCTGTCTAGTCTGCAATAAGTAACAAGTCTTGAAGTAACTTAAGATAATATAGACTGTACTTGAAGATAAATCAGCCGTCTATTTTCTACGTGGCATTTTATTCAGAGAAAATTACACCTCTTGAACCTCTCAAAAATCTGTGTCAGACTAACTTTCTGCCGATATATGCAAATATATGTTCCTCATACACACTGATGACGACGGCCACACGGCAAAAGAAAGAAAGAAAATATCAACGCAGAGCTACTTGTATATAGATCCCAGAGACATCGAGAGAGAGAGAGAGAGAGAGAGAGAGAGAAAGAGAGAGAGGAATCAACAATACCATATGACAGCATGTAAGAGTAGAAAAATAATCTGCGCGACGATATGGCGGCCAGGTTAAGAGAAAAGGGATCACGATAGCGTTGAGAAGAAACGACGGGAAATAAACAATAAATGTAGCTTTAATTTGTATGAACATTTTGTAAAAGAAAAAATGAAGAATGGAACAAAAACCTCGGTTCACACACACTGATATACGTGACAAGTACGAGATCCGTAAACGATTGTGTGGGAGAGCGTGTATAACCATGTACTCGTTAAACGATACGTTAAAGTTAAAAGTGTTCATGAGAGCACTATTTTAAATTGTGTGTTGATGTAACAGAGAACACTAAAAACGCTAAGGTAAAAAAAGAATTTACAAAACGAGTATTAGAACATTTTGGTAACTTTAAAATAGTTGCAATGTTACAGAAGAAGAAGAACAAGTTAAAAGAAAAAGAAGAAGAATAAGAACAACAACAACAAGAACAAGACAAGTACTATAATACCCTTCTATTAATCGATCAAGTATTACCCAACGATTTAGTGCAGTTTAGGTCATTTTCGTAACACGAGATTATATAAAAATAGTTGTACTTGGCATATTCAACTTATGAAACAGAGGACTAATTGCCCAGTAAACAAATACACACAGATTACATCGCCCATACATCGTGTTCCCCCATAGAGTAAACTACAAAGCGATTCTGTCATAATTCTTGATAGAATTTCACAGATAACCGAAAGAATAATCATAGAATCATAAAGCATCAACTTTATATTTTCCTTTTATCGAGACTATTAATTCTCTGTGGCAACATATTTGTCTCAGAAAACTGTAAAACTAAACTGCATATAGATGCCACAAAAAATGAAAAAGACAACCTTAAAATATTGTTCTGTTGACTCAATAAAAGCCAATTAAATATAAATATTATGTACGAAGGTTTACGAGATTATACTTTATTTATTATGTTGCAGTTACTTTAACACTTTACACTAACAAAACACTTACTTGCTTATATATGACTTTATACAAATTTTATCATTTTTTTGTTTCATAACAAATTTAAACATTTATAAGCACTACCGTTTAGTAAATACGTTAAAATATCCGGGGTGTTTCAATTAATAAATCCAAATCGTAAACTTATCATGATTAATTACTTAAAATGTAATTACTCGTCATTTAAATATTTAATGTGATTTTCAGCATTTTTCAATCATTTTACTTTTATATAATACTGTTAAATTTAAGAGCATATCTGCTTAGACACCTCCCTTTTGTGTGAATCAACAGTAATTGATCTTTTATTACTACGTGTTATTTCCTAATGAAATGACGACTCGTCAAACGCGTTTCTGAAATGAATTATAAGATCATTGTAAAATTATGTACACACACTTATCATTTTATTCAGGATCTATTTCATGAAATGAATGAAATATAACTTTGTATTATGGGCAATGTTTATCATCGTTCTAAAAGCTTAAAGACTTAGATAAGCATGCATAGAGTTATACTAGTCTGAAAATGGTGCATTCTATTCATGGCTAAGTTTAAAAATAAAATGTATATATATAGAGAGAGAGATAGAAGAAAAAAGAGTGATAAATATGCGACGATTGTCCAAATTTATTTCAAATTTCAATTGTTCAATGCGAGGTGTATTCAGTAATAAACTAGTGTTTATTATTCTTTCCTTAAGCCAAGGCTTTTCAAAGATATATATATATATATATATATATATATATATATATATATATGTATTTCTCATGAAAATAGATTTTACATTTGGTGTGTTTACACGGCACCAGAAGGCGTATGAATATCCTTGATGCAGATCACTTTTCATGGCTAAAGAGTACCAAGAAGAACGTTAATAACAACGTGAAACACACCACTTAGGTTATGGACTCACTGCTTTGTTGGTATCTCCGGGAAGGGAAAAGGCTATAAGAGTAAACCTATAAACAAAACCGGAAGTGGATCCGTTAAGGTGGTTGGATATAAATATTTTTCTTTCGGGCAGCTCCTGTAGCGGAGTGGCTACCAAATTTATTGCTAAACCCTCCTTTGGAGCACATCAGCGTGGCCGAGAGGGGACTCCTGATGTCTGAGCAAATCAATATCTCTATACAAATGCCCAGGCTTGAGCCTTGGAGGGGCAACTTCATTGACGCTGTACAGCGTCAGAAGCAACACGGAAGGGATCACTTACGAGTAATGATCTAAAAACGATTGCTGTAATTCCAAGTGTTACGGTTTGCCTCAAACGGTGGGAGAGACCATCGTAGTACCATTGACTAACAACCGCTTGCCTCAATCTGGGAAGCTAACAATCAGAAAATTTGCAAACCCGCCACATTCTGTATGCTTCAATGAGTGGGTGGACTTAGGGAAATACCAAAAAGCAAACGTTAATCCCTGTACAAAACAAACAGAGTAAAAAAAAACCACCCATTTTGTAATTAACAAGCTACAATATCAGGGCAATATGCCCTGTCCTCTGTGATGAATTACAAGTTAATGACTAAAAAAAATAGCTACCATCGGCAGCTCACAAGGCTCAACATTGACGTAGCTGTACTACAGCAAACAATACTCGCATCAAACGGCAGCCAAAACGAACAGAACTACATTTTTTTTCTGTCATGGCAAGGATTCTGAGAAACCAAGACTGCATGGCGTTAGATTCGCAGTAAAGAATTCACTATTCACCACTGTAGAACCAATAGTTCATCCATAATCTTGTCCTTCCGTTTATCAGCTGTCATGGATAATTTGTATCTGCTCTGTTACTTCAATGCACGAGTGGACTCCGACTATGATTCTTCGCTATACTGCATTGGTCATTTTTGTGTTGGCAGGCTTAACGAGAACAAACAGAAGCTCTTTGAGTTGTGCTCTTACCAGAACCTCTGCATAAATAAAACATGATTCGGCACCAAGTCACATTATTGATGATCCTTGCGACATACAGCATCCAATCAGTTGCACCAGCTGTGCTTTGTACTCACCATAAAAAAAGTCGTACCGCTGAAATAAACTTCCGGTGACAAAATATTAGAGCGCAGCAGATAGATAGAGGTGTGATGGAAACAACCATGAGAAAAACGGTAGAAAAACGTTGTCACAGACACAGCTGACGAGAGCTCCATAAACATACCTGTTAAAGAAAAGCTAAACATGGTCATCGACTCCCTAACCCACGGCAAATGTACAGGAAAGGTGGCATCCAACCTGGAATCATCAAGGTTTGAAAGAAGACAACCATGTTCCACTACCTGTACCAGATACTGCAGCAATACTGGGAAAATAAACAGTGCTCCAGGAGATACGTGACGCAGGCATCCTCATTCTGTAGAGATATAAGAGTAACGGCGGCGACCCAAATAACTATCGTGGAATATCCCTCCTCAGTGTTGTTGGGAAAGTATTCGCCTCGATCGTCCTCAACAGGCTGCAGTTACTTGCAGAGCGTGTATACCACGAGGCACAGTGTGGGTTTAGAGGAAGAAAATCAACTGTCGACATAATTTTCCTTACGACAGCTCCAGGAAAATTGTCATGAAAAGAGACAAAAACTGTACATAGTTTTCATCGACGTAACCAAACCTTTTTACCATGTCAGCATAAAGAGACGTTTTACTTTCCGAAAGAAGACCGAACGACCCGAGGCTCCTGAAAAGGCTCCTGAAATTATCACATCCTTTCATGTGGGCATGCAGGGCACCGTACAGTACAATGTCTCTTCCTCAGACCCTTTCCCCAAAAAAAGCCGGGTAAAACACAGGTGCCTAATCGCCCTGGCACTCTTTGGCATTTCCGTGTCTCTCCTGTTGTCCTATGCCTTCAACAAGGCAGAGGGTGAAGTGTAACTTCATACCAGAAGCAGTGGCATCCTTTTACACTTTCCTCGCTTCGAGCGTAGACCAAAATTCGGAAGGTACTTATACGCAAGATGCTCTTCGCTGATGATGCAGCACTGACGACACACTCTGAAGAGGCCTTGCAGCGACTCATCAACTGCTGCGCGCACGTATGCAGAGAGTTTGGATATGACCACCAGTCTAAAGATAACTTACCTCCTCGATCAAGATGTAAGTAGTACCGCAAACATTACCATTAGCAACTACACGCTCGAGGGTTTTTTATGAAAACACTTACCGCGGCTCCGCCATCTCCAGCAATCTATCTCTGGATGCAACACTCCGCAAACGTATCGGCAAGGCAGCAACAGCAATGGTTAGCTTGACGAAGTGTGTCTGGAATAATAACATGCTGACCACGAATACCAAGATTAAAATCTATCTTGCCTGCGTGATCAGCATACCAGTCTACAGCAGTGAATGTTGGGCCCTCTATTCTTGGCAAGAGAATAGACTCAGCATCTTCTACCTGTTCAACCTCAGGAAAATACTAGGAATCACTGGGCAAGACAACATATCCAACAAGATTGTACTTAATTAGGTGGCCATTCCAAGCACGTTTGCTTTGCACACCCAACGACGACTCCGGTGTCTTGGCCATGCCAGGCATATGACCGATGGGAGGATCCCAAAGGAAATTGTGTATGGCTAACAGGTAACCGGCTCCTGACAAGCAGAAAGACGTGTGATATCCGAAAAGGATGTATCAAGCGCGAAATGATGGCAGGTGGCATTGATACAACAGGCTGAAAGTCGCAGACGCTGGAGTAGAGCTGTAAAGGCATGCTGCGGCGGGGATAGAAGAGATATCAGTAGTTGAGAGGCATGAGAGAGCACAGACGACAGAGAGCTGCAACGGCCACTCGCAACAGCTACCAGCTACATTTGTGGCACCTGCAATAGAGCCTGCCGACCCAGAATAGCCTAACACAATCACCGCAGACGCTGCAATTCGCCGAGGGGCACATCTGAGGCGCAGAATTCCATTGTCTATTCAGCCAGACGGATGCAAACAATATGTTGTATTTCTGTGGTATGTTAATTTTTCTCTCTTTTCTAATAGCATGTATTTAACAAATTAAGGTTTCGTGTCTTGTTGAAAATTACAACTTCATGTGTTTGCAGGTAAACCTCAGCTCGTGACGCATCACTTGACATTATTTCTGTATAGGCTTGTTTACAGTTCAAACATGTTATCTTAAATGAAAGCATATAATTCTACGTCATGTAACAAGTTAACATTTATATTACAAAATAGCAAATATGTCATTGGAATAAATTAAAAAATATAATACATACATGGAAACTCGTTTGTAAGTGTGTGCATTATGTTGTTGAATTTGAGTAGTTCTTCAGTGACTATAAACTATTTTACATTTATTTTGAACTAACACTATACTTATTTTAAAATCTTAATTCACATTCATAAGCATAGAGATAAACATACTTATGTAAAATTCAGACAGGAAATACATCCTTGTAACAAATAAGTTTACATTACTGACCGTGTTGCATTTTGGGCGCATCCATATGTGAACACATTTAAAACATTTTATTCTCTCCAAAAATCCACTATTTATTGAATTATGATGGAAAAGTGTGTAGTAGTGAAACCGACGCAACACTTAGTTTTTCTTATATTGCCGAAGATACATTCCCTCAAATGTCATTGAAACCAATATTATATATCACTTTCAATTCCGTGTGGACTAATGTATCTCCAGCAATAAAAAGCAAAACCTCATTGTTACATTGGTGTCTACAATCACAACACTTTCCCGTAGGATCACTATACATTGACCTGACACAAGCTCAATTTGCCACCTCCTAAAATAAAATAAGTGCCCCATTCTCAATAAAGACACATTTAGGTTACTAACACAAAAACAATAAACAACATATATAACACTTCTTCAAAGTATTTACATGAAAACTAGACACCCCACTATTAATAACATTAATAACAAAACACCTTACAGGATGTTTAAATGTGTTGTGTATTAATTAATAATAACATATGCTTAGCCATTTAACAGCATCCTTTTAATTGTCTATGCGCATTGCACGAAATAACGTTCACATACAACATTTCATCACTGCATACGCTAACGTACGAGGATTTAAAAACAAAACACTAAATAATATAGTTGTAAAAACGCCAAGAATAACTCTGCCGGATGATGATTTGATGTACCAAATAGAAAGTACTCGCGAAAAATTGAACAATAAACGTACGAGACTTATATTAAGCAAGTTGGACGATATACTAAATAGAGTATTCGAACATATTTTAAAAGAAAATAGTTTCATCAAACAAAATGACTTAGAATTATTTAATAACGTTTGACTAAATAAAAATATGCTGGCTAAATATATATATATATATATATATATATATATATATATATATATATATATATGAGATAAAGAGAGATAGAAAGTGTTTTAACGTAATAAAAATTTAAAAAGGAAAACCAAAAAATATTATTTATGTATTCATAAACAGTTCGTCTTTATTATTAGAATTCCTCAGCATTATTTGTCTGAAAATAAACATCACACAAATACAAAATGTTTGGAATGATTTGTGGGGGGCAGCTGGCTCAGAACATGCTGACGCTTGAGCAAACAATAGAATATGATACACAATTAGATCGTGGCAGTGGAAA
>OY744521.1:168489729-168494729 GCA_963556195.1 Sepiola atlantica | reverse complement strand
ATTACAGATGTTGAGTGCATAGATAAATTGACATGAATATCATTGCTTACAGTGCAATGCCAATTTGAAATATGGAGGGATATATATACTCTTTTTAATAAACACTTATGAAGAAGTTACGATTTGGATACGATAAGATTAAGATGGAAAGATGAGTCGGTCTCTCTACGTCCTTTTACGTCAGTTTTTTCATATTTAGATTCACGAAGATAATTAAAAACACTGGTTTTAATGAATTTACCATTGTTGAATTTCCGCACGGCGGCTGTTAAATATGTTCGCTTGAAAGGAAACAACTAGAAATCTTTATATGACATTTCATATCGTAGCAGATTTATTGTGATCTGGAAGCGACAACGTCGAAATAATCAAGAAACATTGGAAAATACAGTAATCATAACCGACCTTTATCTCGTGGAAGTACGTATGCACTCTATTAGCGTGTCCCAATTTGACTCTCATAACAGTATGGCTGGCCTATAGGATCTTTGATGATATTTAAGAACCTGAAATAGCGGAAATGTGGATAGAATACTTAGAAGCGCATGCCAGAACAACAGTTACGAGACAGCCATCTACCAAGAGAACAGGAAATCAGTGGCCAATTTTTGGCTTCTGAGGGATGCAAAACAATTACAAAAATGCCATTAGTTATGTGTCTGACTGTAATGCCTAAATCAAAAAGATAATTTTGACAAATATTCAACCACGAAAAAGATTTAAAATAAATCAAGTGCCGTTAAAAAATAAAAAATTGATAAGTTCAACAACTAAATAACGACACACATCAAACAGAGAGTATGGATATATAGACAATAAACAAAATAATATTAAAATGCACGAATTACTAAAAAATCTTAAATATATATTTAATTGTAAAATTAGTCTTTCTGAGATACTAATTCTCAACATCTGGTTGATGGCCTGATCCAAATCCAATACATAATATATTAGATGCCTCACCACCTAACAATAAATATAGACTATTATTATTGGTGTAGATAATTCCTATAGTTAATGTTTACCAAAAATAATTGCGAAAAAAAAAACACGGACGTTTATTTGGACAAATACAGAACATGTATCGTTTATTAAGTTAAAAAAAGCTATCTCAATAACTACTGTGGTTAACATGGATAATATTTCAAATGAACGCGAGGCAAATCACGGATACTATGAATTATTTTGTATTCGCAATTCTATGCCACGGGGCCACTCAAGTGATATATCTGTCAATAATGTTAACACCATTTAAAGCAAACGATTTTCATAGAGATAAGGTAGCGCAGGCACTCGTCTAGAATGTGACTGGAGCAAAATAAAGTGTTATTAGGAAATTAATTGTGGCTGAAATTCGATCATAACCACTTATGATTTATATTCACTTATGTTAAAATAATTGCGCTAAGTTACAGTATTTCGAATATTAAGGTTGGCTCTAAAGCGAATTGCTTTTGCTTTTGATATTGAATTTGTAAACAGAAATAGCTTACCACATGTGAACGCCTTAACACGTCTTAACTTTTGAAAAAAGGAAAATAACAAAGTGCTGAAAAATGTCGATCAATTGTTGTATTGAGTATAAACTGACTGTGAAGTAAGTCTGTATGAATGACAAAACCCAGTCTAAGAAAAAAAGAATAAATGAAATAATTCTTTCAAGGAAGAAATCCTATTTGCTGAAACGAGACACAATCTTGCGATACTAAAATATATAACTTTCGTAGTGCCACAAGAAATATGAACGTAAGAACATGCCCGTACATTGCGGAATGAACGCTACACAGAGAGGCTTAAGACTTGAAATTTGGTAGTTCGGATATATACGCTACGTGTTGAATTACGTACGCGTATTTTATATAAATAGTGATTCTGTCCGTCAGCATGTATGTCCGAATGTCCGTCAGACACAATTTATAAGCGTAATAAATTCATTCCGAAATAATGGAAAATACTGCATTTGGCTAATCTAGTATTCCAATCTAATCTATGAATAAATGCGAATCTTTCCTAAGTATATTAACATCAAAATAATATAATGATAGAGTATATATATAGCAATCTCTAAACTCCGTCAAACAAACCCCGATGTTGTACATTTGAATATGTATTTCATTTACTCATAATTTCAAGGGAGATGTTTACATGAACAATTCCGGCGCTGGTGTTAAGAAAACATATACAACACTTTGATCTCAAAATAAAGGTGTAATATCGGTTATGTTGCTATAAGACCGTCCTCCCCGGAATTACGTCCTCCCGTTTGGGAGAATCATACCATGGCTTACATCCTCCTTTATATTGAAAGATTAAGAAAAAAAACTTACTAAATACTAAAAATTAATCCCGGAAACAAATTCTAATTTATTTTTTAAAAACATGAAAATCTAACTTTAATGCAATGCCTTACTCGCTAGTGGGCATGTTGTAATATATTATTATTTTATTTAAGGCTTGACATCCATAAAAAAGAAAACAAGTTTGACGTGATTTTATTTACCAAAAAATTGTGGTGTCGACGCTAATTTTTACACCTATAAAATGACAATAGGTTTTACTTTATTTATAAATATATTGAGGGGTCTGATTCGCGCGTGACATCCATAAATAAGGTAATGTATTTTAATTTTATTTTTAACAATAATATGTTATCATTTATTTTGCTTAAACTACGTATTTTATGTAGTTCTGTCACAATTATATGATACTCCTAGCTTAGCAGAAATATGCGATCAGAGGGAGCATATATTCGCTAGTGTACTAAATTAGCAAAAATAAAGCATTTTCGCCAATATATGTGGCACCCATGACCTAACATAACATAAACTTAAAGTTAATATAGATTATGCAAAAGTTAGCGTAGTTTGATTACCTATGAATTATATCGAGTCATTTTCGCCCTGGCCTGAACCTTTCCGAGTGAAACAAAAAAAACTAGTACAGAAACACAAATACTGTGGATAATATATTCGCCACAAAAAGCGTACCACAAACATTAATGGCTGACAATGCGTCCATATTTTGTGACGAGCGTATATGTTAATTGTCAAGGAATACAATACTCTATACCATAAACAATCCAATTCAATTGCACAGTAGAATTGTAATACATTAAATATGGGATTGACAGCATCTATTTCAATAAGTTAAGATTGAAAATGTCCTAGCCAGACAATTATTTAGTTGCAAAACAATACGAAAAGCAGTAAATGAGAAAGTGCAAAAAAACTGTCGACTAGTTTTACTATATTGGTTGTAAAATTGAAAAGACAAATTCCACGAACAGTTTACTAAAGATGCGAACCAGAAAGGCCTGGGCTGGACTTGACAAGATGAAAACGATATAGAAGACTAATATTCCTACAAATAATAAGTGTTACACTAGTTCTTATATATGGAATTAGCACCTTGACTTTTACAAAAAGATTGTAGTAGAAAATGAATTGTGTGTGCTCCAGAATTCTAAGAGCGTTTTTTAAAACAGGTCCTGTAGACAGCACCCCCACATGAGAGGGATTCTACGGACACATTCCTCAGATGTCAGCCTTGATCGGAGAGAGACGTGTGAGACCCTTCTATATGCCTATAGATGTAAGCATCAGCGATGTTCTTTTGTGGATGCAAAAAAAGGATGTGGCTTAGTGGGGAAACGGCATAAAACCTACATCATACAATTAGCAAGAAACTCAAAATCCAAATATGTAAACCTACCATGTGTGATGGCGAATATAGCGAGATCGTGTGAGAGAGTCGGGGATGTCATTGCTACAACCACAACTCGATGGGGATTAGAAAGTCCATCTGCATTGATACGTAGACACGTAAGTGAGTATAGCAGTAATACTATAAATACTAATATGTGTGCACGAAAACGTCATGGAAATGATCACGTTTATTCTAAATGATGAACAGACGTAACACCGTTAAACATGGCTTATTGACCAAGTATAAATGTAAGGTAAAAAGGTAAAGGTCGCATAGTCTGGACGCGCACAAGTGTCGTTGCCGACTTCGCGCACACTGCCCATGGCGGTGATTTGCTAGGGCACAGCATATGGAAGGCGGAGCCCATCCCCCTCATTCCGCTGCCTTGAATCTTCCCTGAGTTTTAGTCAGGTACCCATTTACTGCTGGGTGGACAGAGGGAGTTTTCAGACCCGAAAATTCGCATGCCGTGAGTAGGATCGAACCCAGATCGTCCAGCCCAAAGACAAGTGCTATAACAACTCGTCCACAGGCCCTCCCTAAATAGGTACAAGATATATAGAAAACTTGAGGTTGAGAGAGCGAATTTCATAATGCATAAACTACGCCACACAACATTGATATATGGAAAAGGTAATGTTTTTGCTTTGGAGGATTAAGTAAGATAAAGTCAATAATATGAAGTGATCCTAAGTGAGTATAGCAGTGATACTATAAATACTAATATGTGTGCACGAAAACGTCATGGAAATGATCACGTTTATTCTAAATGATGAACAGACGTAACATATCTGGCTTGACTAATATAGTAATTTGCATAGCCGAGCTTTATCACAAACATATCGATTATGAAACAAGATAACAAAATGAATATCTACAGTAACGGGGCACACATTAGGCTAATTCTTTTGTACAAATATCTGTTACAGGACCCGATATATGGTCATCAGTCATACAGATTTCAGACCAACATACAATATATAAACATTAGTACAATATAAATCTGATCGGGTCTATTTTTCTAGGTGATAGAGATGTATAGTCCAAGTTGATACCGTCGCGGGAAGTTAGATGTTGAGTGATCGGTTGGCTTACTTTTCTATTCAATAATGTTTACGATCACAGCCCGATCATAGTTTGCATGCTCTTTTAGAATAGGTTTTCATGAATTCTCGCATCTTTCTGAGCGGTGTTGTACCATGATTTGGTCGATCAGCACAGTCTAGTTTGAAACAGCATGCTCATGAGTCAACGTGTAAACCGAATAGCCGCATCTCATTTTAGATTCTGCAAAT
>OY744521.1:168474729-168484729 GCA_963556195.1 Sepiola atlantica | reverse complement strand
GAAGTTGAAACAGCAAACGGTTCATATCCGAGAGGAGGAACACACACTCATCGCGTAGATCTCAACAAATACAAGCACATACCTAAACAACTTGAAATATGCAGGGGCAACATCAATAAGTATGAAACTAAAATACGAAAAGAAAGCTGGCTAAAAGAATGGACCGACAAATACTGGATGGGAAGTCAGACTGGAA
Organism: Sepiola atlantica; assembly: GCA_963556195.1. Classification (NCBI taxonomy): domain Eukaryota; kingdom Metazoa; phylum Mollusca; class Cephalopoda; order Sepiida; family Sepiolidae; genus Sepiola; species Sepiola atlantica. Next base: position 168,484,533 of record OY744521.1, on the reverse strand, counting down.
ACCCAGATCAAAAGAATTTGAGAAGATGCTAAAACAATAAATAAGATAAAAGAGAACAGGAAACGATTGAAGTGCGGAAATCTGAATGGCATGGAAAGACAATATAAGAAACATGACGAAGTAAAACAAAAGATAACATAAATAGAGACGATATAGATACAAATTGAAACAGCACAAACAGAAAAAGACTTTTGAAAACAGTGCAAGCCGGTTTCATACAAACGTAAACGGAGAAAGAAAAACAACAGAACAAGCGGACCAAAAAGAGACAAAACACTTCCGGAGCAAAATGCAAAATACGTCGCAAATACAATAAAAATGCGAAATGTCTGAAAAACATGAAAGATGAACGACAGGAAATTTAAGTAAAAACAGATACCGACATTAATAAAGAAACGAGTAAGACTACCATGAGAAAAAGTTCAAACTAGAACGCACCAGGTCACAATTGAATGCGGTGTGAGTTGTCCCCCTTTGCAAATTGGCTGTTTGGAGAATTTGGAAGCTAGATGGCTCTGGTTGACAGTCAATTTGCATAGGTGGGGCAATAAGTAGTATAAAAACTGTACTTTTTTTCATTGAGCTTGGAAAGAGCTAGGGGAGAGGAGAGTGAGGCTGCAAGAAGAGACAGTGAAGTAAGCATTGTTCCTGAACTATTGATTACTGATTGGAAGCAGAAAGAGATTAACCACTGTGGTTTGCCAGTTGGACTTTTATTTTATTATTCTTCACGGATTGACCACAAGCTATCTCGGCGAAAATGGGCGAACGAGTAAAATTGAGCAGTGACATCCTGAGGCCGTTTAAGGGAGACGGTGATGTGGTCGCGTGGCTTAATAAGCTGAAGCTGGTTGCAAAGCTGCAGAAGATTGATGATGTAGCGACACTGATTCCGATGTATTTGGAGGGGAATGCGCTAGCAGTCTATCTGGAAATGGGAGAGGACAACCAGGCAGATGCTGAGATGATTGAGAAGAGATTGAGGACGGCCTTTTCAGAGGGTACTTTTGAGGCCTATAATTAACTCAGAAGAGTTACCTGGACTGGAGAAAGTGTGGATGTGTATGCAGCAGAGATAAGGCGACTAGCAGGATTGGCCGAATACACAGGACAGAACATTATAAAGACAGTTAAATTGGCTTTTGTGAGTGGTTTTCCTGACACCATCTCGATGGAACTGCAACGAATGACTGAGATCGAAACCATGGAGGTGGAAGAAATTTTGAGGCATTCCAGGGTGCTGACGAAACATTCTAGTGAACTAGGGGCAATCGCAACCTCTACTGCGAACAGGCTCAATGAAGAGAGGCAGACAGTGAGGAGACCTAAGTTTATTGGAAAATGCTTCAGATGTCAGGGGACCCATCTGATGAGAGACTGTAGTGAACCAGGACCGGGTGTTATCTGTTTCCGGTGTGGCCAGGTTGGGCACATTAGTAGGAATTGCCCTTCACTTCAGGGAAACGAATAAAGGGGTGCTATTGTGCCAGTAGTTGCCCCTTTAATTCTGAAAAGGCGGGTATGAGTTTGCTGCCATAGATAGTGATCACTATCAATGGGAAAAAGGCAAGAGCCCTTGCTGATACCGGATGTACAACAACCCTTGTCACGACGAGTGTTGCAAAGTTTTGGAACGGAACCAGCAATATTAGGGCAGTAGATGGCAGAGAAGTGTCGTGGAGAGACCAATGCCGAGAGTACAGTGAGAACTATACCATTACGACTCCGAGTAATTATGCTGGATAAGCTCGTATCGGGCATTGATGTGTTACTGGGGTTTGATGTTATCAACCTGATGGGAGAAGTTACCATGACTAAAGGCGATGTGATGTTCAGCAAGCCGTATATTACTGGAATGTCAAGAAGCGCGAACAGTAATGATGTCATCCAGCCGACAAAACCCAGGCCATGTCAGATTGAGGATGAGGATTTTCGGGCCCATTTTGATGGTGACAAGTGGACCGTAGAATGGCAATGGGCGGCAAGACCGCCCGTGCTAACAAATCGGGTTAGCTGCTATGAAAGTACGCTAAGAGGAGAGATATGACCGCAGTTTGAGAATGAAGTTTAGAGGTGGATCGACGAAGGGATATTAATACCATGGTCAGGAAAGGTTGAAGGAATTCTGCCACTCATGGCAGTAGTTCAGCCTACCAAGAAGAAAGTCATGCCAGTATTGGACTTCCGGGAGTTGAACAAGTATGTGGCCTGCCACACTAAAAATGGAATCGACGTGTGTGAAGAAGTCATGAGGGAGTGGAGAAAAAGGGAGCAAGTAACCAAAATTGGGGACTTGATAAGAGAATTTGAATTAAAAATAACCGTCACATTGATTTCATCACAGAAAAACAAGGCAGACGTGCTGACTAGAGTAAAAAGACTTGGCTACGGGAGAAAAAAGAGCTGGCCCAGGTGTGTTGTACAGTGGATGGTGAAGAACTTACTATGAAGGAACTACATAAAATGCATCATTATGGAAAGGAAAGGACCTTATATCTGTCCAGAAAAGTGAATCCAAACATCACAATGGAAGATGTTAGGATGTAGTTGAACACTATAGGGAGTGTCAATCCATTGACCCTGCGCCGTCCAGGCATGAAAATGGGGAGCTACATGTAGCGGACAATTGGAAGCGACTGGCTATCGATATCACTCATTATAGCCATCAACCTTATTTAACGATGATTGACTGTGGACCCGGAAGAGTAGCAATATGGCGAGGGATAAAAACCGAAACGGCAGAGGAAGTAAAGAAAGTTGTTGAGGAAGTGTTTATGGAGAGGGGGGCAGTAGACGAGGTCCTAATGGACAATGGTATGTCATTCCGCTCTGAGGTCTTTAGGGAGCTGTGTGAGAAATGGTAGGAACGGTAACTGATGTACTATCTAACAACAGTGTGTCAGTTAATGGAGTGCCACGTCACGTATTAGATATACGGAGAGTTTCATTACCATCAGATGAAGAGGTTGTTGAAGTCCACAAGAAGAACCCGTACGAAGGTCGTAACGCGAACGAAGACGGCCAGCGTGGATGACGGATTATGAAACCGATTATTGATCTTGAAGATCAAGGAAGCATGTTGTTTGAGTTGTCCCCCTTTGCAAATTGGCTGTTTGGAGAATTGTGAAGCTAGATAGCTCTGGTTGACAGTCAATTTGCATAGGTGGGGCAATAAGTAGTATAAAAACTTTACTTTTTGCATTGAGCTTGGAAAGAGCTAGGGGAGAGGAGAGTGAGGCAGAAAGAAGAGACGGTGAAGTAGGAATTGTTCCTGAACTATTGATTACTGATTGGAAGCAGAAAGAGATTTACCACTGTGGTTTGCCAGTTGGACTTTTATTTTATTATTCTTCACGGATTGCCCACATTGAATACATGCATAGTGGTTTATAAAATTCACGCACCTACATGAAAGGATAGCACAGAAACTTAGCGTAATATATCACAAAACAGATGTGCCAAAGGAAGGAGAACTCTAATACAAAAAGATGCCTGAAAAGAAACCATACCAAGACACTACATGCCAATAACCTGTATACCAACAATATGGTACATTTTTACAGTTCAACTGACATAACAAATTTACCACTGAGGAACAAAAAGGATGACGGAAACGAAAAAAAAAGGAACGCGTGATTTGCTATACACAAATCAACATTTTCAGAAAGAGGTAAATAGCAGAGAAAAGAGCGCATTCATAGCATAGATTGACTACATAAAATCCTACGACGGAATTCCTCAACCTTGGATAATGGAATGCTTATAAATATACAAGATACCCGGCAGGATTATTAATCTTATTAAGAAAGCAATGGAAATATGGAAACTAACATTTACAGATGGACTACAACTTCTTACTTAGATATAAATACAGACAGTTAGTTTCGAAGGAGACACACTATCACAACTACGGTTGATTATAGCCATGATTCCACTGAAATACATACTAAAGAAATGTGATCCGGATACAGGTTTACAGGCACAGAACAAAGAATACACCACCTGATGTATATGGACGATTTGAAACTATTTGAAAAAAACAACAATGGAACTGGAAAAGCTGATAAATGCGACTAATACCGTCAACAAGGGCATTCAAATAGAATTCGGAATAGAAAAGTGTGCACAGCTAGAGATAAAAAAGGGAAAACTGGAGACGACAGAGGACATTCAACTGCTCAACCAAGAGGAGATGTGGGTTTAGCTAAAAGGAGAGCTATAAATATTTGGGGGTTCCGGAAGCAGACATCATTAACATCTACAAAAGATTGGAAAAACATACTTGCGAAGAACAAATAAACTCTTAGAAACAATTTATATAGAAGAAATCTAGTAAAAGGTATACACACCTTGTCTGTTTCATTAATAAGATACCCTGGGCCACTTATAGATTGGACTAAAGAAGAACTCAAGAAGAACTCAAGCAACTTGACTAGAGACTAGAAATGAATGCACAACGCACTGCACCCAGAGACGATACGGATAGGAAATTCGTGAAAAGAAACGAAGGAGGAATAGGGAGTGTATGTATAAGAGACTCTGTGGAAGGAACAAAAAAGAGCTGAATAAATACATAACACAGTACACAGAAACCGCAGAAAGAGAGATCGTCCTAATGAGCAATTCAGAAAGCACAGAAACCATAAACAAAAAGAAAAGAACAAAAGGTTGGAAGAAAACCAATTACATAGCCGCTTCATAAAACTTGCAAGAGAATAAACCAACGAAAATAGCACGACATTTTAAAGAAAGGGACGCTTGAACAGAGAAACGTAATATTTACAAAACCCTGCTATTATGGCCAACTACATAAACCCCCAGGAAAATAGTAAATACAGACTATGTGGACAAAGAGGCAAAACAGTAAATTACATAAGTAAATGCAGCAAACTAGCCCGGAAAGAATACAAGACTAGGCATACCTGTGTGGGGAAAGCAGTACACTGGGAACTGTGAAAGCGATTGTATTTCAAACACGGCGACAAATAGTACAAACATACACCAGCGACAGTACTGGAAAATGATCAGCACACAATTCTCTGTGATACAGAGGTACAAACAGATAAGTTCATACAAATAAAAAGATCGGATGTCATAATAATATACAATCAGAAAAAAATCCTACCAAATCGTAGACTTTGCCGTTTCAGCAGACCACAGAGTGAAGATCAAAGAGACAAACAAAGAAGAAAATACACGCAACTTGTCAAAGAACTGAAAGGTATATGGAGCATGAAGAAAGTCTATTATAATAATAATAATAATAATAATAATAATAATAATAATGATGATGATGATGATGATGATGATGATGATGATGATGATGATGATGATGATGATGATGATGATGATGATGATGATGATGATGATGATGATGATGATGATGATGATGATGATGATGATGATGATGATGATGATGATGATGATGATGATGATGATGATGATGATGATGATGATGATGATGATGATGATGATGATGATGATGATGATGATGATGATGATGATGATGATGATGATGATGATGATGATGATGATGATGATGATGATGATGATGATGATGATGATGATGATGATGATGATGATGATGATGATGATGATAATAATAATAATAATAATAATAATAATAATAATAATAATAATAATAATAATAATAATAATAATAATAATAATAATAAAAGAAGCACGAGGAACAGTCCAAAAAACACTGGGAAAAGACTGGAGAAAATGATCAAAACATCTGCAATCTTAAAGACAAATCGTTTACTGCGGAAACAACCCCGCCTTAGCTACGAACGGTAATCAGTCACATGAAAGTTGCAATAGGATGAACAAAGTAACATACGAAAACACCACCGCACTAACCAAGGAACAGAGACTAAAAGAAATAGCTTAAGCTACTCCCCACTGGAAAAAATGATGGCGGCCTCCTCGGCTGACACAACACACAATAGTCGTAGAGGATCACAGGGCAAGTGGAAGACTGCGGAGCGTGCTGGGAACTTGGAGAAGCTTATTACCACCTAAATCCCTGGGGAGAATAATGGTCGTTGCCAGCGATGAATAAATAGTAGGTGTCTTTTGTGATACTGCAAAGTGATTTGCGGGTTTTATTGAAAAAATGTTGAAACGACTGGAAATCTGGGAGGATTGTTGTCGCTCAGATTTGAATGAACACTGCCGATTATTGTCGGTGAGCAATCACTGACGATGACTTGTGTGATAACTTCTAGTGAGTACAAATAATAATTACAGGTGTAACAATATACATTTGGTAAGTAAACTATTAATAATTATTCAGTAATACTATAATTAAATAATGATAAGCATAACACTGTTAATACTTTAAAATAATAAAATATTAAATAATAATAATAATAAAAATAATAATATTAGTATTAATAACAATAATTAATGATTATTATTTATTTAATTTCTTTAGAGATCCTTCAATGAAGATGATTAATAATTCCCAAGCGGATTTCTGTACAAAACAAAGTTATTGAGCGACGCGTGAACGAACGAATGTCGATTACAATAAAAATAATATGTTAAAAAAGGAACCCTTTAATAAAGATGATAATTTATTTCCACGCGGACTTCTGTAAACAACAATGTTATTGAGCGACGTTAGAACGAACGAATGTCGATTGCAATAACCAAAAAATAATAATATATGAAATGAAAAGAAAAAGAGACCACTCAGTGAAGATTGTTATTAATTCCAACGTGTGTTCTGTATAAAACAAATTTATTAAGCGACGTGTGAACGAACTAGTTTCGATGTCAATAACAAGATATGATGATATATTTAAAAAGAGACTCTTTACTGGAAATGCTTATAAATTGCCAGGCGGATTTCTGTATAAAACAAAGTATTTGGCTACTTGTTTTTTATAGTGGATTGCCCACTTTTGAAATTGTTGTAGCTGGTAAGTTATTTGATTTCATTGCAAAGCGCCTTCGTTCATTAAAATAATATGATGTAATAATACTGGTGATAGTAATAATGATAATCATGGTAATTGATTGTGATGATGATAATGATAATAAAAACAATTATCCCAGCCGCGGATCAACTGGCATAAGTGGTTTAGAATCTCCAGCAAGCCCTAGCGAACGCAACATCTCTAAGGATAGCAAATACCTGATAGAATGCAAAGTTGGCATCTGGCAGGGTTTAACTTCATTTGCTTGCCAGGATTGGGTCGTCAGCTTATGATAGCAACTCTCCTAGGGATAATATCTTAATAAAAAAAAACTAGAGAAGGAAAACCTTACACAAACAATTACTTATATTATTTCAAAATGAGTGTTCAAATTTATGAAACCGAAAACGACGTGCGTTGGTCCAGAATGTCAGATACATACCTAACGCCCGGCGGAGGAACGAACGGGGCTTCCCAAGTCGTGATCCAGCGAAATCCTCGAAACATTAACACATAAACTAGAACTAATTGGAATAGTGATGAAATAGTACTTAGAGAGTGATCCCTTTAATATACGATATAGACAGCGAATGCACCACAGCTGGAATGAGCTTGGCCTGTTTTAACTATCAGAAACAAAAACTTGCAGGACAAGCACAGGAAATTTTAAATAATGAATGGTTATGTGCTATTGAAATTGAAGAACTAAAAGGAGAAATTGAGAGAGAAAACTAAGACGAGATTCGTGAGATTAATAAACTTTATGTAGTTAAAGAAAAGTATATGGTAAAAACAACAACAAACTTTGATAGGGTAACTATTGTAACTAATGGTAATCAGGCTGTTTCCACAGATGCAATCGTAAAACATATGATAGAACATGGGATGACAGAAGAAGATATCGATATTTTCAGATTGTTAGACGAGAAGCTTGGAGCTGGCAATTCTGAACAGCCGCCGAACCTGAGATTTGTCAATAGGAAAAGACTTAAAACTGTCACGACTCATTTCATTAGTAAATCATCTTGATCGGTGTTATAAAGTTATTTAAGCTGCTGCTGATACTGTATCACCTCTACTCGGAGTAGAGACACGGGGAAAAAAACTAAGGAATTAGCTCTGGTGGAGGAAACGTATAAATGGTCAGATTAAACTACTTAGAAAGGATTTAAGTAAAGTGCAAACTGTCGAAAATGGCGAACTCATGAGTACGAGCGCTTGTGAAAGACTAATGCGTAAGTTTTACATACACCGAAAATGTTTCAAGTGTGTAATTGAAGAACTAAAACAGCGTATCGTAGCTAAAACTGTCAGAGTTAAACGTTACAGCGACATAATTGAGCAGTATCGATAAAAGAGACTGTTTGAGAAGAACCAGAAACTCCTTTTTGAACAAGTAGAAGGAATTGAAAGAGGGAATGATATTATACATGATGCTGAGAAAGCTAGTGCATTCTGGAAAGGCATTTGGGAAAAGGAAGTATAACATCAAGATTGGGCAGAATAGATGAAAACTATTGGAAGGGAGGTGTCTTTAAGAGAAGAACGACAATTAAATAAAACAGTCACCGTTGAGATGCTGAAGGAGAGGGTTAAAACACTTTGAAATTGGAAAGCACCTGAACCTGAAAGAGTCCTAGGATATTAGTTTAAAAACCTTTCGGTTCTTCACCCACGTCTTGCAGAAATGATAAATAGCTGTTTGACGACAGGTAGTTTCACTAAATGGCTGACAAATGACACTACATTCTTATCATAAAAGATAAAAAAGTTGAAGAGATAGAATTTAGCCCGATCACTTGCCTCTCAGTTATGTGGAAACTTTTCACTAGCATATTGTCTGAAAGTATTTATGCTCATTTTGATCAAAATAATTTTCTGTCTGAGGAACAGAAAAAGCTGCCGAAAAAGATCACAAGGCACCAAAGATCAGCTTCTGATCGATTTAATGATCCTGAGAAAGTGCAAACGAAGAACTACACATCCTACCAATGGAATGGGTAAATTATCTGAAAGCATTTGAGATGGTCCCTCCTTTATAGATATATACATGCCTGGAGATTTTCGGAATAAAACTCAACATTCAAACATCTTTTAAAAATAGCATGAAGAATTAGAAAACGAATTTAACTTAATTAAGTTAAGTGAAAATCAGTAGATTTATTTTCAAAGGCAAGTGTCTTCCTCCTTTGCTTTTAGTTCATTTGTTTGATCACAATAACACCTTTCCTACGTACTGTGAAGGCACTATATTGACTTGAGTAACTACTTCCTACAGTCAACAACTTACTATTCAATGGTGACCTTAACTTAAGGTTTCTAGAAAGAATGAAACCCAACTTGATATCCTAATGAATGTGGGTAAATCATTTATTCCCCACAACAGAATTAATAAAAAATTTAGAGAGTGAGAGGGGCTACACCTACTTAGGAATTCTGGCGGTGGGTAAGATTACAAGCAAGGAAATGAAAAAACAGGTTACAGCTAAGTACAAAAGTTGGGGAGGGATAAATATTAAATCACACTTCCACAATCGAAATAAAATCTATACTGTCAATGCCAGAACAGTAGCTATCATTCGATATACTGCCGGTACATTTGACTGGAATTTAGATAAACTAAAATATTTTGATATCAAAATACGGAAAATGCTTACCATTTTTGGAACTTTTGCAAAAAAATAGATGCAGATTTAGTGTATCTACCTAGAAGGAAAGGTGGTCGAGGTCTACTTTTGTGTTGAAGATGTGAATACAGAAGAAGGTAGACTATATCAATATATTTCTTAAATTAAGTAGATTATTCTTCGTTGAGTGCAAAGAGAGAACATGCTAAACACTGGGATAAAAAAGAATCAAAGGTTACATGTGACATTGT
>OY744521.1:168412229-168469729 GCA_963556195.1 Sepiola atlantica | reverse complement strand
AATAATAATAATAATAATAATAATAATAATAATGATGATGATGATGATGATGATATCGATCATTTCAAGATAAAACGAATGGATCTTTCTATATTCATTCTTCGGAGGGGGTAGGGGGCAAACTTATAGGGCGATCACCGTGCTGGTTGTAGAATTAATAGTAACTCACTGTTTGTGATTTATTTTTGTTATGTTCTTTTCGAAGTACAGGTAGAGGGAAGGTTTAAACAACTTATAAAAAAAAAAACATGGCTGCACTTTTCGTTCGGCTCACCTCTCGAAGGTCGCTCATTATTGTTTTTATCTACTTTATTTACGTTGCGTGATAGTCGAATTGTATGTACAAAATAGAGAAAATGAAACTTTCAATAAGTCCGAGAAACACTGAATTTTATAAATAGTGCGCCAGTTATAATCGAAACGAATTAAACAGATTAGGTTGTTTATATAAACAAAGAGAGGTACTACATGGCCTTTTTGTGTGACTTATTTTAAGAACTGTCTGTGTTAGATTTACGATGTCTTGGATTTACTTCATCTTTTTGTATTGTTTTTACGCCAACAGAGGGCGACATAACAATATTAAATTAAACTCATGTGCTAATAAGTTTAACATATAATTCTGCAAAAATCCCTCCGTAATCATTGATTTTACACTAACAGGCAGAGTGAAAATAATATTTACGATACACCTACCTAACGTTTTAATACACTTAGGTGGATCACGCAACTTCATACATTCGCTTGATTTTATACATGTATAAGTATCTTCATACGTTGAGTACTTATTTAATAAAAACCTCGTTTTCCTAAGATTAGAAGAGAGGATAGCATTATTTATTATAATAGCAACGCAACATGTTAGGTCAACGTACTTACAACGGCAATTCTTCCCATATGTATTGATATTAACTAAATCGTAAAGAAAGCATTTAAACGCAAACAATACAAGTGATCAAAATTCTGTTTAATTTTCTAGATAAGAAGGTATATCTTACTGACTTCTAGGACATAGGTGACAGGAAACCGACCCGAAACACAGGTAGTCTGCTATAGAATCGCATGAATCACATTGTGTATGAACAATCGAATTCTGAGTCAATACTCTGAAAGGGGCAGTGGCAGCAGTCGGGGGTTGGTGCAAAAATGAATTGCTCTCTTTGCGACCCAATCAATACTTATGGTAACAATATGTAATGGGGTAGGGAACGGATTTCTCTGCAGGAACAACGATCCAGAGTCTTGTCTATAGTGAGTCGAATACTGTACTAATTATAGTCACCACCAAGCTCCAGAACACAATAACACACTAACACTCTACACGTCACCCCCCCCCCCGGTGAGAGGTAGAACTTAAATTTATAGGCTTGTAACAACCTCCCACCACCGACTGCTGCCACGGCCCCTTTCAGGGTATTGACTAAGAATTGGATTTTTCCTGCAATTGTTGAAAAGTGCAATTCATCAGTCGATTAACATTAGTTGTTTTAAGTTTTAAATTCAACTATGCTGAGCAGTTCTGTGACATTATTACTAAACATATTAATTATTTGTGGTCTGTTTTACAAAGTATAACAACATAAAAGCAGCAATTCTACAGTATGCGAAGCGAACTTAACCTAAAACGTTGATTAACATTAGTTTAGCGTTTCGTAACGGGTAGAGCTAAAATAAAGCAGTTGGGTCCAAATTCTGTAGGAGTTCTGAACGGTGCGGGGAGGATTATTCTCCTTTATCTATATAAATAAAGCTTACGGATTTTACTTTTTTAAAAACTTAAATACACCTCATTTATTCGGATTCCAATGTCTGCGTTGTTTAGAAAATAATGTGACCTCTACCTTATAAATTATAATACTGTGCTACATAAGAAGAAAACAATTACACCGACGAGAGAGGTAACATGAGGAAGCCAAATATTCGGCAACCTCGACACATCTGCGTCCTCCTCCCAGCAAATATTGATTGACCGCAATCTGCGAAGACATAAAACGTTTGGTGTCGAACGGAATTTATAGCCGCGCCATTTATACAACTTTTAACAATAATGCTATTCTCTATTCGTTTTCTTTTAAGCAAGTTAACCTTCCTTACACTATTAACTCGTGTGTATTTATCTTTTGCTTGCGTCCGCCCATTTATTTTTATTATGTTGATTTTCGTTTTATGATGCTCTCAGATATGTATCATGTCTTGTAAATAACCTTGCATATAAGTTTACCAAAATTATAACAAATAAAAAATGTTCAACACTATTAAAAATTCACTTTTACGACAAAAGATGTTTCTCAACAGAAACAATTTTCAGATAGAAATTATTTTTCCTTTTATTTCCCTGCGTTTAATTCAGATTTTTCTCGGTGATTCGTTTTGCTTTAACCTGAGTATTTTTTTATTTGTCTACTTTATTTCTTCCACAACTTTCTTAAAATATTGCATGCTAAAAAATTTCGTAATCCATTTGTGTCATATATTAAACAAATATATGTCATTCTATAATATAAATCATAATACTTTACTTTAAAGGTATTGGCAATATAATTTTAGTTACAGGGCAGGAGGTGTCATAGAAGTTTAGTGAAAGAGAAAATATTTAAATGATGACAAATTCTTGACTAAACACCACTGTAACCAGCAAACTTTACAATACAATTGCTAACTTTTGAAAGTATTCCGTTATACAAGTTTTAAATTGTTATACAAATATAAATGAGATTAATAGATGTATTATTAGTTTGTAAAATCATGTGTTATCTACACATATTTTTAAAAAGTGTCTCCAGCACATGATTATATTCATAACTCGATGGTTTAACGTACGATGCCGGTTGAAGTAAGGGAAAAGAAACGTTTTTTTCGTAGTAACGTCTTATCTTATTTAATATCAAACATATCGTTCTAGTGTCGACGAGTGGTCTCGGAAATTGTTTCGCGAAATATTATAAACCAACGGCAAATGCAGGCAGAGTAAAATATAATGAAAGAAATAAAGGATTTATAAAATATCTGGCCACCAAAAGCTCTTCACTCGCATCACGTAGAGAATTCAATCGGAAAATAGCATTACGCCGCGGTAAAGAGTATCACATTCGATGCATAATTTAAACAAAGTATCGTAGACGGTTACTCAAACGAAATAGAAGCGCAACCACTATACATTTCATTTGATCCAATTAAACTCGAAATATAAAACATTTTGCCATAGGGTAAGATTTATTTCGCTGGTACTGTAAACATTTATTTGGAGGACATTTCTTTTTACATTTATAGGGATATAAAGCTTAACATCTAACTAAAATGTATAACGATTTTGAAATGCTTGAATAAAGAGTAAAACAAACTTAAAGTATGTAAATTACAATAGATATAGTATGTCAAAGTTTAGCCAATTATTTTGAAATAAACGAAAATATAAGAAATAACAGAAATATTGACAACACTTGAAAAAAACTAGAATTTTGTACCAAAAGTTCCGATGGTGTCACGATTGTGAATCCAATAAATACATTAAAGTCTTCATAAATTAAAATGGAGGTCCAAGCACTAACACATTTTAAAGAATGGAAACACGGCAAATTCGCCACAAAAACTTTGTTACCGACGTTGTATGAACAATTCTGTTAACAATGACAAATATTTTTTGTCGGAAACTGGGAAGCAAAGATTTCTGAAAATGTAAACAATAATAATAAAGGTTTAAATGTAAAACTATGAGTAAAATACATTTTAGAAACTGATCACGGGGAATATATTCTGAAAATAAACATTAATACAAATAATTTTTTAAAAACATTAAAGACACACATTTTAATTTTGCAAGAATTAGAAAACTACTTTAAACTTATGCATAACATGAACCGTTATCACAGAATTTAAATGCGTAATTAATTTTACAGTCTCTTTTAATGTATGAGTAGTTTAATTTATTAGAGAGTTACTGGCTACATAATCAATTTTATTTGAGTCCGTCTGTATTTCGGATACACATAATATTACCAAAATAGAATTTAGCAAGATTACAAGAAGTTATTCTCGGTAAAACTTGGTACATTTACAGAAGAAAAGGTTAGATTAAGTGTCAATGGTTGATTAATTACATGTTAAAAATAATACTTATTTTACAAATTTACTGACTTACTTGTTATGGTAAAAGCCACGCCGCCCATTGTTCGGCAAATCATGTGTAAATCAGTAAATGAATTTGAATTTGTAGTCTATTATATGGACGATATTCTAATGTGAAGTAACACAATTAATAAACTGTATTCAAATATTTGTCTGTGTTCAAACGTATGTATGCAGGTGCACGGCTGCCAATTTAGTAAACACATATGTCAATTAAATGATCGAATTAGTATTAAATATTAGTAACAATGTTACTTGTACGGTATGAGCAACTAGAGAATGTTATCATCATGGAGTCAGTTCCGAGTATTCACTGTGAATCCTGAGTCGGTCATGGAAATGACTGAAAGTGTGTGAAAGCCGTAAATAACATGTGTAAAAGGCAGATGACACCACATATATGAAACGTTAGGTAAATATTAGGGTAGACAAATGTATTTTCTTCAAAAGAAAAAGTTATAAATAAACTTTCACCAAAACATAAGATGAAAAGTAGGTGGCTTTTAAATCATAAACTACTTCTGACATTTTCTAGAATAACTCGGAATTATCCAATCAATACTCAGAACTGACTCCATAAGAAAGGAAATCCATTTAATGCCTATTCCTTGCAATTATCCTATACAAATTGTCGACTAACGAAACTCTAACAAATCGAATACAATTACGACGGATATTGTCACAGAGTAATCGTTTTAATGAATCGTAAATTATATATGAAAAGTGACAATGTTTATGTCCAGTGTTCTTTTCAATAAGCTACTAAACGGAAAACAAATGAAATTGGTTGGAAGACCGTCGAAGATGATCTTTAGAACTGACTTGTGTATCTCTCTTTAGACATAGTAGTAACAGCAAATATTACTCAATATGAGATTGTGACAGTACTAACCAGTAAAGAGGAAACGTATAGATAAATAGAAAAGCAGACATTGGTATAAAGAAAATCGGATTTTTTAAAATAAAATAGAAACATGAATAAAATGCATGAAAAATGTATATGAGGTTGAGTTCGTCTTACAAACTTATCATAAATGTATGTAATCAATATATGCATATCTATTCTGTAAACAGTTTTAAAAATATGTATTACTATATTACCAGTGTATACTTTTAGAATTAATTATTTCCCGTGGAAAATAAATGGGAGATGCCGATAATCTACCGACAGTCATAACACGTTTTAAGAACGCACATTAAGACACATAATCTTCTTCGGAAGAAATAAAATCCATTGTTTAAAATACTAAAGAATTAATAAGATCTGAAAACTGGAATCTCAAAGAGACAACCGTAGAAGCTAAATTGGTGGAATGCTTATTAAGTTTTGAAAACATATTTGTGGTGACAGTTTTTTTCCAATCTGTAACGATCTCTCCATGTATAAAGAACTAGCACTTTTCCAAATATGTATACAATCAGTTACTAAAACAGTTTTATTTATGATGCACTAGAATATCTCATAGTAAAGACCATCTGAGAAGCTGCGTACAATTTCAAATTATATAATGTTAACCCTTGACAAAAATAGAAGGCCATTGTCTTTATTACGTGTTGAAAAAACGGGCCAAAAAAAAGTAATTTTATTTCATAGTGATAATTGTTCGTTTAAAAAAGAGCCCATAATTTGGGAAATTAACGAACCCCAGATAACAAAGAAAATAACTATTATTGATAAAATTGTTTTACATATTTGGTATGTAACAAACAATACTCACTGATAATAGAACACAGTACACTGCCTCTTTGAAGATTTTGAGAGAGCCGAAGAATTTAACAGAACAACACCCTGGTACACCACAAAGCAGAACAGACAAGAATAAGAAGCTTAACACAATCAAGAAGCGTGGTTACAGAAACATAAACGAGTAAACAGTTGTTGAATACATATACGAAAACTATAAACCAGATATTGATTTCCACCGCTATATATAATATCTACATGTGAATTACTTACTAATGTTGATTAAATTCTGCTAATACGCTCGTAGATACTTAATTTATAGTCTAAGAAAAGTTTGTATATTTTAATGTTTTCATTTTTAGCTTCATATGAATACCGTTGACGCAAACGATATTTCTACTTAACCGAATAATAACCTGTTAATTATTTAATTATGTATTGTTTCTAGTTGTCTAATGCAAACACAGACCCCATGTTATAAATAAAGAACTGTAAAAGATGTTATATACTTACATGTATACATAAAAAGAGGAATATACATTTGTCATAGTGCATGTATTCATACAGATTCCCTGTTCACAATCCGATGAGATTATGTCCAATGGTACTTGAGTACATGAATACACAAACGTGTGTACTATTCATCTCATTATTTTTTTTACATATTATATTTATATGATTGTAAAAGGTTTCACATAGATTCACAGTAAACAACTCCTGAAAATATATATTAATCAAGTACACGCACACATATAGATTACAATTGATAAAGACGACCTAAAAATAATTAATAACTGAGTGCATACGTTTATTGCATACGCATAACAAATAAACCATTGTATATTCACATTAGTGCCAAAGATAACAATAACTTCCGCCAAGTGATTTTTTTAGAATACGGTAACATAGCTTTGTGGAAAATTGAACATGGTCAGTGGGCGTAATACACAACGCTTAAATACAATAACTATTCAACCAATAATAGTAAGGGGACTAGAATAAATCGAGGAACACATTTCAGAAAATATAAAAACTCTTTTAGACAACAATAAAAAAAAAACAGACAGGAAGACTATCCACTTCGACTGATGCTTCTGTTACTCTTTAAACCAAAACATCACAATTATTCTAGCACTGGGTTACAGCGATATCAATATTAGTATCGGTTAGTTGAAGATTATGCCTAAATAGTAAAATGAAAACAAATCATTAAATAAGAAAACAATACCAACAAATAGTGGATTAATGAGATGTTCCTTTTCACATAAATATGAGAATTAGTTAGCCAAGGATACGTCAAGTTGGCGAACATATTCATTATACAAGCAGGTTTGAGGTTTACTTTTTATATGTAATTTTATTTACTGTCAATGTAAGTTCTATAAACGACGCAACTTCATGAAAATATATTTCTCATTGTTTCCTCTATCAATGTGTCTTTTCCTCAGTTTTTTTATGAATTGTACATACATACACATGTAACAGATATAAGGAAACTGAAGAAAATACACATACATAGAGTCATTTCACCCATCTCCGATCTGACATTAAGTAAACTCATAGCCGATATCATCACATATTTACTCTCTGAAATATAAATGCCGACTGTGTTTAGCGTATTCCCCGTTGTTTCGTACGATTTTGTGTTTGTGAGTGTACATTGAAGACATCGTCTATTTCGACAGATTATTAGTATCGATTACATACTCACACTCTACAAATGTATGTACATTACCACGAAAAGAGTATAAGAAATAAAACGTAATTATAAACACAAACAAATAACGTGAAACTCTACATTAAATTTCGCCGGCTGAAAGTCTTTTTAGCCGTATGAAAACACGAGTAATATTTAGATAAAAAAGAAGTCTAAAAATCAATATGAGCCAGTACATAAGGCCAGCAAAAAATAAAGTCACGAAACATAACCATACACTAAAATTAAGGCAAACATACGACCACTTTTACAAGGACTCATTCTTTACTGGGTTCTACAAAATAAAAAAAAGTGTGTTTATCAGAAATTAGACATTCAAAGTGAACAATGTCGACATATCATATTCCATACCGTGTTACTCCGTGTATATATATATATATATATATATATATATATATATATATATATATGTATGTGTATATATATATGTATATATGAATATATATATATGTGTATATATGTATATATGTATGTGTATATATATATGTGTGTATATATATGTATATATGTATGTGTATATATATATATATATGTGTGTATATATATGTATATATGTATGTGTATATATGTGTATATGTATGTGTATATATATGTGTATATATAAATATATATATATTTATATATATATATAAATATATATATATACATGTATATATTTATATATATGTATATGTATATAAATATATATATATATATATATTTATACATATATATATATATATAAATATATATATATATATTTATTTATACATATATATATATACATATTTATACATACATATATATGTGTATATATATATAGATATTTATACATACATATATATGTGTATATATATATATATATATATATATATATATATATATATATATATATATATATATATATATATATATATATCCAGATTAACCCATAGTGGCAGGATGGTGTCGACAATAGACTATAAAGTCGACACCGTTGCCTAACCAAAATCAACCGCTTTACGCACCGCCCATAGCACGTCTGTCAAGAGCCTGCATTTGCGACTGACTTATTTTATGTGATTAAATATTTTAAATACATTTTTATGACTTCTATTCATGCCTTATGTTCTTATTTATTTATTGTTATTACTATAATATAACAATATTTTAATAGGTTAAACAGAAATCATTGTGGGTTGATTAGAGACAACGCCTTTGCTAAACTATGAAGTAATTGTCGGAGATTACATTGTCTACGATTAAAGGTAGGATCTAAAGAAAACAAACATAATATCTGTTGATAAAATACTACAACACGATGTTATATTTTATTTCAAATATACATACCACAGATCGTATATCGATTCCCGCAGTTTTACAAAATCATCGTGCTGGTTATGCAATTTTATTTAAAACTAGCTGCCCTGTGTCCCACCCTTTCCCGACAAAGTAAATTTATTCAAGAAATTACGCGCCCAACTTTGCCTTGAAAGATGAAGCGCGAAAACAGATCCCAAAATGTTTAAATCAGATGCCCAGAATTTTCTGTCATTTTTGGCTGATGGCATCTTTTATTAGCCATAGTATGATCAACAATACCATGTTTTTTGAGAAGCCGAAACGAGTATCCCTGTAGCTACCAATCGTGTTCACATGACTTCGCGTGTGTGTACCTATCTATGGTGGTAACTTTAACAGGAGAAAATTCAGTCTTAATCAAACCTACCTATAGTATATCTAAACCATCCCTCCTAATTCAAAAATCTGTAGTTTATGCATTGTATAAGAAAAACAAAAAGCTGTCCCTTAATTTTTAGGGCGAAGCATAATAAATCAGTTTGGCTTAATTAGTTTATTTTTTAACTCAAAGTGCTTCCTATGTTCTCCTAGACTTATCAGCTTTAGAAAGTTCTACTGGTTGACTTGCTGATGTTTAAGTTGTGCTCATGTTTCAGACGTATGTGTGATATTCTATATTACGCAGAGGTATTAATATAATGGTTGTGTACTGTATTTTCCTGTTAAAGTATTGTTATAATTGCGGATGCTATAAATATGAAGCTCTCAAGTACCTATTGTTGTTATGTACCACGCTTAAACTGCTTATAACTGTTTTGGCAAATTTGTGTATTTTAAATAAACAACACTATGCTGCCTCATTATATCCCATAAGCTAAATAAAACAATATTTATTTACATTTGTAAAATTAGTGTTAAAAAAAGAAAAAGAAGCTAAATTCGATTAGTGAAAAAAGAATCCCCTGCTCTCAATACTTTATACAGTATTGTTAGTAATGTACCGTATAATTCTTACAAGCGTGGAATTTAGTAAAAAAAGAGTCTATAGATGTTAATAAGTGGTTATCTGTATTGTTTTAGTATACAGAAAACAATGAACGACTTTTTAAGCGAGTGTCTATTTTGTTTTAAAAACAAAACATTATTTTAAAGTTATAAACTGTCACACAGAATAATAAAGTGTGAGCCATTTAACTTCTAGTCTGCATTATCTACATTCTACGATCTTTAGTAAATAGAATTTCAAGTGTAGCAGCAAGTCCTGGGAACATATAACAGAAAGAACTGTTGAAAATAAGTCACACAGTATCCACTATGACTATGCAAATATTGACAGCTACCTACTTAGAAAACCGAAGTGTTAAATCTGGCATAGAGATATGGTTCAAAATAGAAGGGAATTAGAACCCTAGTTTAAGTCAGTGCCCTTAATGAATCCGGTTCAAACAGAGATAAGAGGGTGATGATAATCAAATAGCAAAGTCTTATATACAGCATGAAAAGAAACTGAATCTTTAAAAAAAATCTCAGTAATTCCAGTCATCCTAAGAACAACTGTGCACAAAGAAGTCTAAATATCCATATGAGCCAGTACATACGACCACTTCTCAATCTAGTGGGAGCTTTGAATAATTATTTATAAATGATATTTGAAAATAAACCCATATAACTATATATATATATATATATATATATATATATTTATATATACATATATGTGGGTGTGTTGTTGTTGCATGTTACATAATGGAACTCCCTGTTGTATTTGTGACTTTTACAGCGGTATGTCGGTTTAAGCAAGGGTAGTATCATGCAAGTAGTAGTATTGCTATAGATATTTATGTTATTATTATAACTATTACTATTATTATAATTATTATTATTGTAATTATTACTATAGTGATTATTATTGACCTATTATTATTATTATTATAATAATTATTATTATTATTGATACACCTAATATCGTTATTATTATCACTATTATGTCTATAATTATTATTATGATCATTATTACGATTATTACTATTTCTGTCTTTATTATTACAACTATTAATCTTACTATTATATGTACTATTATTTGTACTATTATTTGTACTATCACTTCTCGTATTAGTTTACCATTGTTGTCATAATTATCACTACTTTTATTATTTTAAATAATATTCTTATTACTATTCTTATGATTACTATTTTCAGTATTTTTATTTGTATTACTACTGTTACTACTAGTATCACTATAGTCACGATCATTATAACTATTATTAATACTATTAGTGCAGCAACATTAAAAACGACAACTTTGCGCCTTGATTTATACCTGTGATATCATAACCAATTTCTGTTAAAGTCTGCCCCATATTAAACACATTTAAGAGGGCTTATACATCATTCATTAATCTTTTAATTAAGACTTGATTTATTTATTTTCTTAGTTTATTGAGATTCTGGCCATCATACAAAATTATACCTATTAACGTGTGCATTAATTAGTTCACACACTTATCCAGTGTTAGTCGTTTAAAGTGGCAACGGCTAAAACTTATATTGTCTCGTTTATTTAATAAACCGCTTTCACCAGGGAACATAACAATGGTCAACCTTTCACTAAGGCAGAGAAAAACAGTTGGGTTGTATAGTGTTATTAGCGATAACCTTTTTAAAATGCTCAATTTTTCTACAGGAACTATATTTTAAACTTTAAGAGATGTAATCTATATTGATAGCGAAGTGCCTATTAGGTGGTTTATTAAATGAAAATTAGGGGTTAGTGTACTTGGCCTTGAATCAGTACTTGTACCCCCTATGTACTTTTGAGAGTCCAACGTTTACTCATTGAGCAAACATTCACCGGTAACATGAATTGGAATAAATACATAAAAAACATTGCTAAGGCTGCTGCGAAGAAAGTAAGCCCTTTCTACCGTGCTAGACAACTTCTCACGTCTGACAGTATCCTTTATCTATACAAAGCCACCATCCGCCCATGCATGCATTATTCTTCTCATATCTGGGCTGGTGAACCTTCCACTAGTCTCTCCAAATTAGACAAAGTAAGAAAAGGGTGTTTAACCTGATAGGTCTCTCACTATCTACTCAGCTCTAGCCACTGTCCCGTCGCCGCAATGTTGCATCCTTGTGCTTCTTTTACAAGTACTTCAATGGAATGTGCTCCGATGAACTTGCTGTTCTAGTGCCCCTTATACGTAAATGCACTCAACAAACCCAAAATTAACTACACCCCATTCAGTCACTGTAGAGGTCCGCAGATGCCGGAGAGCCTTCTGACTCCAATAGTCTATTTGCTAGAGCTGCCTATTTGAAAACCTCTTTCTCCCTATTTCTCCGAGTTTACCTACATGCAAACTTATAAAACTAATGTGAACAAGCATCTCTCTACACATCTCCCAATTTAGGATGACCTCCTCACCTTTCACAATAATTTTCAGTAGCCCTTACGTCTACAGTGGCAACTTGTGGTGTTTAGGTTGAATTAAGTTTTTAAAAACTACCCACCGTCATGTTAGCAATTAATGTAGCTTTAATCTCTTTATTACAGAATAAAACATTTTCACTTCACATTTTGGTGATGTGGAGATAAACAACAAAATGATAGATGTCATACTGTTATTTGATATATTCCAATGTGGAGAAACTCTAATCTGTATGAAGATAGTCAATCTGTTTAATTATTAAAGAAACAACAAAACCATTATTATATGGTCTATTCGATATTCGAAGTCGAGAAATCTGATTTTTATTAGAGACAGCAAAAAGAGTTAATGAAGATTTAAAAAACTGATCCATTTTTTTGTTATTAGAAAGATGATGGCAAATGTAATACTTATCACCATGATGATCATCATCATGATGACCACCACTACTTACAACAGAAACAACAACACTACTAAATTGGTTTTAGAAATAATACACATATATATTTAAGTATGACCAGAAAATCTTTGTCACTCATTATAAAGTTTAATTTTATAAAACAATTTCAAAGTAATATAACGTTTTCCTATGTGTAAATGTAACCGAAAAAATAATTAAACACTTTTAATTTTAGATTTTTTCATTAAATTACTTTAATTAATATTACTACTTGTAATAATAATAATAATAATAATAATAATAATAATAATAATAATAATAATAATAATAATAATAATAATAATAATAATATCATTAAAACTATTGCGTATTTTTAATAAATAAGCGATTAAAATTATAGATAAATCGTACATAATATGAAATTATTTGACACTTTTTGTAAAATATATATGCATATGAAGTATAACTGTGTCAGGTTTCGTGCGATTTTCTGTCAGTATTTATAAGTATTTGGAAATATTCTGTTGTATCATTGAATTTCAATTCATATACATAGATATCAGTCGAGTATGCGTCTTCGACAATCAGTTTGACAGAGGGTGGCTGATGTAGTTTTTTCTGGTCCAACCTTCCAAACTTTACTTTCTCTCTTTGTTTCTGGCCAATCGCCTGTAGCGCCCCAACAGGTACGCTGTAAAAGTGTGCTATCTATTGTGCTCTGTCTTACTATACCCCTTTCTCCCGGCTTGTACCACATATTCCTGCAGTGTGAAAGAGGTGGGAATCTGTTGTATTATTTAATTAAGTAAACATAAAGGTGTTTTTATATGAATATAGTTCAGTAAAATGAAAACGACTTTTACATTTATATATATATATCTTCTATATAGAATAGTCTGTTTTTCTCCTGTAACTTTGAGTTGAGTAAGAAAATAACCTCATGCCCCAATTATTAAATTATCAACTCGAAAATCTACCCGGTTTGCTCTCTGTGTTCTTAAATAATATAAAGTTACTACAAATCTGTTCCATAATTATTACATTTACTCCGACAAAACTTACTCGCACAAAGATAACTTAGAAAGAGGGGATAACTCGCTCATTTACCCACTCTAATTTATTGACTCATCCTTCCACCCACGACACCGTGTTATTTTTTATATAGGCAAACATTTAACAGATTACCGGTAAATTTCAGAATGACAGATAGTATTCGCTTATTCTTACTACAGTTTATTACTCCATTAAAATACAAAGAAATTGTTTAAAAACGAACACAGAGGCAAGCATAATCCATTCTGACAAGATAGCCTCAAAAATAAATACATCGTGAGGTTTTTTCCACGTTTTAAAATAAATTTAGACTAATGATTATTTAATTCGTCCAATACTTATTCTGATGCTTTCTTATTTCATTTAAGAAAATACTATACCGTTGACTTTCTTCCTTTTATTGCAATCCATGCACATAATTATTTCTTGATCTTTTAACGATTTAAACCAGTGACGGGGTAATATGGGCCACTTAGCAATGACCGAGCGCATCATTCTGATAAAAAGAAATATAAAAACGACACAGCAGATTTGTGACAAATAAGCAATAACCCTTTTACTATTCAAAACTTTATTTAGAAGTTGGAGGTATTACTGTCTCGATTTCTTAAGATTTCGGCAAATTTATTTTCATACAACTAAAGATTCTACTTATATGTGTGAACATTAAACATATTTCGGAAGATTGAAACATAATTTATTAAAATACATTCACAGTAAATATTTAAAATTAAGCCGTCATAGTTAACCCGCAAGAAAAGTTTTACAGTTTAGAGTGAAGTAGATTTCAGCATTATTTTACAAACTGTTCTATATCGACAAAACTGTCAGCGGAATTGTCTGTGTTTTTACTTTTATTTTTATGTTAAAACAAATACCTGCTAGCTACACTATAAAATTACCTTTACTACTGACCTGTAAACGTTTACCCTTCTGAGTGTGTTTGCTTAGCTTTTTTTAATATAACATTTCGAAGACATACATACCTTCAAAGACAGTAAAACATCCGAAATGGCCGATCTATGAATTACTATTGGTGCTTCCTTCATTTAACACAGTTAAAATTGAATAAGTGCTACTAGCAACACCTCCGGAGTTATTGGTGGGGGAGTGGCATCCATGTGTAGTATGGTTAACAGAATATACAAAAACAAAGAAATAGTTTTCCTCACTTCATAGAAGTGTAGGAAAAAAACGTTTTCCTCCCTTCCGACAAAAACAACACGATACGGAAATGCTAGAATTATATCAAAGCGATTTCATGTGAATATTCAAAACATTTACGAAGATTGAAAGACCATTTATTTAAATACATTTACAGTAAGTGTTTACTATCACACTGTAATAGTTTCAACACAAAAAACACTAATGCAGTTTGACAATTCTAGCGATTTTATTTGTTTTCAATTTTGACAAATAAGATCATCGACAAAGGCAGACCATCACAGACCGTTCCATATAAATGGGGGTAAAAGTGTTCATCCTCAATAATATCTCAGCAATAACACTGCGTTCCCCTAAGTCTGGCTGGTAACACCTACGGACTAGTCGTACAATATCATCACTAAGGATATGTCACCGCTGACTAGCCCTGCTAACTTGATTAATCGATACCGCATCCGACTGAAGGGTAATAATACACTTCTCCCTAGACACACCCGAACAGCACAGGATTAGATACAACGTGGGCGATCGTGTCTGGATGAAGACCCGAATAGAGCGTTCACTTATACACGTGGACGCGTTCCGGGTGTGAACAGTCCACAGAACCATGCTTATCGATGGGATGACCCGCAATCTAAGGGATCTGCGCCCCGTCATTGGCCTGGATGGTTACGACGAACTCTCA
Organism: Sepiola atlantica; assembly: GCA_963556195.1. Classification (NCBI taxonomy): domain Eukaryota; kingdom Metazoa; phylum Mollusca; class Cephalopoda; order Sepiida; family Sepiolidae; genus Sepiola; species Sepiola atlantica. Next base: position 168,454,207 of record OY744521.1, on the reverse strand, counting down.
CCAAAAGTACAAGGCTGAGTACCTTCACGAAGCTGGGGGTAATCCCCTGGAGATAGACGACGCGTATGCAGCAGATGGCACTTCTACAGAATCGTAGGGAGAGGAAGTAACATTACCACGGAGAAACGCTAGATGCAGAAGACCCGACCCGGAGTGTCGTCTATGTGATCATCAGATCATGGGGGAGTAACGAGGTTAAAAGGGACAACTCCCAGACCGTTGACGTTTAGCAAGCTACTCTTCGTCGTTCGAAGAGACAGTGGGCGGCGTGCTGTGTTTGCAAGCAAGACTGGACGCTTAAATAAAGTATAGATTAAAGTAAATTAAAATAAGTGAGTCATAAGGCTTGTCTCGAACAAAACGAGACTCGTAACGTTGCAAATTTGGCACAAGGTCAGAAGTAATATAAAAGTGACAGTGTAAACCGCTAGGGGGTTGTCTCTTCTTTTTTTTCCTTTTGGGACAGAAAAGAGGCGCGTATTTTGAGTGGCTAATACACTGCGGTATTGAATACGATAGGGGCTTGTTCACACACACACATACATATATATATATATATATATATATATATATATATATATACATATACATTATATATATATATATATATATATATACATATATATATATATATATATATATATATATATAAATACATTTTTCGTGGTACAAAATTTAATTACAGAAAGGGATGCAGACGTTTGTGACATTTTTGGGGTGGAATGAAATTGAAAAAGTATTTAAACGAGGGTAAATAATTGTTTAAAATTCATCAATATATTGGGCTGGTTTTCGTCCACACTCATCAGAGTTTCTACGTGGAAATAAATCAAGCAAATACGACTAAAAACTTAAAGAAGTAGAATGAACACCAGTGACAAGTTTAGGAGAAAACAGGAAAAAAATGGGGGTGAGGGTCACAAGTTTATCACATTCAGTCCTAGACGCCACTCCTTTTGTTTACAAAGGGAGGGTTTGACTGACTTAATATATATATATATATATATATATATATATATATATATATATATATATATATATATATATATATATATATATAGCTTCCAGGAAGAATGTGATCTACTTATGAAAGAAAGCCAGTCACTAGTGTAAGTTGACGCACATTCGGCGCTATTTATAAGATGGTCAGCAATAGCTGACCCGGATATGTTGACTAAATTATGTAAATTATTTAGTCGGCCCCGGCGTATTGCAGGGGGTATGTTTTTTTTATTCTGGATTCAAACTTTTGCACTGTTCTTCCCACGTATACGGCATCGCACCGACATTTAAATTGATAAATAATATTACTGATATGTTGGGGTTGGAAGGCATCCTTATGAATAGATTTGAGCAAAGGTCGAGCAGAAAAAAAACAATTCTATGATAAGATACCTGGTAACACCGATTCACAGCTACATAAATTTGGTTAGCAAATTTTATGCTAATATTATCCAACCAAGGTAATCCTAGGAGGACCAACAAGTTTAGGTTTATAAAAGTGAGTGATCTTAGTAACGATATTAGAATTAACAATATTAGGAGGGTAACCATTTTCAACGAGCACCTCTTTGATAAATTTAATCTCCGAATCAATCAGGGATTCAGAGCAAATTTTTAAAGCACGATGAAACAAACATTTAATCAGATTTATTTTTCTTTGTATGGGACAAAAAGAGTCCCAGTTGCAATATAAACCAGTAAATGTAGGTTTGCGGTAAACAGATGTAAGAAACAATGAATCAGATTTATGCACTAGTATATTCAGAAAAAGAAAGGATGAAGTCGTGTTCCCTCTCACAAGTGAACTGTAAAACGAGGTGTAATTGATTGAGTGCATTAAGGAATAATATGGAAACTGACAACTTGCTAAACACGCAAGATGTATCATCTACGTATCGGAAATAAGTAAGTGGTTTATTGATACGGGCCAAAAGATTATGCTCGTGAAAACCTAGGAAGATATAGGCCAACGCAGGACCAAGGGGTGACCCCATAGAAATGCCGTCGATTTGCTGATACATAACATTATCAAAACTGAATTCGACAGGCATGGTAGCAAACCACATCTTCTACGAAGACCTCCTAAGAGATAGTAAGACCACATGAGAAACCACGATATAGTACACTAGCACACATATCTATGGGTTCTCGTAAGGGAACGCATGTAAATAAACTGCTGATGTCGAAAGAACACATAAACTTATTCTCAGTAGAAAAAGAGCAATTGCGTATAAATTCAGCAAAAGTGAATGAATCTTAAATACAGTTGGCTGAATATACTTCAACCACAGGTTGAAGCAATTCAGCCAACCATTTAGGTAACTTGTTCTGAACCGACCCGACCATAGAGAGAATCGTCTTACGGGTATATTTTTCTTATGTGTTTTTGGTAGGCCGTAAAGACGTGGTCTTATATACCCTATTGGTCGGATTATGTCGTATATTTTCCCAGGAAGAACACCTTTCTTAACCAATTTAAGTACTCCATTTTGTTAATTATGTTCAATGGAAAGGATCTTGTCATGCGTATTAACAGGTCCTAGTCTTTTAAATGTATCCGCGTCATCTAAGATCACCATCATTTTTGCAATATAATCGGCATAATCTAGAATAACTACTCCCGAACCCTTATCTGGTTTAGTAATGCTAAGTTACTGATTTGACCGCAGAGATTTGATGGCAAGACTGTGCTCATTTTGCCAATTGAAACAAGAGCAGACAAGGGGAGTGCCTGCATAAGCAAGATCATTAAGTCTCATTTCAACGCCAAGGGATGGTCGACTGAAGACAAGGACAGTTTCGAAATTTGTGAAAATAAAACTTCAAATTCCGAAAAGATGTCCTCACGTTTGATGGATACGGGTGGAATACAGAATTCCAAGCCATGAGACAATGCACATTGCTTAGTGTCCGTCAATTGGTATGTTGAAAGATTAAGGATATTTTTTATGTTAGTCATGGAACGACCAAATCTCTTCAGAATAAGAAACCGAAGTTTTTTTATAATGATTGTAATTAGACAAAGTAAAGCCACGTTGATCAAGTGAAGAAATATAGATGGAGAAACGGATGTAATCAGAGAAAGATAAGTTGTGTTTACAAAATGTCCATAGTGAACAAAAATGTCTTAAAATTTCGCCAATGGAAGAGGACAACTTATAAATTTCATCCCGTAAATATATCTCCTCAATTTTGTGGCTGCGAACTAATTTCGCCTTAGTAATGCGAAAACTTATATATGCAGAGCAAACTCGATTAGTTAAACATAAATTTAGAAAAGTAGTTTTAGATGGAGTTAAACGACTTGTCACTCTGAATCTCACTGGTTGAATTTCTTAATAGAAATAGAAGGGTACCGCGTCCTAAAATATTTAAATACATTTTTCACGGACAAAATGTAATTACAGCAAGGAATACAGACATTTGTGACATTTTCTTTGTTGAATTAAATTGAAAAAGTATAAAAACGAGAGGAAATTATTTTTTAAAAATCATGAATATACTGATCCGGCTCTCGTGCACACTCATCAGAGTATCTATGTGGAAATAATTCAAGCAAATACAGCTAAAAACGTAAACAAGTAGAATGAAAACCTGTACAAGTTTAGGAGAAAAAAGAAAACATGGGATGGGGAGGGTCACAAGTTTATCACATTCAGTCCTAGAAGCCACTCCTTTTGTTTGACTGATTTAATATATATAGCTTCCAGGACGTTGAGGTTGAATAAAGAATCTGATCTACTTATGACAGAAATGCAGTTACTAGTGTAAGTCGACGCACATTTGGCGTTATTTATAAGATGGTGATCAATAGCTGACCCGGATATGTTGACTAAATTATTTAAATTATTTAGTCAGTCCCGGCCTATTGCAGGGGGGATGTGTTGTTTTATTCTGGATTCAAACCTTTGCATTGTGCTTCCCACGTATACGGCATCGCACCGACATTGATAAAGAATATTACTGATATGTTGGGATGCGGGAACATCCTTATGAATAGATTTGAGCAAAGGTCAATCATATATATATATATATATATATATATATATATATATATATATATATATATATATATATGAAGTTAAATGAAAGAAGAGGGATAAACATGTACGAATGAAAACTCTATATCAACTTCGATTATTCAATGAAAGGTGTACTCGGTAAAAACTTTTGATCATTCTTTCCTTAAGCCAAGGCTTTTCAAAGATTAAAATGTTATCATCAGAGGAATTACATAAATAGGTAAGTTGGCAGTGGAAAAGCCAAAATTCAAAATTTGAATCAATATTAAGTAATAGAGAGTAAAAGTGTGCGTGTAAAAGATATGGGGCTGTCCAGTTGGTAAATGTCCGTTGGTAAGGTGTCTAGCGAAAATAGATTTAAATATGGAAAAGAAGAGTTTTCGTGAAGACAGGGTTGAAAAAGTTCAATAATGAAGTAAATACAATAGAAAGATGTTTAGTCTAATCATAGGTAGAACGCACTCATTCTCCATTACTTGATATTTTTTCAAATTTGAATTTCATACTATTGATAATGGCCGAACTACCACAGTTTACTTCATTTTTCAGCTGACAATAATTCCAGTCTGATTAAGCGTTTGTCTCCAGATGCTCTTAGTCTTCTTATGCGGTGAATCAATAGTAAAATAAACTTGTACAGCTTGTAACGATATCTATCAGCAATTTATATAACATATATTAGTGATATCTTAAATTATCTTCATCAAAGTGTATACTATGAAGAGTACAATCGATTAATCGGAATCAGTAATAGAGAAACGCTTTTTAGAGTATTAGAATCGGAAATAAATAAGCCTAATTCAGGATTAAAAAAAGGGTTCTATCTATTTTTTTCTGTTTACAACGTAATTTACCATTGTTTGTACTAATGATATAATAATACATGTTTATTTATTTTAAACTACCAGTACAGCTAAAGTCCATAGATCATTTTAACAGATTTTGATAAAAATGGCTCTGGTTACAATGCCACTGAAAAATTACAGGAGTAGATAAATAGGCAAAAATCGCACATATGAAAACATATGATAGGTATTAACAGCCCATCACGAGAAGAAAGTTCAACCTACCACACATCCTTACCCCACGTTACAACAGACGCCACCAGCACAGTAATAAGAAATAGCAAACACTTGTACATCTAAGATTAAACACAACAACAACAAAATTAATGTTTTGCCTTCAATAATTGGCGTGCTTTCTAAATTTACATCTAATGGGAAAGGATACATTTCAAATGGGTATTATTAGCTTGAGAACAACATAGTAAATAGTTATTAAAGTATTTATTTAAACATTAGGTAAGTAAGCCCATATTTCCAATTAAGGAAATTGACCAGCCCTCTTCCCGTGAAAAAAACTTTAAAAAACCGAAGCTATCTGTTTGAAGGAAACATAATACATTTTTAAATATTTATTCTAAAGTAGTGGGAGTTAGCGTTCATTTGAACCGCAGGAAAGTGATCTTACCGCATCTATAAAAAAACACTTAGAGAAATGAATGTTAGTTGCTTGAAAAAAAAAAAACAGACAAAATACTTGTATTATTTGGATTATTAAAAGTATTGTTTTCATCTTTGATGCTACTTTCACAACATTAACCTCGGCGTAACCTTCGATGCGTATTGTAAAACACGGAAATCTGTATGCATAACTTGGAAACGTGTACGGAATTTCGATCAAACCTCTTATTTAATTCATAGGGGTAAAGTTACTTCGTTTGCTTAGCTATAAACGGGTGGATGTCTTCAGTAATCATTTCATTAAGGTCGATTATCAGCGCCCGAGGTTTAGAATGTTTTCCACGTTGCCTATTTCTGGTAGATACAATTACATCACTTAAAGGCATATCTCAATCATATGGCAATAATTCTATATCATTCGTGGCAAAAAGCAATAATGATCCCATTCATTATTACCAGATGATGAGTATTTGCGTAGTAAGTCTGTTCACAAAAATACCCACTGATTGTAGCACGGGATAAGTTAAATTCAGATACTTCAATAGATGAACGTATCTGTACCCCAATAGATAATATAATGAAGATATGGACTTTCGGTGGAGAAACTCCGTACTCTGTGATGCGATGTAACATATATCGACAGGAAGAAGTTCTGGCTATGGAATAACCATGCTACCCAGTATTAACTAATGCATACATCGAATAATTTGAGGAAATAGCATTAGGATAAAAATCACTAACGCCATTAATGTGGTTGGGATATGTAGATGCTATAATCATACTCTGGCTTTATTATAAGGATGTTTAGCAAAGCTTGACAATGTTAAGTCTATACACTTCACAATAAAGCAGGACCATATCAATTTTTGTCCATACATGTTTGTATAACTTGCACAAATCAGCTATGCAATCCTATGTATATCAAAAGCTAAATTTACGACAATAATGACACCATTTTAACTACCACCATCTGTATAATGTAAGAAAACGAATCGTCCGTTTCCTACAACATCGAGGAAAGGAAATATGTAGTAACATTAATACATATCAAGAGGATATGGACAGCCTAAAAGATATGCTTCACCGAAACAATTATCCTGAGAGGATAACATCAGTTCCGAGTAATCATCCGGAAACTTGACATAATCTGTTAACCATATCTGAAAGTATTGACTGAAATAAAACATCAGAGAATATGTAATCCATATGACACTAAGACAGTATTCAAAGAGCAATTCAACTCTCCGAACATCTCGTACGAGTCGAACTTTTACAGAGAAAACAATGCTCAGGAACTGTGTGTGTCATGTCGCCCAATGTAAGTAAGGCTAGAAGTACATCGACAAGCCGTAATACGTGGATATGTTGAAAAGTCAAGTATTACTGACCACATGAAAAGAGAACAGCGAAACCATCTACCATTATGGAAGAATAATGGCGGAGAGTAACATGTCGTCAAAAAGCAGCACATATGTTAGGCGGCAATTGCCTTTAAAGTAGACCTAGTATAGACATCAATACAATATGCGAACAATGGATTATACATAAGTGTTGTTATAAAACATTCAAGATGAGAACAGTTGTCTAAATAATAGAAATAATACAAGTTATCAATCATCATTTAACAAATTCCGAAACATACGATAAAATACATTTTTTTAAATAGTGATTAAATTATGTGTTTTCATTATTGACAACATTGGGCAGTTAAGTAGTTACATTTGCATTCCCCTAAAAAGCGACGAGTACACTTCTTTTAGCCTTTTGTGAAAGACGGTTAAATTTGATATTAACATGAGATAAATATTTCAATATTTTATTAGAAGGTATGAAACCAGATGTGGGGGTCAGGTGTGTCACCATTATGAACATTACATCGCCTCCATAAGTTGTTTGTTAGAAATGGACATCAAACTGGTATACATTGCGATCTTTATAAACTAAAAGAAAGAAGGGGCAGTATTCTATCCCTTGTATCTTTATTTGCATGACTTTCATTTAAAAAATAAGTTTTTCTACAAATATACTTTAAAAGTAAACTTGTGTAATGTGCCCCCCCCCCTCAACAAGTGTATTTTACTTTTGCGAAAATTATGCACACATAGAAAAAGTAAAATCAAAGTTCCGGCTCACGTATCCAAATATATACAATAATCGTCTTCGTTGTACGTGATAAAAACCACTTTGTCCTAATTGAGCAAGCACGAATGTTTTAATAGAAACTTACTGTTTAACCTACCGTGTTGACTTCAAATACACTAAGGATTTTTGCATTAACTTGTAATAATGTTACGAAAAGCATGAACCGTAGATCTTAGCCATGACTAGATATAACATTGGACATTGAAGCGTTTCCAATAATATTATGTTTCATGGTTTAATATCTCAACCACAAAAGGTTAATTGGTTATACAAACAGAAAAACAAAATTGTACGTCAGTATTATGACATTCCCATAAAAGATGAAAGACAGAATTATTTATATTACTACAAATGTATTCTCTAATATTTATTCTTGCCCTTTATTGATGCCTTCGTAATATTGTTCGCAATTTGAATCATTTTGTAAAATGTTGCATCATGCAGACAAAGTAGCATTTCTTAGTTTTCGTATGTGCAGTGAGTCAATGAGTACATATTAGATAATTGCCTGTAAAATATAACAAGAATAAAAGCGAAACCAATTAATAAGAAAAAGGAACTAGAACTTAATGGAGAAGTATAATAAATACAATAATATAGAAAAACATAACAATACTGTAATAATTCACGTAGACACAAAGCAAAGATGATGGAAACTAATCGTGTTTATTTATATGTATATTGTAGTTTTGTAAAAAACAATATATAAAAGAAGCAAAATGTTTACAAGACATGATTAAATAAAAAGTACAAGGGTTGCATTTAATAATATATGCAGGATATTGATATGAATCAAATGTATTTCATGTTCCCGTGTATTTAAGATAAATTAGTGTGTAAATAAATAAGTTATATGCGTCAATGTTCAAATCTTTCTCTGTCTTTCTTTCTTACACACATCCCTTCATTGCTCAGTGTTGAAGGATGAATGCGTTTGTGTACGGTCGAAAAACGGGAAACATAATTGTGTATGTGCGTTTATAAATAGTATTTATACAAAAGACGGGTAGACTTGTATATCGACACGGACGAATCAAGCCTTATCAGATATTTATAAACTACGTGTTTATAAGGATATATATATATATATATATGTGTATGTGTGTGTGTGTGTGTATTTGTGTGCGAATCATTTTACTATCATCATCTCCTCGTTCATTGTTCATTATTCGTCATTCTCTTATGGATCACAATTGTGTTCTAACAGAAGTCAGACTATTATAAATACAACAATTATTTTCGTTACATCAAGGTTGAGTATTCAATGTTGATGTATACAATACATCGTTATTAAAGAGGTACATCATTAAGAAAGTTGTAACTTAAAATATTTGTTTCCATAGATATTTATTTTATTTTGTGTAAATAAGAAAACCTAGTTACGTTACCGTTTACGTATGCTGGTATAAAAAAAGACCCATTCTGTAAATCTAGTATTCTACTAATCGAGAATAATAGACTGGCCCATAATACAGAAATACAGATTGAACCTCTTTAATAAACTAATAAGTTTATTGGATTTTTCTCAATAAGATGTAGGCGAAAACCAAAGTATAAAACATCGCAACGATCCATTCACAAAGAAATTATTTTCTCGCGTGATCGCATGTAGAAAATATCGAAGTCTGTTAGTTTAATGTGTATTCACATTTGGAGAAATAATTCATATATTACGTTTGATGATAGGAGTTCAGTTAATCTTGTATTCTGATTATCGAGATTAATGATGAAATTTAAAATCTAAAACGATACTGAAGAATGTTGAAAATCCTTTTGTTTAAAGCGAAATCTGACGATTTTCATAAAATAATTATTTAATCAGATAAAAAATCAAATGTATTATCGATTTCTTTCTTAAAGAAATTATGTTTTTGTGTAGAGTACAAAACTTGGTTATATTTCGGTTCACGCACATTTCTTAAGGAAACATCATTCTGTAACTCTTCTATTCTGGTAGTCAATATAATTAATAATATAGATGATAGAGATTGAGGACTTCATTGATTACAGTAAAATAGTTTATTTTTATTTTATAAATAAGATAAAGCCAAGCACAAATATACGGCAGATTGCAACGATCCGGTTTTAAAAAAATATTTACCATACTGTGTTTGCCTGTCAGAAAAATCGTGTATTTATGTTTTCATAAAGGAGCTGAGTTAACTTTCAGTAGCATTCATTGTGTAAATCTTGTATTATTATTATCGACAATAACCGAGTTTGGATTAATTTAATTAAATAGTAATTCTTTTATTTAGTCACAGGTTTAATATAATATTTGTAAGTATTAATTTACATTACAAAGTTTGATCTAAAATACTAACGAAATAGAATATAAGTAATGTGAAATTAAAGAATAATTTATATATGATAGGATTAACTTTTGTTTACAGAACAGCTGAAGATTGTGGTGTTTACATTTGTTCTTGTTTATTTGTGTACTGATATTGAGATTACCAAACAAAGCGATTAGTCTAATGTAAATAAATAAGTTCGATTATCAAATCAAAACGCGTCTCCTAAATCTTTAAGAGAGAGTGAGCGTATCTTATTTGTATTTAAGTATAGTGTATTGAAAATAAGATTGCAAGTGTTAATCATAGAATAATCATAACAGTGCTATTTAGTATCGGTTTTATAGAATGTATTACTGATATACCTGGTCTAATTGCAGACAAAATATAAAATATTAAAATCGACAAAATCGATCTAACGTAAATTGTTCTCATAACTTAGATTTATTTATCCGACTAAATACACGTTTTGTGACAGTTTGGATAGAAACAATATCCAACAGTAATATAGAGTGAAAAAATGATTTACTTGACATATGGGAAGAAAGAATCTTAATGCATGCAGGAGAGAATGTTAATGCCTAGAATACACATTCCTCCAGTGTCTACGGTTTCACTGTACAGGGGTTAAGAAGGGACACCTGGCATGAAAACATTTCTCACATACAAGAAAACCTTGACCAAATAGGCAGAATCATATAGTATTCAAAACCTATGTAAGATATCTCGTACACGGCTACACATTCGGTTATACGAGAAATGGTGCACTTTCTCCAAGTTACAGCATTAATCTAGATACTCAACCAGCCTTGATGAATTATTTTATAATGAGCAGTTTATCTGTCTATCTGTCTGTTTTAGAGATTTTTTGTAAACGTAAGAGGGTGGCGGGTCAATACTGTTTACCTATTGTTTTTCAAATCAGCGAGCATGTTTGTAAACGTAAGAACTACAATGGGCATGTCTTAATCATTAAATAAACAATAAATAAATTTGACGCCAGGGTCGTGATTTGAACTCGCAAAGTCAAAGTGGATGATTGTAGTCTGTACCTCAAATGACTGAGAAAACATACAAAGATAATAGGACCTATTTGATTCAAATACCGCTGAATAATGCTTTTTAACTTGTTTACAGAGCGACAACGAATGATCTTAAAACGAGGCTATATATTAAAACTGATTTATTTGTTTTTTATTTTGATTTTGAAAACCCACCTTCAAGACAACGGCAGACAATCCAGAGACAGGCCAATCCATACGCAATTAAAATGTTTAAAAAAATCACTGAACATTGTAAATTAAAAAGTCACATTTTAACTATAAAAAAAACACTATATTTTATTTTTAAAATGTTTTGGCAAAACTGTTACTTCATTGAATATAAACTTTATTACAATGTTTTTCTTTCATAAACTATATTTTATTAAATAATTAGATTTCTTAAAATGTTTTAATCTATTGGTAGTTTCTGTCTACTGCTGTCTTGAATGAGAATTATGGTCTTTAATGTAATTCTTGAAAATTGAAAACAAATAAATTCTGCTGTTTACTCGGTTTGTGGACAAAAGCCCATCGCACAAAAGCACACCAGGCATGAACCCACCGGACAACAGACCACAAACATAATTCAATCCCGGTAAAAGCCCACCAAGGTAGAAATAATTTTTGGTGCTTGCGAACTGTGGGTTCGAAAAAAATGTATCTTTGACTTGAGGAGAGTCAAATAAGGGATAGAGAATTGTCGTACGACGATTGTGTCTGATTGTTGGCGAGTGTATGATCGCCTTGATGCCGAAGGATTTCACTGTTTGCGTGTAAATCACAAATACAATTTTGTTGATACACTAACAGGTGAAACAACTAACCACGTGGAACGAATGTGGAATGAGGCGACGAAAAGAAACAAGGTTGAATGCTGCACCCAACCGCAAATGGTGGACTCGTACTTAGTCGAATTTATGTGGAAACAAACATTCAGAAAGGCCACTGTTTTCCAACAAATTGCCGAATTTTACCCAGTGTAAAACTGTCATTTATTTCAAAAACTTCCCGTGTTTCATGTATTTTATTTATTTGATAATTTATTTTAATAAATAATTTTATTTTTTGAAAATCATCATATTTTTTAAAATCATTTTATTTTTCATTTTATTTTTCATTTACAATAGTAAAATGAATTTTCAGATAAATCGTGGTTAAACCTCGAAACTAGAGTTACCTCCCCCTTATTTGACTCTCTTTAACTGAAAGATGATTTTTCGAACCTACACTTAACAAGCACCATAGTTATATATATATATTTACAATTATTAATAAGTCTTTGTCTGTAATGTATTTTACTTGAGAATATTGTTTTATTTCATTTTTAAACATTTTCCGGTACTTTGTAAATAATGCTTTCTTTTTAAAGATTACACGATAAAAAACGCCATCTTCTTACTACTAATCCTAAATCTGGAGGTAAAACGAAAAATACATTCAAAATTTAATAATAAAAAAAAAAAATTTTTTTAGAATGCAAATTGGGGGATCAGTTTTTCATATAATTTCTACATTAAATGATCCACCATTTCCGGGTCATTCTAACTTTTTAGATCTAATCACCAATTTTCTTTTACGATGGGAGATACATTCGATGCATTGTTTTCGGACAGGGTTGGTTGGTTCTACTTTTTAAACCGGTTACGTGTAGTTTTACGACTTTGTTGGTCGGACTGAGGGTTTGTGGTAAAAAGATTTTGTTAATGCTTTAAAAGTTAGAATTCCCCGGAAAGAGAGGTGTCATTTTACGTGAAATTTGTATGCTAAAAAAATTGCAAACTCAGAATTAAAAGAATAATTGTGGTTTATTTATTTTGAATAGTAACAAAATTAAGCTTTTACCTATAAAAATGCCTGCGCAGCCCCGTCGCATTCCCAAATAGGGTCTGCTCGGGCGATTAGAAATAAACAAGCCCTTCTCAAAGGGTGAGATGGCAAAGCTTGGTGACCTTCTAGAACTGCACAGAACAATACCCCAGACCGGCGAAATCAAGGCCCGATGGGAAAGACAGAAGAGGGTCTCTGTAACGAGTTCTGTCTCTCGGTCGTCAAGAATGTTTGTGAACGTAAACATTACATTGGGGAAACTCCTAACTACTTAATTTACATTTAATAATAAATTAATAAACAATAAACTAGTTGACACAGAGACGGCGATTCGAACAAAAACTTGATGTTTTCCGTATGTTCGTTTGGGTAATATTATTAATGTATTAATCTGGCGAGTCGTATATATAGACATACGAATAGACATGAAATTAGCCCCGACAGCATGTTTTTTTTCGAATTTACATAATTAATTTGTTTTAAAGTGCTAATAAATTAATATTCGCAAATATACACTTATAACTTGTCTAGTCACATTTCAATATGTATTTATAATATTTTATTCGATAGTAAAATTAATAAAAAGCATTGATACAATTAATTAAAGAGATTATATTTAAAAAGTATCGAATTTTTAAAGCAGATTTAGACTTTCTGTTTCAAGGGAGAGTACATGGAAACTTCAATTTATTAATTTGGAAAACTGCACCTATTCTTCCGGAAATTACGTTATTGTGAGAGAGAAGCGGACGGGCATCGCGATTGTGGAATGTTATTTTGGTTTACGCTTAATTGTGTAGGTACACCTTTGATTCTTTGTGCACACATGCGCGTCCAGCAACTTTAGATAAACTACAATTATTTTGTACAAAAAAAAGACGTAGTTATAAACTTTCGAGTTTTTGTACTCCAGAAGCGCGTCCGTAATTATTAAATTGTATACGTAAACGTTCGATTTTTTGTGCACCAGAAGCGCGTTCAGAAACTTGCGATAAACTAAGATTATTGCGTACACTAGAGGTGCAGTCGTGAACTTCCGATTTTTTTGTATGCCAGAGGCGCGTCGTAACCCTTTGATTCTTTTTGCACAATAGAGGCACATGTTCGTCAACTTTCGATTGTTTTGTACATCAGAGGCGTGTCCGTAAACTTTCGATTGTTTTGTACACCAAAAGCGCTGTCGTAAACATTCGATTATTTTGAAACAGGTATACACCAGGTGACACGGTAGCTTAGCAAAAAATGCGATCGACAGGAAGCATTTGTTTGCTAGTCTACTTATAATATACGAAGAGGTTCCCTGTCACGATGTATGTCTTTCCGTGTTCGAGAATATTTGAAAACGTAAGAAACACATAAGGCCACATCTGAACCAACAAATAACACATCAATAACAATAAATAAATCTATCGCAGAGAGCCCGTCCTGAACTTGCAACCCATCAGTCAAACATTATGTGTTTCGTCTATCGCTCTGCTTACTGACAATAGATCATCTATTGGACCCTAACTCTTAAGGAAAAATATAATTTAATATTACATTCCATAACTTTCGGGATCGATAACAATTACAACTCCAACCTCCATGATTCTCCTCAATAAAACACTCATTTTTGCTAAAAAAACAACTCGGATCTTTCCGATCACTTCATTTTTATCGATTTCTGTCTCAACAGTAGTTTTTACTAGCGTGTTACCTGAGTTGAAACTACCTCTTAAAATGTCACTTTGAATTCAACTCGATAAAAGTATATCTGGAAAGTCTATGGAAGTCTCAAGTGACTTTTAATACACAACGTGCATTCTAAACATTTACATTGCAACCTTTTCCAACTGGATTATTGGGGCCTTTCAATGTGTTGGCCTCTCCAAGAATCCAACGGATTTTAAAATTAGTGATGCCAATCTATCATGAATTGACCGTTTTTTAAGCTGTAACTACAAATTTCATGACGCCGTAAACGGTGAACCTCTCCACATATCTTCGACCTTTTCTCTTTTCATTGGAATATTATATTATCTTCATACCTTTTCAAATTATGACGTTTGGTAATTGCCCTTAAACTTATCTGCTAGTATTTCTCTGACGATAAGATGTAATTATTTGGAAAGCTATGGCTGTAGATAGGAAAATAAATGTCGATACTCTTATAGATGACGCACCATATATCTATAAATGCGTATCGTCAACATTTAGGCAAGTCTCGGAAACGCCCGAGATTTTATGAAACTATTAACTAATCTGTCAGCTCGTTTAAACTTCGGAAATACTAAATGAGTTTTGCCAGCCAAGGTCTCTTTTCACGAGACAATAAATGCGATAAATGTTAACGTACGTGTCAAAAAAAAAGTAAGTTCCTTATACGGTGTTTATGTTAACAAGAAAAAACAATTTACAAAAAATAAAAAAAATAAAACATTTTAGTAAATGTAAAAAACAAAAACATTTGCTTAACAAATCAAACAAAATAATATCTTGAAACTTTCCGATGCACACACAAAAAACATATTTAAAAACATTTTATTTAAAAACATTTGCTTTGACAAATAAAATAAATATCTAATTAATAACAGTTGTTTAGATATAATTTGTTCGTCCTTTATTTTTATATATGTATTTTACTTTTATTTTCTTCGTCGTAATTTATCGACTGTCAGTCTTCAATTTATCGTTTGGCAGTCTCGGGCGCTACCGTAACATGCCCGAACTTTGACGACGCAAAGGCACGGAAACATAGTGAGTCAGCTATAAAAGTACTTACATTCTTTTATTTTAAACACTTTGTTTTGAGCAACTGATGACTTTATAGATATTGTATTTTTACAATTGGTATTATCATCATTTACTTATCTATATAATTTTACTCTTATATCGAGCATCAATTCTTTGATTATATGTTCTAATTTAACAGTATAGCCTATATTCTTATTTACAAGTTTTATATATATATATATATATATATATATATATATATATATATATATATATATATATATATATCAACATATGCAGTCGGGAAATGTTTTCAATTAATGGAGAGATCATTTTAATTAGGCTGCAAACTTACTAACTAATGTTAGCGAATGTGAACAGAACATCAAAGGAATCCTCACGAAAAATGAGCTGCATTAGCGTATTCTTTTCCTCATTCTTTAAATGCACTTGCATAAATAAAGAATGTAAAAGTTATTGGCGTAATAGTAGAAGTGCTACACTTTTTAAATGCGTTTTTATCGAACTGAATAGTCACCCGAAAGGTTCTTGTATGAAAGGTGTGTATCGTCATGCATGTAATACTAATCTAAAGCTGTATAGTTTCTGTTTCATCTTTCATTAAGTTCACTTGAAACTAATGATCAATGATAGAGATGTTGAGATAATAAGAGAAGTACTTGTGCTATTGAGTAATAATTATGTATATGTAATACTTTCTCTATAAAACTTAATAATTTCGAACCGTCATATAAACATTCGGTTTAAATCGCAACCTTAAAACGTGTATTTATAGTAACACACAAAAGATCTGATAGAGCGACACTGTTTGTGAATTTTTACGTATGCCTCATATAGGAGGGTGGTAAGGTAACGTTGTTAGCTTCCATTAGCGATAATTCAGTGCTAGGCTTAAAACGAATAGAGCAATATTCGGTAACTGATATTATTATCAGATCAACATATTCTAATAAGAGTTATACCACATATAGTAATACTTTCCTCTAGTCAAAGTCTCTATAAATTATTTTTGGAATAGATTTAATCAATAGTTGTGTACGACATCTGTCTTATTTAATTATTCGTGTCCTTGAGCGGTATGAATACTGTCACATGCATATTTAAAATATTATCAGTTTGTAATAATGTTATATAATTAATACTGAATTAAGTAGATTCATAAAAAGTTAATGAAACATATAATGAAGCTTTAATAAAAGTAGAAGTATTCTTTTTAGACTCTTACTTATTTGTGTTCCCCATTTTCACGCAATGTATTGCTATTGTTTTGAAAGATTTTCGGTTCCACAATTAAATAATAAATGCGAACTGGTATTTACTTTTATTCTGTATTTATTCTTTAAAATGTTCTTTTGTCCTGTTAAGAATCAAAATAAAAAGACGCATCTACTCTGATTCTAATTCCTGATCCATATGGTCAGCTTATGATGCTAAAATAAGGGCACACTTCCATGATTATAATTCCATACAGTATTATTAATTGGTTTAAAGAAAAAAACAAGTAATTACTTCATAACTGTTTAAAAAATGGCGAAGCATTAAAAGTATCGAATAGAAAATTATTTCCTGTTTTCAAATGATAAAATATAAATGATCAGTTTATTTGTTTTCTTAATTACTTCAATAAAAGATGAAAAACAAGTAAATAAATGAAATATAATTTATTTTTATTCACTTTGTTCCCGCCCACTATAATTTTTATGCAATATCATGCTGTAATATTTGGAAATTGGTCTAATTGAAATATTTTCCCCGTATGCTGTATTAACGATGTTGCACGAAAAGTTTAAATCTGTTTAACATGCTAATATATGACAGAGCAATTCAGCAAAGAGAATCTGGGAGACAGAATGTCCATGACGAGATCGGATCTGTGCACTGGCTGTATCATATTAAGTGATCGGCGTAATAGTAAAAAATGTATTTCCCCCACTCAATGGAACATATCACCTCCTCTTGATGATCGCTCATTATTTATAGCTTCAATAATAATCATTATTTAAGCAATTTCTACTTAATTATTTATCATGCATTCTACTTCCATGCTTTAAATATAATAACCAATCTTTACTTCCCGGGAAGGACTGGTCATATTTAGTGACTCATTTTGTTTCCAGCAGGCTTAAAACTACGGCATAACAATTTAATATCACAACACGGCGATATATGTTTATATTCTCCATGCATGGAAATGATGGAATTACAGACTTGAAGGGTGACAGAGACTGGATTTTGGCAGCTAGTTCTTAGCCTATTAGGGTACAACATTATTCTTACATCCTGCTCAAAAGATATATATGATATTAGTTGGTGTGATCAGTTTTCTAACCAGATAAAGGGAGCTTACCGTATTTGTGATATACTTAGCATCATCTTATTTCACTTAATGTTGCCTAGGTATATCAGGTTAGGTGTTTTAAACTTTTGCTCATAGGGAGGGGCGTTATCAGCCATATCAATTCGGGGGTGGAAAGTTTTAAAAGAAGGTTGATTTGTCTTAGAAGCATTAACACACTCCATCCATTTTGGCACCAGTCTACTACAAGGTTGCAATAATCTTCGGAATATTAAGAATTGCCTTTTGTTCATGAGAACATTCAATTTGCATTCATGCCGAGAATAGAGTGTTGTGTTATTAGCAAGTACACTTATCTCAGGCGTGATTGCATCTGAGATGTTGTTTACGAAAATAAGGAATACTATAAATCCAAGTATCCCCCTTGTGGTATACCTGCATTGATGTGATTTTGTTTTAGTGTACGGCAATTGAATGTTATCAGGATTGTGCTTTTTATTTCAGCAGTTATACATATTCATTATATATTTTGGCATTCCTTGCTTCAATTTTTTAATTTTTTGTGACTTCCTTTAAGCTGAATGTCACAATACTAGTTCGTGTATATTGTTTTTTTTTGAAGCTGACAATAAAATATTGTCATATTCAAACGAATATTTATAAATAAGATGGAATGGATTCATCTATTATATACTGACTTTTTATGTGATAATGACTTAAATGTATTTCCACGACGTTGTCCTGATTGACATTAGTAGGTTACACATTTGTATTAATCTTAACTTTATATTCTATCTTTGTATCTCTTTAGTTTTATTTAAATCTACACTTGGAAAATGCATGTAAATTCTGCTTGAATATATATATATATATATATATATATATATATATATATATAAATATATATATATGTATGTATATACATGCAGATAGAAGAAAAAAAGTGATAAATATGCGACGAATGTCCAGATTTATTTCAAATTTCAATTGTTCAATGTTTATTATTCTTTCCTTAAGCCAAGGCTTTTCAAAGATCGAGATCTTATCATCAGAGGAGAAATACAGATGGATAAGTTGGCTTTCGAAAAAACCAAAGTTCAAATATTTGAAAAATATGAAAAATGTTATTAAAAAAACGCAGTGAAAAAAGAAAAGTTTCGTAAAAAAGATATGTGGTTTGTCCGGGTGGTAAATTTCCGTTGAGAGGAAGTCCGATGAAAATGTAGAACGCGAAAAAATATTTGCAAAAACATTTGCAAAAATATTTGCGTAGGAGCAGTGTGGAGAAAAGTGTTCAGAATTATAGGTAAATCAAAACACACTTAAAAGGAATTGAAAGGAGAAAAATTGGCCATTATTGAAATACTTCCTGGACCGAAAAAGGCAATTACAATGTATATATATATACATATACATATACACATATATATATATATATATATATATATATATATATATATATATATATATATATATATATATAAAGATATGTATATTATTATTTCATGTATCAACACAAAATGTTATAAGGATAAATAATTGTTTATGTATCAATTTTCAGTGCTCGATACGTAAGTAGAGCAAGGTAGTAAGCTATGAAAATATATATATAGCTATTAAGTTACACAAAGACTCCCGCGTTTCATCCCCGGAGGAATTTTCAGGTTTTAGCATGAATATTCCTCCGGGGATGACACTCGGGAGCCTCTGTGTAGCCATATTGCCATAAATATATTTTCATAACTTACTATATATATATATATATATATATATATATATATATATATATATATATATATATATATATATATATATATATATATATATATACATGCAGGGTAATCTAACGTGTACAAAGGTTCGGAAAATAAGTTAGTATAATACGCTACACTATATTAAGGAGAATTCACTCTAACAGCAACGTTGACGGTGTAGACCTGATATCTTAACCACTAAGTTTGTCGTCTCTTTGTAAATAATAAACACAATTACTATTCCTTCAATGTTTCGAGAAAATGTTTACATGTAAACAACTTATATTTAACGGTAAAACCTCGTGTCATTCTTTTAAAGGGTAAACAGACATATATATATATATATATATATATATATATATATATATATATACACACATATGTGTGTATATATATAAATGTATATATGTATATATATTTATTAATGTATATATATATATATATATTAATGTATATATATATAGTAATGTATATATGTATTTATATATATGTATATTAATGTGCATATATATATATATGTATGTATACATATATATATATATATATATATATATATATATATATATATATATATATATATATATACAGGGTGACCCAAAAAAAACAGGCCCCAACTCTAATTAAGCCCCGTTTCTTAGTGTTTCGTCCGAATTAAATGAATTTCTGGTCATAACTAGTTCAGTATATTTTAAGCATCACATCAAAACACTAGGGTTTTGGTTATTTTTTCTCCGTCCTACAGTATGTGTTCTAGATGGCCTCCATTTAGCTCCGTGCATTTCTTGAGGCGCAGAACGAAGTTGTCCATGACGTTCTTAAAGACGGAATTGGGGATGGCTCTCATCTCCTCCCTGATGGCTTCCTTGAGTTACGTGAATGTTTTGGGTTTCTCTGCGCACACTGTCCTTAAGATCGCTCCAAAGGAAAACATTTGGGCAGCTTAGGTCCGGCCTATGGGATGGCTACTCGAAATTAGTCTTGATACTGATCACTCGGCCTCCGAAGTTCTCTTTCAGCCAATCCCGGGACAGGTTTGAGGTGTGAGAACTTGCTCCGTCTTGTTGGAACCAGAACTTGCTCATGAGTGACGGGTAGAGGGTCTGGAGCTCACTCTTTAAGGTTTTGAAGACCTCCGCATACCGCTCCTTATTGACTGTCACTGCTGCGCCAGATTCTTCGATTAAGATTAGTCCGATGATGCCTCTGACCGAAATTGCAGCCAGCACCGTGCACTTAGGAGAGTGCAAGGGTTTGGTGGCTACTTCATTGGGTCTGGAGGAACCCCAGAAGACATTTGTCTTGGAGTTCGCCTTTCTGTAAAGATGGAAGTGGGCTTCATCTGAGGTCCAAAGGAGGTTAAAGAAACATGGTGTCTCCTCGATCTTATTGAGCATCTTGACTGCCATAGCGCTCCTCTGATTCTTGTCTGAGGCTGTAAGGATCTGCAGCGTCTGTATTCTGTATGGGTAAGCCCTGATATCGTTCACCAGCACTCTCCTGCAAGTCTCACGGGAAATTCCGAGGGACTAACTTCGCTTACGCACTGAGCGTTTCGGACTCTCTTGGAGAGACTCTCACACACTTTCGACCAGCTCGGCTGTCCACTTCTTGGGACGTTCCGAGCGGCTTGGACGGTTATCACTGGCAGCGTTGAGGTTCTCAACGGTTACATACTTCTCGAAGTGGTCCACCCAGTTCTGAATTCTGCTGTTGGATGGAGCCTTTTCACATTCGAACTGATGCATGAAACTGTCCTGGGTTTTCTTAAACGAGTCTTGTAGTAAAATTTAACACAGTGTATTATTGGTCCCAGCTCCCACGGAGGTCTAGGCGTACTCACGGTCGTTGATTCTGGCATGACCTGTAAAATAAGGGCAATCGACGAATAAACAAAGGAGATATCACATAAAGTGTACACGGAGTCCGTTTTTTTGTGGTCACCCTGTATATATATATATATATATATATATATATATATATTTATATATATATATATTTATATATATATATATTTATGTATATATATATATATATATATTTATATATATATATATATATATTTGTATATATATATATATATTTATATATATATATATTTATATATATATATTTATATATATATATATTTATATATATATATATTTATATATATATATATATATATATATATTTATATATATATATATATTTATATATATATATATTTATATATATATATATATATATTTATATATATATATATATATATATATATATATATATATATATATATATATATATATATATATATATATATATATATATATATATGGGAAGAGAAGGATGAAGGTAATCCGACGTGATGGGAAAATGAAAAAGGAAAACCAAAAAATGGATGTTTTTTATGTGTACATCAACGTTTCGTCTTTATTTATAAGACTTCATCAAGATGATAATATAGAGAAAAATGTCATGCAAGTACAAATACATGTAGGGTTGACATATTGGGAGGAAAAAAATAAATAAAATAAAATAATGGCCACCACTGGGTTGACGTACGTACTTGTTGGAGAAAAAAATGAAGAGGTAGACAATAAGGTAAACCTTAATGTCTCGAGAAGTTGCACTCCAACTATGACAGATACCAACCAGTGTAAGGTATTATACCTTAATGAAAAGGGCTCTGGCTCTCTTTCCTCACCATATGCAACAACTAAAAAAGAAAAATAAGAAGCTTAAAAATCGAGCTATAGTCTGTTGCACAAACAGTTGCTATTGTTTTGCTACCATTACTCAAAGTGTAATTAATGGAGAAATAAATCAAACAAAATTCTGGACGAGAAGATTAAAAAATCCCCAATCCCCGAAGAAAAAAAACGTACGTCTGTTGTCCGCCTACAATCACCTGTTTCCCGGATGAGCATCTATATAATAGAAACTTATTACACACTCATAAAATATGTAGCCCGAAGGGAAGCAGAAAAAATACGTCCAACCTATCAAGGGTGAGGAGACTATACGGAGACAAAAGTCTAAATTATAGAGGGAAACAAAGTAAACACTGTTATAGGCTATGATGTATTTTCAAGCAAAACATTCCAAACAAAAACAGAGGAAAGAGACCTGAAGGAAAATATCATTTCACTTCTGTTAAGGAAACAGAAATGTTCCACCTCGGAAATAACCTACCAAATGTATAACAACATAGATATGTTCAGTTAGGCTGAACTGAACTATATAAAATCAAAAATAGCTGCCCTCATAGGAACCAAAATATCAACTGGAAAGCCCAATGACAATTCCCACAATTTCCATGATCAAGCTACACACACAACTGCAATTGCAGCCTAAAGCACATCACAATTCACTCGGGCATCCAGCTGTAGTCTCTTGGCCAAAGACTCTCTGACATAGATCAATTTTAGCCCCAGGATCTCTCTTCATTAAGTATTTTAGACATGTTTATAACCACGATCATTTGCATATTTACAAACACAATATACACCCTCAATGAGCATTAGTTTTTCCTCATCATTATCACCGAGACCACTGATAACACGTTAGCCTCAATAGTTAGCTAAATAATTGCCTGAGCCAGATGATAAACAATTGGCCGTAGAGGAAGGGCTTGGAAACACCATGGAAGAAAGTATTGATGATAACGCTTGAGAAAATAAAACTTACTTCCCAAACGTTCAAGCCTCAAAAGCTGTAAAGGCAGTAATAAAAAGTACCAACATTGCTCTCCAAAGACTTGGTCAATCCAACACATCCCTCACGGAGCTGAATCATATAACATATGCTTCAGGACTTTACATTGTAAGGAAAATACTCCATCACTTTCAAACGTAATGATGGCCAAAAGCAGATACCACGACACTAACTTGGAAACTGTAGTCTAAAAAGAATGAACTTTTGCAGAAAATAATTATGACAGATCAATCAGTTCTTATATGTGCAGGTCTGGTAGAAGAATATCATCTGCATGCTCAGTTAAAAAGTATAAGATTGAAAACATAACGACCGAAACATAAAGCAATATACAAACACTTGCCAAAAGAATAAAACAAAGGGCACGAAGTGCAGTGCGAAAGTCGAAAACATAGTCTTAATAAAAATGCAATACTGGTTTATAAAGATCTTATGATAGAGACAATCACGCTCACACGCCAGTAAAAGAGCTAGAACACTATTGGATTCCTCTGTTTTAGAATGAGGGACAGTGCAATAAAGAGATTGAGTGGATCTGTGATATAGTTCAAAGTAATGAATGCAAGTCCGAAATGCCAGAAGCAGAAAAATGCCTGGATGATAAAACGAAAGTTGGATCAATTCCAGAATAACAAGACTTGCATAGACAACTTACCAATTTCCGGGTTAAACAACTACCATCACTTCATAGTCATTATAGTTGTGGCTTCACCAGACTATTGAAAAGTGAAGAGGATACACCAGCATGGCTAGTGGAAATGTATACAACCCTCACACCCCAAAACAAGTTAGACACAACAGCCTACTAAGTACATACCGATCTGCTGTTTACTGACGAACTAAAAGCTCTTCACTTGCCTGGTTGCAGACAACATTTACGAACACCTCTTTTCTGGAGCGTACCTGGGAAAACGTATTTGATACTTCCGCTAAACCAGAACAAAAGAGTCAACCACTTGCTCTGTATGATAAACCTAAAGCTATATGGCAGTTCAGACCCTTACTTAAGTAAACTGTTTCATGGTGTACACACCTTCTCAAAATTTATCGGAATCGAGTTTGGGCTAAACAATTGTGCCAAGTGCTCCGTCGGAGCTTGAAAAAAGATCCAAACGGAAAACATACAGCCTGATGAAGATATTGATATCAAATACATAGAATAGTAGACCAACACAATAAGTAAGTAAACGAGTCAATTCAACATGCTAAGATGAAGGAAGACATTGGCGGAGAATATGTACGCCGTGTAAGAACAAATTGCAAAACAGCTCACAAACAAAACCAATATAACTACCATTAACAACACGCCATACCAGTGATAACATAGAGCTTTGAAATCATTGACGGCCCACAAATAGACATTAACAAACGAGACTCTTACACAAACACCATATTGATATTGACAAAGTAATGTACATAAACCAGTGTCTATCAAGGCTGTATCTGCTTAGATAAGTAGGAGGCATGGGTTTCTCTGAAATTAACCATCATCATTGAACCCCCATTGTGAGCACCAGTCAATATCTGATGAGCTCCCAGAAACCAAATCGTATGATTGCACAGCAACACACAGAAACAAGAGCCAGTAGACCAACCTCTATTACAACACTGGTCAAAAGTGTCTTACATATAAGGTTTGCACAAAAATATAACAAGCATGCCAAGTAAATTACTCGCAAGAGTCGTCAGATATAAACCAATACCATCTATTGCAGATGACCGAAAAAATGGGCCATCACACAACATACCAAACGTTTTCTTGATCAACTATCCCAGGAATATATAGATAAAAAAGGATCTGTTGACTGTCTGAAAAGACGATCGCTCACTATTATCAGGTCAGAATGATAATGACTTCCCATGATCTAGGCTTGATGACAAATGCTTTTAAGCAGATGAGTGGTCTCAGAAAAGACAATAAGTGCAGGTTCTACCATACAGAAGTAAAGAGTGTGAGACACCTGACATACAGTTGTAAGCTTGTGCTAGGTGACGGCTACTTTACAATGCGACACAATGGAGTGTCTAAATATCTCCAACTGACAATCTATAAACACTGGAATATCTAGTGTAGCAGCAAGTCCTGAAAACATATACCAAACTTTGAAATAAGCCAGGCACCATCCATCATAAATATACAATTACTACAGCCACACACCTAGAAAACGGAGGTTTTAAACCTGCAATAGTGATATCGGACTAAAGCCGCAAGTAGCAACACTAGTTGAAGTCAGTGACCATAAGGATGTTAGCTTAAACAGAGCTGAGAGAGAAAATATAACGAAATACCAAGGGCTTATGTACCACATGAAAAGAAACGTTAATCTTAGGAAAATCTCTATCACTCTAGTAATTATAGGAACAACCGGACTTATGAAAAATTATTTTTAAAAATAATACCATATTTGGCAAGATATTTAAAGGTTTATATAAAAATGTACGGTACGTAAACGTTACGTTCACGACAACAATAAGCTTTCACGTATTGAGACACAATTTAAACAATTATTGCCAAAGTGAATAACGAATGTATTCTAACGATTTTTCCTTGTTTTGGTTTTAATTATTAAACACAATTATTTAGTATTTTTATGTTATCATTGAAAAGTATTCTCACGTCTTCTGTCTCAGTGAAACGCGTTACTTTTACTAAGAACTATGATAGTAATCGCTGTTATCAATTATCTAGTTTAAAAGGGTCACAGTAAAGTAAGAGACACCAAGTATTACAGTGTTTTTTTATTTTATTATGTGAGCATGGGAAGTTCGTAAATTTACAATGAAAGCGGTAAGCTTGGCTATGCAAAGCCAGCAAAGCAGCAAAAAGAAAATGAAGAAACCGCTTGATTCCTTGTGAATTAGGTAATGGATATCTAAAATGATGTAATAATTTCGGATTAGATTATCTGTTAGCATTAGGCAGAAACACTAAACCATATGTTTTAAGGGGATAAGGGTTGAATTATGTTACAATACATTTTTACTTTGCGAATTCAGGAAATGTGAAATAATTGGGAAATGCGCATTGCCAAAATAGAGAGGTGATTAATAAATGGTCATTTAATGTGTTTAGGACAATTAATAAGGACTCATTCGGAAGACGAGAAATGGCGGCGATAAAAACTGAAAAGGAAAAGCAAATGATAATAGAGCGAAGAAGAGAAAGGAACTAATGTAAGAAAAATAATAAATCATAAATTTGTCAAGGGAAAACGTGGAAAAGCTTTTAAGAACAGAAAACAAAAATAAGGAAATAAATAAAATACTTAATGAAGGAAAGAATAATTCAAGAAAATATGTAACAGACAAAAAAAATACATATGTTATAAATCAAGTTACACATACGGCATGAATTAAAACGGAAATTAACTGAGAACGAAATTAATTCTGAAACAAAGACAGACATTTAATCAGGGGAGGCGCGAGAGCGCTCTATCACTTAATGGACTTAAAAAACGACTTATGCTAGAAATCTCATTTTTTTGATAACTCATAACTCACACCCCCCCCCAAAAAAAAACAAATTATTTAAAACTTTCACTAATTTTTTTTTATAGGTTTTCTAAGCGTTTAGAATTTCAGCACCATTAGTCAAGGCACCCCAGAGATCTAGAAAGGTCAGCCATGATTTTGTGTTATCCGTGTGTACGTATGTACGTATGTGCCACCCTGTATCTCATCAACTATTTGATGGATTCAGCTGATTCTTGGCAGAGATAGAGGTTCTAGGGTCTAGTTGATGGCATTTTAATTTCAGTTCACCATATAACTTAGTTTTCCAGAAAATTTTTAAAAAACTTTAAAATGACCATTGTATTGAGGCATAGCCTTTGGAAAAGTAGTGACATTCCATGATAAATGCCAGTATACTGAAATCATATGTCCTTAATAGGGTTAAGATGAAAATTCATGTACACTAAATGTACAAAAGCAAGGAAATTCCCAAATGACTACACTTTTATTGTCATTAAGGGTATGCGAGCACAACAGGGCTATGTATTTTACTGGTAAGATTTTTTCTTCAGCACACCTCACACACTTCATCCACTGGCATTTATCATGGAATATAAATATAATTATGGGGAAATACACTTTCTGCGAATACACTTTTTGAAATCATATCCGTATAACGCCATGTTATGGAACACATATATATTTATATGTCCATTGCCGTGTTTCAGCCACACATATTGCGATTGGAAACTGTCGTTAAGAGCGTATGCCCGTATACACGCAAACATCGCCACAAAACATGCTTTTCAGATGTCTCCAACCCCGTACTAACACCCTGAGATGTTATGCATGTCGGCCGTAGTTAAATGATAAGTGTTAAATATCGTTTTCGTCAAGATGCACGTCAATGTAAAGATAAAACTATCATTTGCGCCTGTCTGTCACGTGTTATCCTTAAATATCATTTTAAGATGCAAAGCCCATAACCATAACCGCCGGTCCATATATCGGTTCGTAAATCTGCGACAGGGAATTTAGCTATGATGTACAATAACGAATCAATCAGAGGGATTTAAGAACGTCTGTGACCGGATATTTAATGAACTGAACATCGTATCATTTAAACAAAGACGTCGTTTCAAATGTGTTCTCTTTTGCAAACACTTTAAAATATGTTATTGCATACACGTTTCCGCCAACTCTGTCTAGCGATATTTATTTGGCCCCTAACTGCCTGCCGAATGTTTTGGATGAAATAAACAAATACGTTACTTTCCAGAATGTGTTTAATTCCCTCTAAGTTCAAATAACATTTTCGCGTTGTATTTTGTGGTGATGTTTCATATACCCTAACACCTACAAACTCGGTTTGACATATGCTGCATAATCTTCCCTCACTGTAAAGTTATAGAAGTCTTACACGGGCTCCGAAATTAAATACTCGAGCCTTCAAGCACCAACCTCGATTCTCCCACGTAATCCTCCGTGACTCAGACAGTAAGGCCACGATCATCTTAAGAGTGAATTTTCGCTGGAATTAAAGTTAGATTTATGACAGATCGTCAAAAAGTGGTTACTTGATAAACAACGATTCATTAAAAATCAGCACATACCATCCGTGGAAAGTGGGGCGATAAAATGGATGGGATCAAGCCGGTCCATAACACATGACTGGCAAACATGCGACTTCGGGCCACGGCTGGTGTCAGACATGTGAAAACCAAAATTACTACTAAATAATAATTACAAAGAAAAGATTTAGTAAAAAATGTATTAGAAATGTTTAATAATTAGTAACTATACATATTAAGACGTAGCTTACAATAATCAATTTATTTCCATTAAATCAGATGTAAAAAGTACAACAATATAAAAGAACTAAATTACCCCCCCCCCCCAAAAAAAAAAATCACTTTATTACCCATGAATTAAACACCGCGCTGATATTTCAAATTGTTTTTTAATATTTACTACTTCATTGCAGAAAGTATAATAACATAATAGATTCTAAAAGCAAATTGAACATTTTACAAAATCGAATACTTTATGAAGAAAATAATGTTTGGGGAAACAATTTTGATAACTTTTATGAAATAAAAGTTTGTTACACGTAACATTTGTTCATAGAGAAGTTGAAACAAATGCTTGTTTCTTGATGATACACTATCCTAATAATAACATAAACTTACAAAAATATAAAAAGGAATTTTAGAACATATTTGATAACAGTTTAGAAAATTATGCATTAAAACATGAGATTGTACTTTTTAGCTTACTACGTGTGAACACCCTTACAAAACATAGTAGAAAAAAGTAAAACACAATTTACCGTAGTATTAAGAGTGTAGGAAGCAATAGCCCTTTATTATACGCTTGATGTGAAAACGGGAGGAAAAAAGAGATTGTTGCAGATCATGCAAATGAAGTCAACGCATACAGGATCCCATCATCACGTACTTATGCCAACACCACCACTATAATATATAGCAGTACGACCAAATACATTTATTATACTTATGTGTTTCGGGTTTATAAAAAGCTGCCTATTAATGCAGTGATATTGTAGTATATCTAATACACAATGTTAATTTGCATCGATATAATGTCCAATTAGGCAATTAAACTGACATAAACTACTACTATTTTCATAGGTTAAAAAGCAAGTAACTACATAATTCAAAGCATCAAATATATATTGACATGAACATAGGAAAGCATCAAATAACTATTGACATGGAAATGAGTGTATCAAAATTAGGATTACACAATTGAAATTCTTGACTTAGAAGAGCTTACTTTCTCATAAGACATCTTCTATTTGCTGACCTTTAATCAGCGACATATTCCTATTCCTTTAGAATTAATATTTAATCTGCCACAAAACACTTCAGTATAACGTAAATTGTTATGACGAACACAATGTTAAATAAATATCACATGACTACAGTGCTGAACTGAGAAAAGTATTTTGTAAAATAAGGAATAATTACATGGTTATAAAATAGTAACACCTGCGTATTGTGACATCGCGTTAAATGTTGAGGTAGAAGAATTTAAATTTCGTATGTTATATTTTTTCAGGAACTTATTTAATGAAAATCGCATGCTGTTTTGATACTCGTCGTCGGTAACAGATTATTTCGAAACCATTTTAAGTTCGCAGATATAATAACGTAATAATCGTTAACAGAGAACTAAATATATAGACAGATAATATTAGAATTGCATATATCTATATATGTATATATATATGTATGTATGTGTATATATGAATATATATATATATACATATATATATATATATATATATATATATGAATATATATATGAATATATATATATGAATATATATATATGGATATATATATATATGAATATATATATATATATGAATATATATATATATATATATGAATATATATATATATATATGGATATATATATATATATATATGAATATATATATATATGGATATATATATATATATGAATATATATATATGAATATAGATATATATATATATATATATGAATATATATATGAATATATATATATATATATATATATATATATATATATATATATATCTACGTATCATATTCTATTGTTACCGTTTCATAATTTTATTGAATAGCTGTTGAGAATCCTTAGAATGACATTAGAGAAGTAATGCAGTCAGACGAATTTAGTTTCATTATTATATATGTTATCGAGACAGCAAATACTGTTATAAAAACAATATTTAAAAAAATCTATAAAGTGTAGTACACCTTTGAAGTTTTCTGATGATAAAAACTCCTGATTTCTGAGAAAAATATCTCGAAATTACAAAATAAAGAAAAGGGCTGTATTGTTGCAGTCTTTATTGAAACATAAATACAGGTTTCTCGTTTTACTTTGTCCATAGATTGCACATAATTTACAACGACTGATATAATTATAAAGTTGTTTAAGAAATGTACAGGAGAGAGAAAAATTTGATTATTCTGATGGAGCAATTGGTCTGTTTCTCCAAACACGTTTTTATATCTGATGTGTTATTTATTGTTAGCTTTTAGTGTAAGTGTTGTTCTGAAATCACCATTAGTAATCACCAGTCAAACAGAAATGACGTCTGCTTACTTTGAATAATGAAAACCATTTTGCTTTTTATTTCATTTTCAAAGTGACGAGACAACGACCCATTAAGGACACTAACCACAACGTTGCAACTGAACAACGCCAAGGAGGAGAGTCCGACAGTGTGTACTCTGCAAACGTCACTGTTTGTTTGTTTATTTCCAACTAAATATTTAACTTTATGGTTTGACGTTGGCTGATTTCTCCAGACATTTCCTCATTCATAATAAAAAAAATGCTTTTATAAAGTTTACGATTGTAGTTGCCTTCCAATGCTATTAGTTGCCGAATGTTTTATGGATATTGTGTAAGGAATTCTTAATGAATTGATCTTAGAGAACGTATCCCTTTCAAAATCAATAAATCATTTAAAATAGAAACCATTAAATAACAAGACGCTTCTTCTATTTTGCGTAATTCTAGTCTAATATTTGTTATGAACAAACATTCCCTAATGGGGAAAATAGATGCAGACGATTATATTTTATAAGTTATCTACAATCCAAATATTGATTTGGACTGCAATAATAGTGGAGCCACGGTTGTTATGCCTTTAAGTCGTTAACATCTTCAGTAATATTCAGCATTACTCGAAAATCATTCAAAGACTTAATGTAACCACTTGGGTCTTATCTATTTATAGAAAACGCTATTACTACATACCCACACACCCCATACACACACACATTACATATATATATATATATATATATATATATATATATATATATATATATATATATATATATATATATATTCGCATTGAATAAAAATGTAAATATTTTTTATGTGTCTCATTGAATATTGTTTGAAATAACATCAATTATAATTGCTATAAGTCATAATCTGCACATATCACACCACGTGACAAATCTCTTACTAAGTTTTGTATGACGTTTTACCACTGCTCTAAAACTATATTCTATATATAATTATAAAAAAGCGAAGAGCCTGATAAAATATATAGCTAAACAAAAACGACTTACCTTTGATGTTATCTTTTTATTTACATTTTTACTGGCATTGCAAACACACTTAGTCCTGATTCAAACAATTTAACCGTAGCTAAATGAGTGTAGCAATGATTTTACTTTCTTCTAGTTACATATAAATGCATTTGTTTGGCTGTATTTGCCTGTGTTTTTTTTCATGCACACGACAGACACATACATGTCTTCAATAAGTTGCAGAAATTCAAGTGCCAATTCCAAATTGTTAAATGCACTAATATAGGGTGCCACATGTACTAATCCTCAGATGGATAAATTAATGTAAATGTACATGTAGGAGTGCACTTTGAAAATAAATACGAAACGCTTGAAACTTTAAAAATTGTTAGAGTAAAATAAAGGAGAAACAATCTTGTTCGTACGCAAAACATGCCAAATGTGTTTTTTTTGCTGACATTATTTTTAAATAGTAGTCGTCAGAAATTAACGGATATATAAACATTTCTGAAAATATATCTGAAATTAGTGGCGCAAGCTTCTCAGTGGAGTGGCTATTGATCCTACCGAAATAGTGTATTAGCGATTATAAGAAATAGATAGACAAGGTGTGCTAAATAGATAATTTTACTTGTACTAAATATGCATTACTAAAGTTGAGGAAAAATTCACGACCATTTAAAGCAAAGCTGGAATAAACGGAAATAAGAACGTGTCATTTCTGGTATTTTCCACAAAATGCTGACCAGTTTCAAAGTTATTTAACATTGATACTACGGTTACGGCTGTTTCATCGTTATGTATAAGTAAGGCATCACTATCAAATTGTAGCGGCAAATAAAATATTTCAATTTCATGAAATTTATATAGTGTAATTTCTCACCGACAATAACCGTTGGTGTTCCCTGGAGTCTGAGCGACAAAAAGTATCTTCAGATGTCCAGTACTCTCCACCTCTTTTCGCTTACCACCGCGTATTATTATTATTATTATTATTATTATGATTATTATTATTATTATTATTATTATTAGTAGTAGTAGTAGTAGTAGTAGTAGTAGTAGTAGATCTCACTAGGAGTTCTCAAATAGGTTTCCATCGGTTATTGCTCACTGATAATATGTGGTGTTCCCTGGAGTCTGACTTGCACCAAGTCTCACAAAATGGCTGGTGTCTCCGCCTCTTTCAATTAAAATTGCATATTATTTTACGTTATCGCAATTGTCGCTTACCATTGATTTATTGCTGACAACAAAAAGTAATCATCTGTTGGTGGCGATAAGCCTTCTCAATGTCCAACTACTTTCCGCATCTTTCCAGTGGATATCTGGTTCGTGCTCTCACCTTCGGTCTTTCCCTCTACCTTGACTTTCACAACTATGTTCTATAACATCAGCCGAGGTAAATAAAATCATAATGTGTATTTTTATATAGATTGGGGCAGTTTTAAAATGTATTACAGTTTCAATTCCCTTGGTTTCATGTTGTTGTGTATTTTCTATGTATTAGTTTTATTTCTATGGCAACTTCCATGTGGCTGGTTAGCGTTTGTAGTTTATGTAGGTGGTTTACTATTTCGGGGATATGCTTCATGATTTCAGCTAAGTTCATCATTGCCGTACGTTTTATTGTGTCAGTCTTCCCTTTGATTCTAATTTTCCTAATCTTTTTCTCATTGTGTTCGGGACTATTCTTAGTGCTCTTACGATTATCGATATGATATTGATTTTGTAGTGACGACGCGGAAGGAAACAGTCGTAACACGAAGGCGCGAACCCCGCTTATATAATAACAGAAAGCGATATGGGCATCACGAAAGGGTTGCATTCATGCAAATTAGGTGTGGTTAGCGGCGAGGAAAGGGTAAATAAAAGAGGGTTTTTTTCTAATCGACGCTGTGTGTCTGGTTGCTCACATAAGAGAGCGTTGAGTATATCTTTTGCGTTGTTCATATTTTGTATGTTTTTGTTGCTGTTTTTATTGTGTTTGTTGCCGTTATTGCTGTTTCTGTTATTGCTGTTGGGATTTGTTTTGTTTTTTTGTGGAGTAGCATTTTTAACACGTTTTTTTTTCGTTTTTCTTTCTCTCTCGTTATCTGTTTTGATACCCCTTCATGGCGACGTCTACTCTTCTTCGCCTTTTGGCTAAGATAAAAGTGTAGTGTCTGTTCCGATGGATACTGTACCCCATAGACTGGTATTGTCTTGGCCTTCGGGGCTTGATTTAGGCCGGTCTATGGGTCTGTCCTGTGCAGTCCTCGGAGGTCCACCCTCCCAGGCTTCGCCTCCCCTCTTTGGGGAGGAGTAAGTTTATTGCATACTGTCTGAGGCGCCCCCCTACCGGGGAATGCCAACGGGGCTGCCCCGGCAATTTTTAAACCCAACTTTCCCGACCCGACCTTGGGTCACATCTTACTTGTGGGAGTAAGATTAAATCTGGCCTTGTGCCTAACTCCTGGAGAGGAGAAAATCAATACTAGTTGCCCGATGCCATCTGACAAAAAGGAATTTACCGACGAGCGAAAAAACGGCCCAGCTGAGGGTTCAGAATGGAGAAAGCTTCCGAAAGTTGTGATAAACGTTGCTGATTTTTTGGAAAAGGCGAAAAAGTGCCTACATTAAGTAACCGATCCTGGCTTACTAGTCGACATCCTGAAGTTGGAGGTAATGAAAAAGCGAAGCATCATCATGTTTGTTATTGATAAGAAGGCAAATAAACCAATAAGAACATCAACTGACCTCATATGCACGTTGTTGGCGACGACAGGCTATAGGCCACACCGTATAATCCAGTGCCGAGGTTTTAATACGTGGAACACATCGTTTCAAAACGAATACATCTGTCTGAAATTGTCGCAGACTAAAATCATCACGGCAGAGTATATACTCAGAATAGAATACATGGGAAAACAAAAGACTGCAGCATCGATATTCAACGTACCATTTCCTGTGGAAGGAGCATTTAGGCGCTTTTCTTTTGAAATATGGTGACGTCACGTCTGTAAACTGGGACGAATACCCAGGGATATGGACTTTCGAAACCGTATTGGACAAGGCAGTATTCGGGGAAATTCCATATTTATTCGAAATTGGACAAGAAAAACACCCTATAGTTGTTGCCGGAAGGAGCCCTGTTTGTTGGGCATGTCAGGTCAGGCACCTAACTTTTTTTATGTCCACTGCGGAAGTCCGCTATGACCTAGCCTCTTGGTACAAAAACAAGAGTTGGCCAACACTTAGGAGTGCCGTTGACGCAAAGACCTATAAGATTCCTCTCACCGGAGCGATGTGAGGTAGATTACCCAGTCCTTCCTGTTCTTGCCAAGCTAGATGAAAGGGAGCACAATTAATGGATTTGGTTCAGGGGAAGAAAACCACTGGCCGCGTAGCCTTAGATCTAATGAGAGAGGAGGAGATATTTTCCAGAGATCCAGGAAAAAACAAATATGTGGAGGTTCGAGACTTTAAGTATAAATTAGACAAGGAAAATTCCCTAAAAGTACAAAAGCATTGCAGAAACAATGTCCACTGTCACCCGTCAAATCCCAATATAAAAATGCAAGCCCTCAGCCTTCCCCTGAAACAATAAAGTCATCTACATCCAATCCTTCTCTTGCAAAGCCACGTTCACTTCGAAACCAATGCCCCCACCGATCAAAGAAAGAGAGAGACAATATTATTCCCCTAAGCTCCATAAGCAAAGAAAAGCCTGTCTCTTCTCACAAGCCTTCCCCGTTAGTCTCCCCATAACAAACCACAAAAGTACTCCTCCTGCCTCCCCTGCAAAATCTGAAAAGCTCCCTTCCGCATCACTCCAGCTACAAAACAAATCCAGTTCCCCGTCCCACTCCCCAATGGAAGAAAACATGCCACCTTCAACCTCTCTCCTACCTCAAAGTCAAAAAAGGCAAATGAGCCCCTCCATAGATAGATGTTGTAAAAAATATGCTTACCTTCCAGGTATAGTCTCATGTGTGGTAAGTACACTCCAAGAGAATACAGTGAAACACCGCTTACTGTCCGATTTGAAAAAGCTGCTCACATTTACGGAGGTAGCTGACAAATCGGTGGAAGACCCCCTTACTTTCTCTAATGCGATGAAGTTTTCAGTTATCAGAAAAAAAGAAGAAGGCAAAAGACTTTGGCAAATGCTAATGGAGGCAAGCGAACATTTTACTATTTCACTTGCCATTGCTATTTTTAAATTTGACGAATTAAAAGGTTTAAAGGCAAATTGCGTTGGGAGGGTCCTTATTCGTTTACACCTTTCTCTATACAGAATAGCAAAACTAACATACCCATTTATTTTTGGCGGCATCTACCATGACTGGCTAATCAACACTCAGATGGACACATATTCGTTTAGGAGAGCTGTTGGCATCCTGACCTGTTCGATTTTCGTTTCTGGAACCTAACTCTAAGAACTCTCAATGGCTCTCTATCAATCAAGCATGAATGCCCGAGGGCTGAGTGACGACTCTCAGCACCTCAGAGTAAATATAAGTGGTATTCAGGACACCCTGGCTAGGGGTTTTCACGTCTACTCAGCGTACTTCGATTCTCGTTCATAGGGTGTTTCCTGGCTAGTAAATAAGTCTTTAGATGCGTCGTGTGACCCTTGTTTCATGGAACCGGAAGGAAGGCTGTGCGTTCTTGATGTTACCATAAAATATTAGCATTTCGATTCACTGGGGTTTATGCGCCCAATCACCATTTTGAGATTTGTCATTTCTTCCGACGGATCGAGCAGTTCATGAATACAAAACGAACGGTCATATTAACGGGAAACTAGAACGCGGTCCTGGATCCGGATATAGATTGTACTCGGGCTATCGGAACTAACAATGATCGGGCTGCTAAGGTACCTCGGCACTTTCTCGATAAGTCTGATCTTATCGATAAATTCCGGAATGAACATCCCCGTGATAGAGTATGGGGTTGGACAGTTCCGGTTCACTACAACTTTCGATTTATATTGACCGATTCTCAATTAACACAGTCGACGTAGATTTATTAGAATGTCCAAGTGTTCGTAATAGTTTACTCGGATCATAGACTTGTTAAGATCCGTGTTCACTTATATAGACCTAGGCCGAGATTGGCTGGCCACTGGAACCTCAACACTTCGTTGTTCGATGTGAAGGGCTAACAGGAACAGCTATTACTAACCTTCCAGCTTGAATTGACAGTGGCTGTAATTGGGAATAGAAAGTAGCGGTCACTTTAAGTAAAGTAATCAGGTTATTTACTGCTGATTTAAGCCGACGACTCAATTTAACAACTAGAGCAATTATACTGGTACTAGATGCTAGATTAGATCGGGCAGTTGAGGCGGGAATAGTGCTAAAGTTACTATAATTAAGGCGAAGCTAGCCTCCTTGGCTACCCAAGAACACCAAGCTTTTTTTAATTAGGGTTAGGTAAAAAAGAACGCCTGAGGAAGTCACAACTATGGCACGTGAATTGCGTGTAGAGGAACATCGACAAGCTACTGATCGACATATCGCATGTATCGCACTACAAGATGGGTGTCTCGTGACCACAAACAAAGACATTATGGGGGGTCGTTCTCATTTCCAGGATCTTTTACCAGGTAACCCGTCTTGTCTTTAACACAATTCGACCCCTATTTAGCTGACTTTTCTCGTCTCGGGGAGACTGAAGCAGCTAGGTGCGAACCTTGCATAATAGAGGAAGCAGTTTAGGAGGCCTTGAAGCGGGTCGGTCTTAACAAGTCTCATGGGATTGATGGTTTTCCCTACGAGGTGAATTTGAGGATGTCGCACATTTTTGTTCCCTTGCTGACAGTTTTATTTAACTTGTGGTTTAGGAACAGGTCTATTCCCCAGTACATGTCCATGACAATAGTGAAGTTGTTACGCAAAAGCAAAGATTGTGGGGATGGGTTAGATAACTTTCGGCCCTGAACGATGCTAAATGGGGAGTTAATGATTTTAACCAAGATATTAGCCAATCGACTGCAGCTTGTTTTGGCTGGTCTAATTAGCCCTAAACAGACGTTTTTTTTGTCCTCATTTTATTTTGTAACTCCCCATCCCACCCCAAGTAGGTGACAGCGCGCTTGATTTGCCAGAGATGCAGGTTTCCCTTTTATATTTTCGAAGGTGGTGTTTCAGAATAAAATGTTGGGACCTACATCAAAACCTCTTTTTTTCGACTTTCGATTTCGACTGGCAAAAGTTTAGAAATAGGGTGTATTTTTACTAACTTTTCTTTTACATTGTAAATATTCATTAATATGATGTTGTACATGTCATTTTCATCACAATATTATCCCTTTCATATTTAATTTATATGGATTTATGCAGGAGTTTCATTGTGCAAATTCTTTTGGTGATTGGAGAAGGATGTATGGTATGAATGCGGTATTTTTGGTGAATCATGGTCCTGGACGAAGCTATCTAATTAGAGTAGATATTATCAGTTAGTAGAGACCAAGCCTTTTCACTTTCCCTTTTCATCCTTGTGTCACATTTTATAATTTTTTTAAATTTATAAAAAAATTAAAAGTTTTGTGGTGAACACTACGTTGTTCACATGCGTGTCAATAGAGAGGAAAGGAATAGATAGGAAAGGAAAGAAAAGTATGGTATTCTCAAGGAACGAATGAACAATTCAATGTCATTTTATCACACTCGGGGTACTTAGATACGATAGAGTCGCGTTCTGATTTTCTCATGCCCCATATCTCTTTCAGTTCTCTGAGAATGGCTGTCTATTTTCTTCGGTTTTATGTTTCATTGATCTTCACGCTGTACACGGCTGGGAAGGGAATATCCTCGAATTCGCTACGTTATCCTTCTTGATGGCTATCATCATGTTTTTTTGTTAGTACCTCGATGTCTCATAAGGTTTTGTAATTTTTGTTTTTCAGTACCGTCGTCGGTTGGTGCCTGTGCCATTTGTCTGTATGTTCAAAATGCTTTTTTTCGCATAGTTCCCTATGCATATTTCCCACGCAGTCGTGTTTGTTCTGTTATTCTCTTTGTTATGCTACAACCCTTATAACAGCTATTTGAACTCTTCCACTCAACATAAACACTGGGAGCACATACTTCTCAGTGTTAGGTCTAAACCAGTCCGTGCAGTCTTTCTGTAACACCAGTGTTTTAGATACTTCGGACTGGTCAATGCCAGTCGATGATTCGTTCTCGACAATCAGTCTGGCATGAACTGAGCCATTTCTGTGACCTTTTATCTTTCGGGCTGAGGTA
Source organism: Sepiola atlantica (assembly GCA_963556195.1). NCBI lineage: Eukaryota > Metazoa > Mollusca > Cephalopoda > Sepiida > Sepiolidae > Sepiola > Sepiola atlantica. The sequence goes on along the minus strand of OY744521.1, from coordinate 168,415,188 downwards.
TTAGTCATGGATAGTCTTAGAAGGTCGACCCTCCTAGGTCTTTCCTCACCTTTTTGGAGTGGAGTAAGTTTATTGCTTACTGCCTGAGGCGCCCTGACCGGGGAATACCGACGGAGCTGTCCAGGCATTTGTTTATAAGCCAGAGTCCTCTTCCCTAAAGGGCGCTCGCTTGAGTCTTCCCTCACCTACCGGCCTTGTGTCACATGTTTCTGCTGTGGGAAGGAATTAAATACCCGGGACCACACCAGCATTTACTGGCAATCAATACCACTCTTGTTCTCTCTTGTATTATACTTATTTTTTTCTCTAAACTCGGAGTCGGTGTCTTCCTGCCGGTTCTTTTACAGAGTCCCACCATGCTTGAGCTATTTTGATGCATTCATTCATGTGATGGAACATTTTATCTTTTTGCCAACGTAGCCTGTATTTACTGTTTTCTCGGGTTTTCTCTACTTAAGCTTTGATATATTTTTCTAATCGCATTGTTCTGTGCAGCTGTTAGTACTTTCTGTTCGGGTGTTTTTTTCGGAGCATTTTCCAGATTTTTTCGTGACTCGCTTATCTAGCTATACTCATGAAGGGGGCATGTGGCTGTTTCTCTTCCCATTTCTTTTTTCTTGTATTCTCATTTCTCATTTAGTTACTCCCAGTCTTCTTCCTGTTGACAGTGTCTCTTGCTGTGGGGATCGGTCTTTCTTTGTTCTTTATTATAGTTTTTTTTTTAACTTAGTTCACCCCAGACAAGGCAAGTTACCACTGTAGAGGTAAAGAAATAGTAGGAATTAGCTTGAAAGTTTATGGTGTTATCATAAATTTGGAGCTGTGGAGGACATGCTTGTTCACATTACACTTTTGCATGTCGGTACAGTCGAGGAAATAGGGAGCAGATTGAAAGTTGCAAAGGGCGGAAGCTCAAGAAAAAAAGCTATTGGAGTAGAAGGCTTTTCGGCATCTGGAGACCTCTACAGTGAATGGATAAAATATTGCTGATTGTCGAGTTGGTCGAGTGTATTTTCGTTGAGGGGGCACCGGAGCAGCAAGTCTTTCGGATCACATTCTATAAAGTACTTGTAAAACAAGAACTACGATACAACATTGCAGCGATATGACAGGGGCTGGAGCTTGGTGGATAGTGAGGGGCATATTAGATTAGATATCTCTTCGGACTTTATCTAAGAGCGAGAAACTGGTGGATGGTACACCAGCCAAGATGTGACTACCATACTTTATGCATGAGATTATAGTGGGGCTTTAGAGATATAGGACACTGTCAAGTTTTGTAGCACGGTAGTAGGGAACCCACTTTCTTTGCAGCACCATTGGTAATGCATTCTATGTATGTGTTCCAATTCATTTTACCTGTGAATGTTACACAGAGTAGTTTAAACTTTGGACTCTTATTTAGGGTGTTATTTGCAGTGGCAATAGGTGGTTGAAGGAAAAGAGATTTGCCTTAGCAGCATTTAATGTTACCATCCATTCCACTACAGACTTGAGCTTACTTTCTAAGGATTCAGCTATTAACTCAGATATGTGTGGGGTTGTGTTGCCAAAATGACGAGAGTAGGGGGTTATGTCGTCAGCGAATATATCCGTCTCAGACTACGTCATCATGAAGATCGTTTATGAAAATCAGGAACAATAAAGTTCCAAGGATCGATCTCTAGGGTACTCCTGCATTTATGTCATGTTGTTTGAAGAACGATCACCGAAGAAAACTTACGTCTTGGTTTTTCAATAGAAGGATCTAATTATATATAATATTCGTCCAGTAATACCATATGAATCGATTTTCATGATAAGAACTTTATGTCAGACATTGTCAAAGGCTGTTAATATATGACACGCTGGTGTTCAAGCTTATCTGCCTCATGCAGTTTATGATATATGCGTCCAGAGATAACCGTTAGAATATCCGCAGTAGACCGTGCTTGCAATAATCCATGCTGATGGTAGAAAAGAATTTTATCATTCATCAGGTGACTATCGCTAGCTTGATCAATGTTACAAAGATTTAAGTGAAAAGTAGGAGTAGCCTTGTGGGGCGATACTTCTGATGGTCAGTGTTATCTCTAGAATTCTTAAAGACTGGTTCCATAGATGCATTTTCCAGCTATTAGGTAAGCAAGATTCGGCAAGGCATCTGTTAGAGAGTTAGGAGATGACACGGGCCAGTTCAGCAGAATATTTCTATATTATTATTATTGGTTTAAGATTAGATCAACATGCTTTGGAGGTGTCAAAGTTTGTTATGATGTCTCGGGCATGAGATGGGGTGATGGTCACGTCATCAAGTGTGGCTTCAGTCCGCAATGGACAATTTTGGAGAAAGTTTCTTGGGGAATCCAAATTGGTGTTTAAGGCGAAACGCTTGGCAAGTAGTTCAGCTTCATCAGTTGCCGTACAAACAATATAATTGTGGTTTGATTAACCGTTATTCATCACACCATTGTAGATTTTTCAAAAATATCGAGTATCTAGTTGGTGTGACTCAATGCGTTTACTGGTCATCTCGGTATACCTGCTATTGGCTCCATTTATTACTGTCTTACAATCATTTCTTCACCCTAAAAGTTTCTGTCTATTTGTAGTTTACTTCTGGCTGTATAATTGTCGGAATGATTGCTGCGTCTATGTTATAGCAGCTGCACAGTTCGAGATGAACCATTGTGAAAAGTTGTACTTTCCGTAGATTTTCTGCATGGGGACATGTGCTTCAATGTCTGGTTTGACCCATTCGGTTACCTTATATACGCACTGATCACCAGGGAGAGAAAAACGTGTCACTCCTTGAGGCGTCTCTGATATGATCTCTGATGGATTCTCAATCAGTCTGCTTTTAGTATATCATCGTTTTGAGAAACAGATGATCAGCTTTTGGACGAGATTTCAGGGTGATTTCCACCATTATAACTAGATGATGAGCGTTCCAGAGCGGCCTATAATCATTCCTAGCACA
>OY744521.1:168342229-168402229 GCA_963556195.1 Sepiola atlantica | reverse complement strand
CATAAAATAAAAATAACTTTAAATAATCATAATGACAACATTTACTTACTAGCGACTGCCATATACACGGGCAATATTAAAAAAAGCAAATGTGTATGTTAACTAGCGGGTTGCGGTTCGGTAAGCGTACGCGTCTTCATTGTTTGTGTCAGCACACGGCATGCTGATTGTTCGGTGTTGCTATGAGTGTGAACATCTCTCGTGCTCTCAATAGAAGATGATATTTTCTTGCCCCCATCTTTCGATGTCAGGCACAACGTCGGATTAGATGTGGACAAATTCTTTTTGTTGAAAAGGGGTATTATGGATTGAGACAATAATAAAAATTGATTCAATCTGGAAAGATGTCTTTATACACTGACTAAAAACAGTGAAAATAAAGTGTAGTGTCAGAATAGATAGCATGTGTTCCTGTTGACGCAAATCATGTCAAAGTGGGTTACAACTTGCAAGAGCATTCGTGTTAAATGGTAGCGTCAGTTGAACATCGAGCCCAAGAAAGTACTACCACTGTAATATGTAGGCGCTTTTGTAGGGAAAATGTCTCTTTTAAAATATTTGCAAATCGTGTTATTTGCTGTTCATTGAAGAGGTTTTGAAGACAAAACCGGCGGCATAATTGTAAAACACCAAATAAAATAAAAATATAAAAGTTTAATATGAAATAATTTGCTTTTTAACAGTTCAAATGATATTTAGGACGCTGAGAAATGACGATAAATTGTGTTTTTTGTGACACATATATTGGTGTCTAATGTTGTTTAAGCCGTGAAGGTGAAAATGAGGAGTCATAGAAACATGTTCATGATTCTATAAATATTAAGGGTAAGAAACCGAGGAGAAGTACACTTCCATATTTATTAAGTTAGGTATCTGTATATGTTGATATATGTTTATGTACATAAATCACTCTTAAAATAAGTAACCGATCATTTTGAATTTTGTAACACAACTACTGGGTGACAGAGATCTTAATGTAGGCTTTATTTTGTTTAATTTATTCTCATGCAAAAAAGAAGTAAAAGTGGTGGAAGCTTTCCGTAAAAAATGGAATGCTTTCGACTCCTGTGAAATTACAAAAATAGCTATTATACACAAATTAATAATTATTCCGCAAAATGTCAGTTGATTGTGAGCATTTCAAAAGCTTTTTACTTTGGCATGATATAGGCACAATTTTTCATTTAAAGATTAAAATTTACATTTTATTTGATTCATATTTACAAGACATTAATTAGGCATTGTTCACTTAATTTTAATTATCTTTTTAAGACCTCCTTAACTTACACCATGAATTTTAGACATTTTTTAGAATAAAATAATATACTAGAATTTGATCAAAATTGAATAACTATACCATACATAAGCTTTGATGCCATCTCATGTTTATATGTATTAGTGTATGAAGACATAAATTGTAGAACACTGATCTGTTCGGGGAATTAATTTTACCTGTCCTGGGACGTATATTCGTATAGTTTTTTTTTAAGTGGGCAAGGGAAAATATGTAGCCAGATGAAAATACTGATTCATCAGATAAATTTCTCTCGAAAATCCGGCATAACTTTACGCAGAATATCAAGCCCGCTATTTTGTATTAGTAATATTCTGTAGAAACAATACATTTAGTAAGCAGAAAAAAGGGTATAATTCGCTTATGTTTAACCTAAATGTTACTAAATGTCTGTTTGTAAAATAATGATTTTCAAAAGTCTCTAAATGTATATATGTTTATGATCACGGGATTATTATTTGATTTTATAGCGTAAAATATAAGATTGATTGAAATAGAAATCATTTTCTACGAACTTAAGGGAAATAAGTATGTTCTAAATGCACTAGTCTGCGTAGGTAACTTTAAGTAAAATAAGCAGGTGCAAGTTCACCGAGATAAATAGAAAGCTAAGGGCAAACTTAACATTGAACGACATATGAAGATAATCAGTGTGAGTATCCATGAATAATTAACACGTATTACATTTATCGGTATCTTGTAATAATTTAAATATACCAGTACTTCTACTGTTGGTTCTAAACCAATCAAATTGATAAATACCGACATAGAAAGATCAATAAAAATAAATATTACATTAAATTGTCTAAGATTGATAGTATTCGTCAATGAAAGTGAACATATTTTTTTTCACCAAAAACTGAATGCCTTGAAGAGAAATTCTCGAAAAAACAGAGCAATGTGCGATATTAATTATAGTTGCAGTATGTATTAATTAGTAAATCAATATTGATACAAAATATGTATTTTATTTTTGAAAGATATAGATGTTTACAGGTCACTAAAATAACTTTACACCCCCGCTTAATATGGAATACCTTTTATTATAAACATAGTTGAAACTCAGTGAGCATCTATTAACAATAAAATATTATTTAGGTTCGAATCAAAAGAGATGTTAATGCAGCTAATACTTATATATCTCAATACAATTTAAAAAATAATAAGTTGCTATTATTTAGTAATATTTTCAACTAAATCTCTTTAAACAGATTTAGTTGAATTTACATTTTAACGTATATTAAAATATAGTAAATGAATCTAAAGAAACGTTTACGAAGAAGTATTCTAGTTATTGGTTAATTCCACAGAAAACGTCATCCTTGGAGACTTAACATTCAAAATCACAGAGAATCAGATACATATTTTGAGTTAAAAAACGCATATATTTATTTTAATTCAATCAGTTAAAATGGATATATATTTGACTGTATTACGTATACAACATGTTATCACTACATACGCTCATTTAAAAGTTGTAAATTACTAGCCGTTAACCAATAAACAATAAAGTGATAGTTGTAAACACACTGAAAATAACGACGACTGCTGATTATTTGTAGAATTGAATCGAAAGTACTTGCGAATACAGAAAAAAATAGAAAACAAAACACGAAACTAATACACACATAACTAAAATAATAAATTGACAATTTGAACATTTTGGAAAGTAGATATGTATGATCAGACAAAATTAATAACATTTTCATATATATATATATATATATATATATATATATATATATATAGTGTTGAATATAACTGACAATTTATGTCTGGATATCCTTTGGTAGATCATTTCAATAGTACGAATACAAATCTTAGTTTCGGGGGGGGGTATTGTCCGATGAATCCGCAATAGTTTTTATGTGTGTCCCAAGTACTTTTAGACCTCTATGGGTCAATCTGTATGGGAATGAAGATAATCAGGTACAGATCATGTGTTTGTATTATAGATGGTTTTAGCAAGAATTATGCCTGCAAGAGAAGATGTTGCCTAGAATTGGAAATTTTGTGAAATTAAGTGCGATATAAAACATTGTACATAGTGTGTCTTTAATTATTGATGCTTTTACTGAAGAGCTTGTCCGAAGTTGGGTTCGAAACTTTCTTGAATTATTCCGTACATTTGGACGATTTTATGTAAATATATTTCATCAAATCATCTAATGCAAAACAAACTTATGCTCATGCACACATGCCATCAGGTTTTCCATAAGAAACTGAAGAGCCAACAAACCAAGGGGTTCAAAGAGTTAGTGTAAGAGGGGTATCAGAGCCCAGATCAATACATGTTCCGTCGCCCCATGCTGCGAACACCACGTACGTTTGATATAAATACGTATTGATCGTAATTTTTGACAAAAAAGCTGTTTATAACCTGGTGAGAGTACAGTATTTTCTTGAAATATGAAAAGAATAATGACGCCAGTTTCCCCAACAATACATAACACGATGACGTGGTGGCTGTGTAGTTGTTTTTCATGTTATTCTCTCGGATGTTTAAGCGGCACATAACGGCAATTCTGTTAACTCAACTATCAGATAAAAATAACTTTATCAGTCACAGGTAAAAAAAAAACTACCGAACATCCGTCGGCTGCTTATATAGCTAAAAGTAATATTTTTAAATAAAAACTTATATTACATATCTTTAAAATAAATTATTGTAATTTTAAAAACTAATAGCGTTCATTTAAATTAATTCCTTTAAAATGAATGAACATGATATATTCAGAAATGTTTTGATAGTGTATCAGTTTTATTCAATTTCTTATAGAATGTACCTTACATAGCGTTTTCGTCCACCGGACAGTACCTCTTTCTATGTCGTGGTTCGGCCTTGTCAAAAAGCATGCACAAGGGGTTACGCGAACAATTTAAAAACAACACCTGTTCTTGATTTGTGTTAAAGAAAATATTTCCCTTCAAACTCGTATGCATATGAACTTGAGTATTTCCGTCGGAAAAGAAGTACTGTATTTGCTTCTGGATATAACAGAAATTTGTTCAACTTGCAAATTCTGATCTCAGTGAAGGATTGAAGGCAGGCGACTTTTCTCTCCGGAATTTCTGGAAAGGGAATACATTCGATTCAGAGGAGAGAATGCTTAGAACGGAACTCCCAACTCAGGATTTCGTTGACTGTCTTCAACTTATCTTGAAACTGATGAATTCGCTCTGCACAACACTTTATATAGTAAGGCAAGATGGCATAGCATTGCCTGGACATACTCTTGTTGCCTACACTAGAAGGCAATTACATTAATCGCCGGCTATCTCGGCTTATCCTTCGAGGCAAGATTAATTACCGTAATCACTCGGTCACGTTTTGGAATTATCAAAATTCTTTCGCGTAACCAGTTCTTCTTAGCCGACTTATGATTCACTTATGACAACACTAAACTTAGCTGCCCCCTTTTTAAGCTTACTTAAAATCACATCTTCAGAATACTGCTAACGGGATTTTACTCGATCCTTAGTCTTAATGATATATTCTCCCCAAGCTCGATTTTATACTTCATATGAATAATAAATTGCAATTTAAAGATACAATTTTCAAATGTACACTAACGCCTTCAAACGTCTTTAATATTTTGTAAGGTATCAGCACATTCTAATAATTATTACACTAAATATGTATGCACTAACTGTTTATAAAAGTGTTCGTGGCAATTAGCCATACGAATAGTTGTGTTTAGATTTCTTCTATCTGATTTATATATATATATATATATATATATATATATATATATATATATATATATATATGTCTATATATATATATATATATGTATATATATATATATATATATATATATATATAAGTTTAAATGTTTGAAATTCATCACAGTCTAAGATCACACTCTAAGATCACAGATAACCAGTTAAAAACTCTGAACACGAGTGGGCAGTGGGACTGAGAAGAAGTAAAGCAAACCCGAGTAAAAATAAGCAACACTGCAAGTGCCGAGAGAATTCTAAACATATCTGTAAAGAATACCCGTCTCTCTTCATGTAAGCTGTACCAAAACGGCGTGAGCTATCTCATTATTCATTAAACAAACTACCAGCTATCAACCCACCTCTGATGAATCTGGGTTTGATAAGATAAAAAAATAAAACATAACATAGCTAGAATGGTGGTCTGAATATTTTTCTTTTAAGCTGTTATACTTGTGTATTACATTGATCTTTTATACTCAATATTTCCTACATACGCTTTTCTATCTTTCATGGATCCAACACACACACACACAAACCCCCACACACACACACACACACACACATATATATATATATATATATATATATATATAGATATATATATATATATATATGAAGAGACAAAATGGTGCCACACTACAAAATGAATAATGAATTGTATGGGGAACACTTTATATAAGATGAAATAGAAAAGAAAAAGAAAATAATTTTATATAAAACAAATAATAAAAAAAACGTTATGTATGGTTTCGGAATTCACGAATAAAAAAATTCACAGAATAAAAACAAAGTTCTCACATTAGCATAAAAAAAAATAATAATAATAATAAAAAAAAAACAGCTTAAAGTTCCCAAGGCAGTTTTTCGTCCGACTCTCGTCAGGGGAATCGTCGGTAGAGTAATTAAAATACACGAACAACCATCAACTGGTGTAGAATAAAGTTGCAAGCATGTGGATAAGGTGATATACATGCGAAATAATATATAAAAACGCAAGTCAAGAATATTTTTTATTTATTTATTTTTTTATGCTAATGTAAGAAGTTTGTTTTTATTCGTGAATTTTTTATTCGTGAATTCCGAAACCATACATAACTGTTTTGTTTTTTTATTTGTTTTATATAAAATTATTTTCTTTTTCTTTTCTATTTCATCTTATATAAAGTGTTCCCCATACAATTCATTATTCATATATATATATATATATATATATATATATATATATATATATTTAAAGTACTTCAAAAGGCAATGTTGTATTGTTGATTTAAAGTAGAGTGAACCGTTTTGACAGTTTTATAGGTTTGATAAGTACAACATTTTCGTATTTATAAATTTAGATGAAAGAAAATGAGTTAGTAATTTGCCTAATAATTGCATCCATCTAAAATGCCAAGTAACGTCGCTATGCATATTGCTTTTGTATACGTTCTTGTTCAATGATATGGCTGGTGCTCTAAAATCTTGATTTACATACAAAATATTCCATATCAATTTACTACCGATATGCTCACTAGCATCAGTTCAAAGAGAACGATTTCGACTGCAGAAAAGGTTTGTCTAACGCGGCCTATGTTTTCTGGGTTATTTATGGTCGCAGTAGTTTCATTAGATAAACCTAAACGATCATGCGGTGACCTATCATCGAAAACCATGTGGCTTCTACTGACGGTGAAAGTTTGCTTAAACAGCATACACGGATATAATATAAATAAGAACGACACTACAGCAGAAGATGTTTGTAACAATTGTTTAAAGCATTAAACTTGGTATACGCTGAAGATATATCAAGTTGTAATTTTTAAATTGTATCATATATTTTTAAATTATATACATATATGTTTAGCGTGCAGTCATTTAATTGGCGAGGAATGAACTAAAAATCATCATTTGAAAAATGTCATAAATGTAGATGTGTGTAATAACAAATTGAGATTTAAATTCATGACTGTTTTATATGGTGACTTTTTGTTGATTCCTCGCCAATTATCTACCAATTAAGATTCCTGCTATAGTGATATTAGTTCTCAATATGCGGTAAGGGATATAGGGTAAAGTGGTGATCAGATGCATAAACAGTGTTATGTTATTGGGGTGATTAGTTGTAAAGTTAATCTATTGTAAGTAAGGGAAGGGTTAGTTATTGGCTAGGGGAGGGGTATCGGAGGAGGCAATTAAATTTATATTTTTAAGTATATATGTATATATATATATATATATATATATATATATATATCATCGATTTTCACACCATGTATCTTGCATACGTGTAACAACATGTCGTACGACATTATCTGCTTGAAATAAACTTTAAATAATAGAAAAACAATTACGTACAATTTTCCAGAGTCTTAATTAACACATCATTTTAATTTATATAGATATAAGAGAGTTGGCATAACATACATATTATAACACACTTACCTACTTCAGTAAACATATGCAAGATAATAGGACGATGGCGAACTGTTCGTACACAACGTGGAGTTGAATTTTAATATTGAGTGAGTTGTGTAAGATATTTGTTTAATTACGCAGATCCTATAATTTGAAATAAAAATTTTACTAGGGTTACAATTAGCATAAACGTGAAACGTTCTTCCAAAACTAACCCCAACTTTAAAGCGGTATTCGGCATTTGTGTTTCTTATAAACAAAAAAATAGCTCGAACTATTATCATAAGAAACAAATTCTCTAAAATATGTAACATACTCCTCAAATAGTTTTTTTCATTAGCTCTCACGTTTCTGCGATCGAGCACTTAATGGATTTATTTTCAATATAACTTGACACACACACACTACTAGCAGATGGTGAGTATCTAGCGCTTTTTGGTTTGAGATGGGGCATCAAACAACATGTAACAGTATGGTATTGTAATGCACGCGTATTTTCAATCGGTGTTTAGTTTTCTCCGTTGACTGCTTTAGAAATGAACATACATCATTACACGCTCAATTACATCATCTATCAATATTATTATTGTCATATTAATTATCACCGTAGAATTTTTATTAATCAATTTATTTATTTATCGGAGCATTTCTTTTCAGGTGGAGGTAATTCTGTCGCGATTACTCAATTCAAATATAAATCAAAAATGGAAAAGACCTAAGCGCGTATTTATATCATGTTTTGTTTGTATTTGATTGTTAATTTGTTATCAGATATTCGACAACCAAATAAACTTGTTGTGAATAAATCGCTGAAATTGAAAGGTTAACAAAGATTATGGAAATCAGAAGTGTTATGTCGCCTCAGATGTATGGCCCAAATATCGGACATTTTAAATGAAATTTACATTTATGTTATTTAAGAGCAACACAATGTTTTCCTCTTGCTATTCTTGTCCACTTAGTTATGAAATATCAACTGTCAAAACTGTTGAAATATTATATTAACATCTCTGAACTACAAAACAACGAATTAGAATTTTCTGCGTTGTCAATTCGTTAAACAGTATTATATATTTATAAATTGTTATTTTTTAATAAGAATGCTTCCTAAGGTTTCAATGATTTAAATACAAATACAATTTTTAATTTTAAAATCTAATCATTTTTATGTACGATATACTTTGCATGATGCACATTTTCTGATGTATTGTAAACTTATATGTCTGAAGTATGTTATTCATGATTTATGTGAAGTTGAAGACATGCAAACCTACTTAAAAAGTAACTGGTAAGTTTTATTTGTCCAATGTGTATTAAACCGTTATAGATTCGTTATAAAGAATATAAGATTGTAAAATTGAAGCGTATTGTATGTATCATAATGTAACCTTTCTAAGTTTTAAAGATTCGTCTTCTCTGGTGAGACAGAAGATGTTTATTGGATGAGTTAACGTAGATAACTTTACAACACAATAAAGATAACGTCCTTGCGAGGAGTGTCAATATTATCTACGGAATAATCATGCTTTAATACAATAATATAATAATAAAATAGTTTAAATGTCAAAGTAATCTATGTATATTGTCTATTCAAATGTTATTGTATTATATCAGGGCTACAAAAGGCGAAATACTTTGCTGTGAATTGGAACTGATACCATTTTGAATTTCAACTAGAGAGAGAAAACATTCTTCTTTAAATCTCTCAAATTGCTACTATTAAAGGGAATTGTGTCATCCAACCAGAAAACTATATTTCAAACTCAGTGCATACTCTCCAGATACAGATTGCACGTATGTATATTTACTGCTTCACGCATTATGCATGCTATAATAAAATCGAGATAAGTTTGTTTTTTTGTTCAATTACGCTTTGCTTTAATAAAGTGACATCAAAACTTATGTATACATTCTGCATCAATCGCGTTATCTTTTTGAATACATAAATGTTTCTCATTTTATTAATTTAGTAGTATTTTATGGGCCCCTCTCTTTCTCGCTCTCTCTGTCTCTCTTTCTGTCTCTCTCTCTCTCTCTCTCTCTCTCTCTATATATATATATATATATATATATATATATATATATATATAACGAAAAATACGTCCTATCAAGTTAGGGGCGACTAATAATGGAATTTTCTGCATCTTAATCATTTAGGAAAGTGGACAATCGTAACAATAGTAAGCATAAAAACAAGGAACGCTGCAATTACCAATAAAAATAATTACCTGAAAATACATGACATATATATATATAGTCTCGGAAGTTTTTCAACTGTTAAAAACTATATGGAACAAAAATTAGTCTCAAGTCGTTCGGTGGAAAATCAATTTCTTGTAAGTCAATTTACTTTTTACAGTCACTATATTAGCTTTATTCCAAGAATTTACGCTAGGTTTAACCTTATTTAAGGGACATCAGTTGTTTACAATGAAGAACTGTTTCAAGAATTTAAAAACAAGACAATATTTGATCTCATGGCTTCGCAGCAGAGCTGATTAGACTCCACTCCCCTTAAAAAACAAGAACAAAAACGTTCCGTATATTAGATCTAAGTTTTTTTCTTGATAAATACTTTGCTAACTTATTTTGTTATTAGAAAATGTCTTCTTTATCTGTGTTGTTTGTCTGTGTCTAAGAAAATGTATCCGTTATTTACAAAACTGTTGCTGCATTTTAAAGTGTTCTGAAGAATCCATTACACTGCTTTTTAGGTGATTATATATATATATATATATATATATATATATATATATATATATATATATATATATATATATATATATATATATATATATATATACATTGTTCCACTATATGTTATATATATACGTTTATACATATTCTACATTATTTTCATTTAGATAGTTTGGGATTTGCTCTATCAGTTTACTTTGATTAGTTTGATATGACTTAAAGGCGTCAGTATGGCGAGTAATTGCCTTATTTAATCTTCTAAATATGTTATTTTGATCGCTACCTTGTTGAATTATTATTATTATTAAGGTAGAATTTGAGGGTATATACTCTACTAATTTTAAGGTAACACGAGCAATTCACATAAATTCGGTCATAATGTTCCCGTAAAAATTATACACACGGCAGGTACTATTTTTATGTTACATACGTACGATATGAAAAGGGACTACATTTCTATCATCTAACAGTTTATAAATAAATATTTTATCTTCAATTTTTATATTCAAATCAAGAAATATAGCATGTTTTCCCGTGTGTTCACAGTTTTGTTTTAACTCTTTATGATATATTAAATGTTTAGTATTTTCAAACACTTCTTAATTATTAATGTATAAAAGATCGTCAATATATCGCCTACATCCATGATTACTATACGCTATATATATATATATATATATATATATATATATATATATATATATATATAATGTATTTTGTAGTCACATCCGACGTTCGTCAGTTACATCCATTTTCGTAGGATGAGAGTGTCACAAGATTGCAGTTCTGGGAAAGAAGTTACTCAAATAGGAAGCTGTATTACAATGAGGTACGAAAGCAGCGAATGAATGGAGACCACTGGACCAACAACAAACGAGCTGTAACACAAATAGCAGGGAATAGCTCACATAATTCTGAAGAACACATGCCATCATATATTAACATGGTGATGTTGTATCTTCATTTTTGAGGCGACATAAAAGTGGTGCAAAACTGCTCAGTTCGAGAAATTAATGTTTTTTATCATGGGGCGGGTATTCTTCTAGGTTATCATAATAATGAGCGACTTTGATGGACATTCCATTGATTTTTCTTGCCTCTTTATACATTGGACTTTAATGACTTTGTATTCAGCGACTTTTGGAGGCATGGACAATGATTAAACTCAATAAAAAAACATCATACCGGTTGTTATTAGCGCAACTGGCGTAATGAAAAGTAACATTAACACACATTTAGACACACTCTCTGGAAGACCAAGCTAGAGCGAAATACAGATATCAGCGTTAAAAGGGACACCATCTATTGTAAAATAGCTGTAGGATATAAATGATGGTAAATGTAACCACCTATACTAACACCGTAAATTATTATACATACTCTGAAATAGTTCATTATAATTGGGATATTAGTCAATATCTACAATACTACCGTTCACAATTGATACAGTATCCTTTTATAAATTGAAATTCAGAAAGTTTACGCCTTTTTATTAGGAACTACATTTTCAGCAACAGTTGATCAAACATGTCGAAAGTAACCGAACGTCATTATTTTGCTGCAGTTACATTATAAGTGAATCAACGTATAAATGGATTTGTTTGTATTTTGTTGTCTCATTTTAAATTTGTAAAATACTCTGCAATAATGTTGAACCCGTTAATAAAGTTGTCTTCTCAATGTTCTTTATCTTTCCCAAATCCCAAGTAAAGTTTTATCTTAACGTCTGACGCATTTAATTTGGGCTTCTGGTATTATGTGATCATGTTTGCTTACGATATTCTAGTATCAAATAAATTACCGATCTACCTTTTAAGGAGATAGGCAGTTTGGTAGACACCATACCGAATACTACGTTCGGCTTTGGTATGTAAGGACTCTAAAATATGTGTTTTCATACCAATGGAGATTTAAAGGGTAGCGGGTCGCCGAGCTTTTTCGCCTGTACGTTTGATCAAGGTAGATATGAAACTGTAACGTGATTATCTATTAACTGCGATTTGCAAAACATTATTGAATTAAATCCACATATATTACGTACCGTTTTCACTGAAAATAATGTTAAGAAAACGTAACGTAACTGTATGAGAAGGTATATTGTTACATATTTATCACCTACGAGATAGTCCAATCTCTCATCAGTCACAAGCAAGCAAAATATATGGAAGTTCGTAAACATATTCTGTTATCGAATGCAAATCACAAATTATAACAGTCCAATTAAATAATACGTCGTGTCACCCGCTCTTCACGTGAATGAGACATTTAATCCACAATCATCTCTTCATTTCAGCTAGTGAGGTATGACGTTCCGGGCTACGGACATCTGGAGGTTTTGGACAATTTGTTTACAATCGGTTCTTAAGTGTTTTTTACACGTGCGGTGCACTCCAAAGCATCCGAACGAACTTTCCTACCCTTCTGTTCTTCTCCCGTCGCCCTATGTGACGTCACGTCTTGTTCTAGGTACGTATGCCTTCGGTAATATTTGCATGCATACTCGCTGACCATATTATCTCGGTTTCATGTGTACTTGTCAAATTTTGCTGGCAAATTCAATTCATAAGATTTATACTCGCAAACATACCATTTACTATTTAAAATTATTACATTTGAATACTTCGAGGCATTTTATGCGCTTTTTAAGGACTACTAGATAATATCATGCGTGTAACTGTATCGTAACATCTATATTTACTATCAAATATATTGGCGTTAGTCTATGTTTGAAATTCCGCTTGTGGGGATATTGTGGAATAAAACCTTCTCTATAGATTTTATCAAGTCAAAAACTAGCCAAAGCTAAATGTTACATAGATGGATTCTGACCCAGAAAACAGCTATTTCTTCGCCTATTGTCAGAAACATCGTTTATGGAATATGAGGACTAAGTAAGAAAATAAGAGAAGCCCGAGTTACGAGGCTGCCGGAAGTAAACCCAAGGTTCACTTTCTACTTACTTAATATGTAGCAGTTGCACGAGCAACCTACTTTGTATCGATCTATTTAATCAGCGGTGAGACTGCGATCCGGCTAGTGATAATGTAACCATCGTTTCTTAACCGCCTACGCCAAATGAGAGTTATACGTAGTGAATCGTCTTGGCGCGAAAACCAAGCCACGAGATTAACACTTACTTTCGAATAGACAAGGTGTATATACTGCGCTCTCTACCGGGCTCGCGGTTAACGATCGAAGAGCCCAGGATAACGTTATTTTGTCTTGTCCATATTAGTCGACCCATTTTAAAAACCTCATTAATGTATGTGTTCCTGCAAATTTAATTACATATCTATTTTATTATGAAGCCGTTATTATTTCGTGAACGAACGGTGACCCTTTTTTGAGTATGTAACATTTCGGTTCCAGTAATATTTACCCAGACATATAACTTTTCCAAGTAAGTTCGTCATTCTGATGTTCTTCCCAATTTAAACCCCAAACTCTATAACCTAAAATAAATTCTTAACTAAAATTGGCGACACCGACACCATTTAAAACGCACAACCTTCTTTAAAAAAAAGAAAACAATAAGACATTTTCTCTACTTAACGACGAAATACAGATCTGTCAACAAAAGTTGTTTATCATATTCGGCAGTTTAGTGAGTTCAAAACTATCAAGAAGAACACATCATTCCATTTACATCAAAGACTTACGGGAACATTAATTGAGCTAAGTGCATTTTACATGGCTTGTTTGGTCTTGACGAGTATTCTTTGCATTTCGTTCAGATCTTGTGTCGGAGACTTCTAGCCTGTAAGCATTTGGAGATAGAAACAATAATAGGAGATAGGGATTAAATCTTGTTGATTTGGTAGCAAAATACATTTTCGATTGGTATTGAGTTACGATTGAATAAATATTTGGTACGATTTTTTAAATTGTAAGAATAGTAAAGTGTGTTCTGCTTTCCCGCTCATTTTTAAATATTCATTACGTGGCATTGACTGGACTTTCATGTGTGATTTCAGTAGTTGCCCATATTCCTATATCGTATTCAAGTTAATCGTTATTAAATAATTATAATTCTAAGTCATCCTTATGTTGTCAGAATAATTTTTGTGCATAAGCGTTTTTTCACATATTTTCCCAAATAAGTATGACGTGTTCAATTTAGGTATTTTTGATTGTCGGCGTGCTCTTACACGCGCGCCATTTTTCGTTATTCGAATCATACAGTTTTTTTTCTAATACTACTTAGACTCATTTCTCATCTTTTCTTAACACGTGATGTATGCCATTCACGTTAGCTTTTGCAGCCTATTGGAAAGAACGGTTCTGTATTTTCATATATTTTCCAAAGTCATGCATATTTCGCTGCCCACGGTGTTGCGTTAGATTCAAAACAGCTAAACTTCCTACACAGTGCATATCAAATCACAAACACTTCTTACGTGCTACAATGCACTATTCACATGTTGTTTTTCTCGCAACAGTGCATATCCATATGCATTTCTCTTCATAGACGACAGTAGAGACCGGCCTCTACTTCTCTAGTCATGCAACAGCACACACTGACCAGTGCTCCACCTTGCTACAGTGTATAATCACATGCATTACTGATTTCAATCTCAGTCTTTAAACTGTTTTAATACACACGTATAGTCAAATTGCACAATACTTGGATGTGAAACTACTCAAAAATAGGCGTTATTTCTTGCATCACTTTGACTTGATGATTGGCATGCGTACAGGTAAACTAAATGATTCCATCAGTAACCTGCCATTATCTGGTAGAAAAGCTTTTGAACAGATTACTAGCCCTGTGTTTTATTGATTCTGCTTATAATCCTTATGATTTATTGTTGACTTCTTTTCTTGCCCTAAATAACTTGCATTTTTTAATAAATAAACCTTCTATATCTACTATGAATTTCATTGAAACAACCGCTACTCTTATCTTTGATTGTCCCAACCGCCTCTCTTCGGAGAAAGTAAATTCAGCTCAGCATGAATTTACTCACATGCTCCAGCTAAGTATTATTCGACCCTCATCTAGTCCTTGGGCATCCCAATTGCATATGGTTCCGAAACGTTATGGGGACTGGCGTCTTACATGGTAATCTCGTCTGCTGAACTCTTCTACTGTTCCTGATTGTTGCCATATGCCCGATATTAAAGAGTGTGCTTCATCTTTGCACGGTTTGAGTACATTTTCAAAGTTAGATCTTGTTAAGGCTTACCACCAAATACCAGTTAATCTTGCTGATATTCCTAACTCTGTTGGTACTACCCTTTTCGGTGTTTTTAAATGTGTGCCTATGCCCTCTAGCTTACGTAATGCAGCTTGCACTTATAAACGTTTTATGCACGAAGTGGTCCGTGACTTTGAGTTCGTGTATAACTATATAGACGACATTCTTATAGCTAGCTTCTCACCGCAGGAACATTTAAAGCATCTCCGCATTATTTTTAAACATTTGCAGCGTTATTATGTTCTGAAAAACTCTGTTAAGTGTACTTTTGGTGCACCAAGTATTTGGACATGTAATACACTCGGAAGTTACTTCACTCATTTCTGACAAAGACAACGCTCTGCTCGATCTACATCTTCCAACTAACTACTTTAATTAAATTTTCTTGGATTATTGAACAATTGCAGAAGTTGTCTTTCCATATTGTTCTGACATACTTACTCTGATCGATCCGTCGGAAAATAGAAAGTAAAAGAATGAACCCATTTCACCTGATAACTGCCAGCTTAAATCCTTTCATGTGGCGAAAAAAGCTTACAGATACATCATTGCTATCACATCTCATACCTGATGCTGAATGCTCTATTGTCGTAGATGCTTCGGGTACCTCTATTGGCACAATCTGACAACAACAGCATCAGCCACAGATTAAACCTTTGTCATTTTTTCGAGCATTAACTTTCTGGGCTATCTATATAGCTATTAAAGATGTTCGCCACGCCTTAGAAGATCGGTAATTTGCAATTTACACTGATCAGCGTCCACTTATGTTCGCGCTACGTGCTAAACCGAACAAATATTCTACTCGTAATAAAGACAGTGTGACTTAATTTCGACGTTTCTCAAGCGACATACGGCATATATCCGGTCTATAGAACACTGCTGCAGACACATCATCTTGTCTACCCATCAGTAATATATTTTCATCAGACGATATTGTCCTCTTTAGAAAAGCTCTGGACTAGCCAGCTGTAGAGGATCTGAATAGTTCATCTCCACGGTTTGTTAATTGCACATTCTAGTGCATGCCCGTCCCTACAGCAGATGGACAAATTTTCTTCCAGAAAATAATCGAATAAGTGTTTTCTCGTATTTGCATGTATTGGCTCACACGGTGTCTCTGCTTCGGTGAAACCTATTTCAGCCCGGAACTTCTGGCCTAACATGAGACACGAAATTACTGCTGGCACGCGTTCCTGCCTACCCTGTCATAAATCGAAAGTTACTCAATCATGTAAGAGCCCTTCTTGTTAATTTCAGCACCCCTGATGCTATATTCAAACACGAATACCTTGTTTTGTTTTGACCTGATCGTAGCAGACAATGTAAATCATGCTTATTTCAAGAGCTATCACACATACTTGGTATAAGAAGTACAAAACCAACAAGTTATCATGTAGCTTGCAGCGGAATGATTAGGCGCTTTCAGCCTCAATTGAAATCCTCGTTGCGTTAAGCGACCGATCCCCAGCGTTGGATGCAGTAGGTTCTCATTCGTCTCCATGGATACCGCTCTGCTATGAAAGAAAACTTTGAATATTCCCCAGACGAACTGCTATCTGGTACATCACTTGAATTACCTGGTAATATGTTCCCTCCTTCATAGTCGACAATAATAAGTCTGGAAATCTATTTAAACAGACTTAGATGCTATTTCAGTAGGTAACTACCTATGAACACTCGTCATCAAAACATCAAGTAAGGTTTATCTAAAGACATTGCAGCATGGACATACGTTTTTATTCGAAATTACTCGGTTAAACCACCACATACACCATATTATCTTGGTCCATATTGTGTGCTCGATTGTAACCCAAAATATTTTACTCTGTGTCCGCCGACATACGTGAGCGAGCATTTTTAGAAAACGACATCCTGGAACCTCATGGTATCCCACCATAACATTGTCTGAGTAAACTCATATAGTATCTTCCGATACATTCCAATGATATCTTATCGTGCTACATGTTCTGGTAGACATATCTATTGGCCTATTTTTTTTTGTAAACACTTATATATATTAACCTTTACATTTTCTAAAGTAATTAACTACCGCTTCTACAATTTAGCGCCTGCATGTGTATGATTCTCTTTTTGAATGAACCCTGTTCTATTTAGAAAACATTTGTCATTATTTGACTTTTCAGTAAATAAAAATTTGCATTTTGCAATTACAGAACATTATTTCCTTTTGAACAAATGAAGAGTGTTTTCTTTTCACTTCAGATTATTATATTTTTGCTTTATTTTTAGTAAAAGAGATATTTAGCCTTTGGCAGCATAACAAAGGCATTCTTGTTTATGGAAATCGCTCCGAACTATGCATGGGTCCACTTTATGTAAGGAGCTAACAAGAACAAATATGATTATCGCAAAGATAAGAGATGCCTATTTGCCTTAGTCTTGAAAATACCAACATTATAGGTAGGAAGAAAACCGTCAACAGGGAGAGAGTTCCACAAGTCTGCGGTTCTTCGTAAAAAGCTACTCGAATAGGAAGCTGAATTACAATGATGTATAAAAACAGCTAATTGATGGAGACCACTAGACCAACGAGTTAAACGAGCTGGAACAAAAAAGCGGGTAATAGATCACATAATTCTGAACAATACATGCCATAATAGTATTTATAGAAAAGACTGAGATTAGCAAAATAACATCTGTGAGAGAAGAAGTGTATAAACGAAGAAGAACTAGGACCAATCAAATTACAGATACGTTTCTGCACCTCATCAAGGACCATGAAATGGGACAAAGATTCACCAGCCCATATATGACAACAGTACTCTATACATGGTTCGATTATGGATGTGTAGAGAGAGAGAATAGCCTCAGGCGTATGAAAGTGTTTGGAGTAATAGAGAGAACCGACTTCACGAGAAGCAGAAAGAGTAAGTGATATAATGTATACACTCAAAGAAAGATGTGATGAGAAACAAGACTAAGAACGTTCACAGTCGATTTCACCCACGATTGAAATAATCGAGCTTAATCTTGAATATATTGAATGAAACAAGCCATGGCATACTCTCATCCACAACTGAACCCAGGTCAACTTCTAACTCAGTTGCATATTTCGACCGATCCTAGAGGGAGATGGGGGAGACGCAATACTAGAATAAAAAGCGGTATAATCAGCATAGATGTTAATATTATAATTAATATTATCTGGAAGAACATTGCTATAACGAAGATACAGTGTTGTGCACATCAGCATTCATAGGAAAAGAGAAAGAAGAGACACCGTCTAAAGTTACTCGCAAGCCTCGACCAGAAATAAAATACCTAATAATTTCAAGAACCTCACCACCAATACCATGACCCTGAAGTGTATGTAGGAGAACAGCATGTCATATTCTGTCAAACGCCTTCGGACTGTCAAGCGGAATATCCCTAAAGTGACAGATCCGCTCAATTACAAAAGTTAAAAGATCAGTAGTTCAACGAAAACCACGAAAGGCATACTTAACATCACTAAAGACGCCCGGACTTTACATAAAATGAACAAGCTAGCCGTTTACCCACCTTTCGAAAACTGTGCTAATAACAGAGAGGAGACAAATCGGACGATACTTAGGTGGGTCAGACCGATCACCAGCATGTTTATTGGTAGGGACACCAGAGGACTCGCACATACTAAGAAGGAAAACAGGACTTAGACAAAAAGAGATTGAATAATTTAGATAGGATTGTTAAAGTTCATCAGTCATATGACTTATTTTTGCATGTGCATTTTCTCTTCACTGTATTCACTTGTGCTGCTACTATCAATACAGTTACTCTTGTTTTATAGGCCAAAAGCTAATGCAGGGGTTAAGTAGGAGTTGCATGAACGAACTATTTTGTATCGCTCTACATGATCAGCAGAGATATTGCGATTCGGCTATGCGATTATGTAACTGTCGTCACTTCCTCGATGATACAGGCAATACGCCTACGTCTAATAAGATTAATACGCGAATGAGCACAACGATTCAGTTCAATCTTATTTTTAATTGTACTATTGTTTTGCAAGGGATATCCCTCGGATCAAAAAGTGCGTCATTACTGTACAACCCATCCTGCAGATGCCTAAAGTCCACCGCACTTTCCCGTAATTGAGATAGACCTACCAAATCAGTTACCGGATAAGAGTCCCACGTCCTTATATTTAATATATATATATATATATATATATATATATATATATATATATATATATATATATATATATATATATATATGGGTGTGTGTGTGTGTGTGTGTATGTGTGCACACGAAATATACCATTCATATTACTAGTAAGGTAATTTCCCGGACAACGCATTTATTTTATGTCCTTTACAAAAATTAAGATCACACTATAAATACACTAGATCTTAGTCATAGATCTCTTATTCTGATTTTGATCAAAACCTATTTAATGATTTTTATTGAAATAAATGTCTACCATTTAAGGATTGAGCTTGTGGAGTCTAAATAATACATTGAAATTCAAGGAACTTTTCCTCATTTGTAATAAATGACAATAAATTGAATATTTTTTAAATTAGAGGTTGTTTTCTACAGTATGCCTGTGAAACCCCTTTGAAATACTCGAGAAAAAGTAAAATTTGGGGAATATTGATTAATTTATGTGTAATACATATTATATTTTTGAATTTTCAGCCCTTATTTACACCTTTTGCATACAACTAAATAACACTGTAAATAACCCATATCTGGACCCCTTATGCTTAGCAAGTTTTAAAAAATAATTATGGGTTTATCAGTGTAGGAGTGAATCATATACATATGAATATATACACATATAAATATGTTTAACATCATAGTCAAAGAGATATATACATAGTTTAGACAATTTGGCATGTTTCTCTTCTATCTATGAATAAGCCAAATTTCATCCAAAGTTCTCATCACTCTCGGAAATGTAATTTAATAGTATTAATATAATATTGTTATTGTTTACATTGATATGCCAATGCACCTACCACAAATAATCTAGATGTTTACTCCCATGTAAACCTTTATTACATAATTATTTTTATTTTTATACACTAGCAAATACATGAACTTATTTTGTCGGATACTCTTATTAATGCAATTCTAGTCTACTTTAAAAAATTTACCAAATGAATTCATGAAGTATAAAATATATTTAGATTCATGCAAGTAAACAAAATCAAGCTTTAAAAAATTCTAGGTCTAGATTATTCAGTAAATTTAATAAAAAAAACTATTCCTACATTCTTCGGTATACTATCAGTAAAGCACCACATTTATAGATTATAACATATTTTCTTATTGCTTAATCATTTTTAGCAGAGGTTTGGTTTCGCTATTTAAAAAAATTAAAACTAGTTGCTCCAGTTTTGAGAATTACCGGGGACGTCACCCTGCCATTTTAATTATATTTTACGTTTTGAAAAACGTAAAAATAATGACGTGTATATTCTTTAATCGTTTTTTTTTAATATATTTTTGCGAGTAAAAACTGTTACATTAACATTGGGATCGATTATTTTCAATAATCATAGTATTTAGACTTCAATATGCATACTAATCTGAAATATAGCCAAAATATACTAGGTAATAATGTAATAGTTGAGACATATAAACTCACGGATACGGTTAATTTAGAATAATAACTGCCCGCTAAAAGCTGAAGAATAATATTTTATAAAACATTTCAAGATTTGGAAAATTCAGGCTTAATAAAATTCCGATGTATTAAAAAAGTAATGCATTAATAAAAAAAATAAATAAATTAGAGAACAGCGCAGTTTACTTTTAGTGTTGTAAGCGATAGCCTTTAACACCAACAAAATACACAAATTAGAAACAGAGGGAAATTTGTAATCGTCAGTAGAGGTTAGTATTTTAAAAGTAATACTAATGTAATTATTATCTTGTTTATTATTTATACTAAAGGTATTTATTTCTAGATACACCTTAGATAATTCTCAGATTAAGCTGGCTGGTCTGCTACCCCCACGACGTACATTCACTAGAGTAACCCGACAATCTGCCAAATCCCATCCATACACTGTGGAGGTCCCCAGATGCCGAAGAGCTTTCTATTCCAAAAACTTTTTTTCTGGACTAAGGAACTCCCTCCCTACATTCCTGACGTTACCAACATGCAGAAATTTAAAACTAATGTAAACAGACATCTTGCTGCGCAGCTCCTAATTTCGGTTGACCCCCCTAAACTTTCACCCTTTTTCTCAGTCGCCCCTTACGTTTATAGTGGCGGCCTCCTTGTTGGGGTGGACTATGTTAAATATATATATATATATATATATATATATATATATATATATATATATATATAATCATAATCATAATTATTATTGACAGCTGTCTAAATATACTTTTGTATGCAATAGCTTTAGCACAAGCCGTGTGTATTCCATGTAGGCAATTTTCCTTTACTTTTCCACTTACATATTAATGTGTGAGCTTTTTCCTCTACTTTTAGCACAGCCATTCCTTGCAAAAATGGCGTTTTAATCTGTGGTTTATTTTTCCCGTTGTTATGTCATTTAGGCATTTAATCCTCTAACCAATACCATGACATCCCGTTGCATTTAACAACAATTAATGTCAGTACACGACTATTTTAGTTAGATGTTGTACCAACCAATAAGGAAATATCTAGATTCCTATTTGAGATAATCTATCTGGATGAACACCAAAAAAATTATAATACGTGCTGTGAGTAATATATATATATATATATATATATATATATATATATATATATATATATATATATATGTTCGTGTATCAATTTATATATTTGTATGTAGAGTATTCAGTTACAAACTAATGAACCTATCATCGACCTTTAGCCGTCAGGTTTAGTACCGTGGGCTATATTTAGTTTCATTAATAATTCTGCCAAGTGGATTAATAGGGAGTGGGCTGTATTTAGTTTCATTAATCATTCTGCCAAGTGGATAAATAGGGAGTGGGCTTCATTTAGATTTATTAATCATTCTGCCAAGTTGATAACTAGAGGGTGGAATTCCTTCATAAAATTACAGATAGTTCTGATTTCTGAGAAATTTTAACTTGAGGTTTTAGGCACCAATTTCTTTTCTCAGTATCTCTTTACGTCTACAGTGGCGGCCTGCCTTGTTTGTGGTGAACTATGATAAAATAATCACGTTTAAAATTAGATGTAAATATGTACAATATATTATTTTAATTTTAACAATTGCATGAAATATATAATGTTTACTTAAAAGAGTAATCAAATTCTATGAATTAGTTAAACTATAATTATTACCTCAGTTGATATTATCACACGATTTCGCTTGTTTTGCCATTTCGCTTGTTTCGCTTGTTTTGCCATTTGACGGTTCTCGTGTTCGTGAAAAACCTTCAAAGGAAAGTCAGAGATTTAATTGAAGAAGTAAAAAGTTGAAACATCGAAAGCTTGTAATAAAAAAAACAATAGCGATGAGAAAATCTCTCTTATACCTATAGAAATAATGAACAGTTCTTGCCCGACAAATAGAGAGAGTAAAACTCCGTGTTTATTTATATGCGTAAAAACTCGACAAAACTCGATCAATTCAATTATTTATGTAGCATAATGATTTATTTATTAATTAATTTCTACTTATTCAGCGCGATAATACCTGGTTTTAAATTTTGCTCATATGATATGACAATATTTGTAACAGAGACGCTTTCTTTTAATAATATAGGGAACACATTTACACACTCATAACATTGACAATGTTATTACTCCACTATTTTAATCACGATAACATTGATATACGAACTTGTTTAACTTAATCGTATATAATAAACTCGTTTGCATTAAATATTGTCTTTAAGCCTGAAATATCAAAAATAAAATATACTATGTCGTAAAACTTAAAAGCAACCACATACTTTCTTATGTATGTGTATTTGTATTTCTTGAAATTTGATAATTCATCAGTGTTGTTGATATTAACGTTGCGAGAATATTATTACTATTTGCTGAGATCCGTAGCATAAGATGTTCCTTTATTTCTATTTCTAGCTTATAACTCGAATTTAAAACCGGTGCTAATCTCTTTACATAACAACATAAATATCAACTCAGTACACGTTTCAATGGACGTTTTACTTAAAGGAAAAATGAGTGTGAATTTAGTGTGATAGAGTCTACAGTTTTTCCCTAGAGAACTTCTGATTGAAATAAATGTAAGTCAATATTATTTTATCTTTTACCAGATCAAAATGTTGGTCAATCTATTGGGAAAAAGAAGATATTTATTCGAAATAATCGATGGATAAAAAATAATGGGTATAGTATAATTCAAAGCAATCTGTAATTATATATATGTATACATATATGTATACATATATGTATATATACATATATATATATACATGTATATAACATATATATGCATATATATATATATATATATCCATCTATATATTAATATATATCCATATATATATATATATATCCATATATATATATTAATATATATCCATATATATATATATATATATATATATATATATATATATATATCCATATATATATATATTAATATATATCCATATATATATATATATATATATATATATCCATATATATATATATTAATATATATCCATATATATATATATTAATATATATCCATATATATATATATATATATATATATATATATATATATATATCCATATATATATATTAATATATATATCCATATATATATAGCCATATATATATATATATATATATATATATATATATATATATATCCATATATATATATATTAATATATATATACCCATATATATATATCCATATATATATATATATATCCATATATATATATATATATACATACACATATATATATATATATATATATACATGTATATATACATACATATATATATAGACATATATACATACATATATATACACATATATACAAACATATATATACACATATATACATATATATCTATACACATATATACATACATAAACATATATACACACATACGTATATACATACATATATATATATATATATATATATATATATATTACATATAGTTACAGGGAAAAATCAATATGCCTACATATATACATTTATATATATATATATACATAAATATATATATATATACATATAAATATACATTTATATATATATATATATTTAATTATCTTTATGAATATAGTATGTTATAGTATGGTAATACGTTTATATATATATATTTGTATGTACACAATGAACTTCTAAACTAATTAAACGATAGTCATGGATTTTGAAACTTATCTGCTTGGTGTAAGTATTTCGAATGTTAGCTATATCTATTTTAATAACTTTTATGCAAAGTGTGAAAGCTCTTTGGTGAATATTCAGAAACCTCCGATTTCATGAACGTTAAAAAATGAATATAGGACATACATTAATACATATTCTCCGAATTTCAGTTTTGGATAATTTTAAGGGTTTTAGGGGTAATATATATGCACAAAGTACCGTTTGAACATTCAAATATATCCGATTTTCCTTGAATAAGATCCATATTCATTAGGTACGAATGACGCGAGAATCCCAAAATTTCAATTTCTTTAATAAGACCTATTAAGCTTCAGTTTTAAATCTGAGACATTTTCGAGAATCAATGGTATGCAATTAATACTTAGGAGAATGATGAGTTTTACATGAAGTGTAGTTCTTAATTTTAAACTTCCTAAAGAGGCTTATAATTTGGGCAACACTTTTTTGTTCGAAAAGTAATTGCACCTGTCTCGGGATCTGTAGTTTTTTACTATTTATATAACGTTAGGTTTGTGTAGGAATAAGGATATGTGTATGTACAGGATTCACTCCTAAACAAATTAAGTGACCATTGAGAATTTTGAGAAGATAGATGCTAGGTGTAGTGGGATGTAACGGGGAGTATATCTATTAATAATGGAGCTAATGTGTATGTCTGTCTGAAGCGAAAATTATACAATTTCAGAGTAATATACTATATGTAAGTGCTCAATTAAGGGGCATAGTATTGTGTAGTATCTGCTATGTTGTCATGATACCATCCTCTTAGGCAGTATCTTAGTGTAGTATCAGTTTTGTAGTCATGGTATCATCCTCCCAGGCATAACGTACTCCTTTTTTATAGGTGTGGAGGTAGTGTAGTATCTGTCCTGTTGTTGTTATACCATCTTCCCAGGCATTATTTCTTCTTTTATTGAGAAGTGTGGCGGTAGTGTAGTATAATTCCTGTAGTCATGATATCATCCTCCTAGGCCTTCTTTGGAGAGGTGTGGGGTAGTGTTGTATATGTTCTGTTTCATCATACTATACCCCCGGAATTACCAACTAATTATTTGATAGATGTGGAGGTAGTGTAGTATATTTTCTGTTATCATGCTACAATCTTCCCAGACAATACCTTCGCTTATTTGAGAGATGTGGAGGTGTGTGCAGTATATGTTATGTTGTCATGATGCCATCCTTCCAGACATTACCTGCTCCTTTTTTACAGATGTGAAAGTAGTGTAGTATCTGTTCTGTTTTCATGATACAACCTATTAGGTATTACCTACTCACTTTTTTAAGAGGTGTGATGATAGTGTATTATATGTTCTATTGTCCTGATACTCTCCTTCTAAGCATGACCTCCCCTTTTTATGAGAGGTGCTGAGGTAGTTTAGTATATGTTCTGTTGTCATGGTACCATCCTCCTATGATTTACCCCTATTTTTGAGAGGTGTGGATGTAGTGTAGTATATGTTCGTTAGTCATGCTACCATCCTCCCAATAATTACTTCCTCTTTTTCTGAGAGGTGTGGAGGAAGTGTAGTATATTTACTCTTGTTATGATAGGATCTTCACAGGCATTACGTCCTCCGTTTTGAGAGGTGTAGAGGTAGTATAGGGTATGTTCTGTTGTCATGATACCATCCTCCCAGGTTACCTCCTCTTGTTTTGAGAGGTGTGGAAGTAGTTTTGTATATGTTCTGCTGTCATGATATTTGCCTCCCAGGCATTACTTCCTACTTTTTTGAGAGATGTGGAGGTAGTGCAGTATCTGTTCTTTTGTCATGATATCCATCTTTCCAGGCATTATATGTTTTTTTAGGGAGTTCTGTGATCATTATACTACTTTCCCAGGGATCACTTTCTGTTTTACTTTTGAGGGGTTAGTTAAATTTAGATAGCGAGAAAGTGAGAGAGAGAGAGAGGAGGAAAAAAGAAAGAGAAAAGAAAGAGACAGAGACACAAGACTGATGTAAACAACACATTCTCTGAGATGTTTCATGCGAGTCGCTCAAAAATGATATATTCACGTCGATTTTGTTATTAAAACATTTGTTTGCTGTTTTTAAAATCTTATTAGAATTATGTTTTAAATCACATATTAATTTAATCAAATTGTTGAATTAAGTGAATAATTGATTTAAAAATTGCTATCGTTGTAAAAACAAAAAACAACATTTTATTGAGCAATTAAATAACATTATTCTGAATCGTGTTTACTGTATTCTGTTTTTTAAAAAATGTTTCTTTTATTTTAGGTACAACTTACACATATTATTATCTTTTTACGACCTTGAGAGAGTTTAGGATTTTTTTTGTTTGACATTTTACGCCTTAAAGGGTAAATTTTGTTTCAAAACTTGTTTGTTATTATTCCGTGTTTTATATATAAAAATAAAAGATGGAGTGGTTTTTTTTTAAAATAACAAACAAACACATTTTACTGAGTAATTAGATACACCAAGAGCAAGCATATGCGACTGGAGGAAACATATATTTGGTAGTTTAATATTATTTTGTTAAAACGGGCAAATATTCGTGAAAATTCAGATACTTCTTATTTTTTATGAAACTTTTACAATAGGTATTATAAATCTTTTAATTAAAATTTAAGTTTATTTTGCGTATTTTAACAGGTTTTAGGAAATATAATATAAACATAAGCTCCTATTAAAACATTCAAATATTTCAGATGTGCATTAAATTTGATCCCTAGTAATTGGAAACCAATTCTAAAAGCAAACCCATGTTTATTTGGAACAACAATATAGACATGCGGTTTAGTAGTATTATATCTCTATTTTCATTTTAGTAAGAGGATATAAAATTGCTGAAAACGTGTACTGTTTAGGGGTATCAATTTAACCCGTCTTCGAGCGAGTATTATACTCATATATCTATAGATATGTATGTATGTATGCATATATATATATATAGTCTCGGAAGTTTCTCAACCATTAAAACTATATAAAAAAAATATATATATAAAAAAAAACAAAAAAACTTATAGTCTCAAGTCTTCCAGTGGAAAATCACTCATGTAAGTCAATTTATTTTTTAAAGTTATTATATTAGTTAGTTTCTAACACTATTTTAAGGGATCATCAGTTGTTTACCATGAAAAACTGTTTCGGGAATTTAAAAACAAGACAGTATTTAATTTCATGGCTTCCCAGCAGAGTTGATCAGACCCCACTTCCCTTAAAAGACAAAAACATAAACGTTCCTTATACTAAATCTACGTTTTGTTCTATATAAATGTTTTGCTAACTTATATTAGTTGTTTAAGACAAAAAAAACAAAAAAATATTTACCTGTGCTGTTCATATGTCTAATAAAATTTATCCGTTACTTACAAAAATGTTGCTGCATTTTAAAGTGTATGGACGAATCCATGACACTATTATTTAAGTGATTAATGTATTATTTTTAGTTTTATATTATAAATATAAAAAACATCAACACATCAAAAAATAAAAGATAAATAAATAAATATGTATATACATATATATATATATATATATACATATATATACATACACACATACATATATATATATATATATACCTTTAGTTCCTCCTTTTCTCCCTCGTCCTACTTTGTTGTCCATCTCCCCGTTGTTGTCAACCTCAAATAAATATTAATCTTCCTTGTTCACTTTAGTTTTTCAAATCTGCGTTCACAACTGTCGACTTTTTTCTTTTCTCATTGTTTCAAATCATCGTCTATAAGTTAACCGTTAATTTGTTCTCTTTTTCTTTCATTTTCTTCTTCTTCTTTGCCAACTCTCGGTGTTTAAAATCGGCGTTCATAACTGTCGGTTTTCTTCTTCTTCTTCTTCTTCTTCTTCTTCTTCTATTTTAACATTTCTTTCTTTCTTTCTACTGTATTTTTATTGTGTTTCTTATTATAATTAGCATATATATATATATATATATATATATATATATATATATATATATATAGATATATATATATTGTGTTAAATACACACAATTTCTCATTTATGCAAGCATTGTTAAACATAACAAAATTCATTTCTGTCAAATCTTCTGGCGTCGAATGCAAATAAACAAAAAAGCTGAAAAGAAAGAACATATTTAAAAAAAAATGCATTGAAACGCGCAGAGAACGTTTTCGTATTGTCCCATAAAAGATGTTCACAATTTCATTTAGCGACGCCGGAGTGCCATTACAGAATAATATTACATAACGTTAAGCAGTTTTAAATGTTGCCACTGATTTCATACATGATGTTACTAATTCTAGGTTGTTGTGTTTGTGTTTTTATGAAGCTACGTTCCAGTATTTATAATTTTCCTAAATTTGTTTCGGAATGTATTATGTTAGTGTTATTAACAAGAGTATGTCTTAAGTCAGAGGAAGGACAGTTATGTTTTCGGAGATTGTGGTAAATTGAGCAAGAGTTTCAAGATGCATGGTGAGGCGGCGGGATAGGGTAATAGGTATTAAATCAATGTTGCTATTAGCTTAATTATTATTATGGGAATTGCATTCACCGAACGCATTTAAACTAATGAATAACATTTGTTCTTTCTCGTGGTTTTTGTATTGGGGAGGAATTATTGTTTACTACAAGATGTTGGGTTTTAAATTATTAATAGTTAATAATGATTCAACTTTAATCATTATTGTCAATTTGGGGTGTCTATCTGTGTATACTATTTTTTATGGTTTGTTTCTCCTAATTAGAATGTTATGGCATGTTAATACAATAGTATATGTTAATAGAGTTAGAGTTGAAACGTCGGATATTATTATTATTATTATTTGTAGTGTTATTTTTTAAAGTTTTGAATCATTAATTATACATGTTCATCGATGATGTAATTTGATAATTCATTGGTAATAAGTACTTGTTTCATATTTTTATATCAATGAATAGTATTTTTATAGGAGATTATTAATTTGGAACGGTTAAATAGATTTTCAACAATAGTTATTTTGAAGCGATACGGTCACTCGCTTTCGCAATGTAAATAAAATAAAATTAAAGTTGGTTTGTTTTGTATAAGTAGAAGTGTTTAACGTATTATAAGAGGCGTCTATAAGAACATCTAGTAATGGAATTTATACAAACTCTATATGGGTGTGTGTATATAATCACATAGGTCTTGTTAGACTCTGATATCATTCGTATATATATATATATATATATATATATATATATATATATATATTTATAAAATACAGAAATTCAATGTAACATCAGTACAGTCGGTTTCAAAGCGGGATGTTGATCCCGATTATCGTCAGCTGATAAACATATTCAGGAATGGTACGACTTATTCAGTCACGTCTGAGATCACGTAGGACGTGATTTGTGAAGGGGGGGTACATATGTGTGCATGAAGGGTTTAATTTAGATTCTAATATTTAAATTTTTAATGTATATAAAATGGTTATTAATTAAAACAAAGCAGAAGAAAAGAGTTTTTTTTTGCAATATATATAAAAAATGAAAGAATTTATGTAGGGTAGAGGTCGGGGTTTTGGGGCCAGGAAGAGGGGAGGAAGGAGCTAGTGGATATTGGTAGCCGTTGGCTTTAAGTCTCGGCACCGCAGGCTAACTTTTCGACCCAATATCGTAGCATAAAGTGTAAGGGTGGCAAAGAAGGGGATAATATTAATTATAATAGTCATAATAATAATGGTAGCCAAGCGAATTCAAAAGATAAAAATAAAAGTAAAAATAAAAAAATAAAAATAATAAGAATAAAAATAAAAATAAACATTTAAAAAAAAAAAAAAACCCACGTTGCATGGAAAAATACTGAAGGCATAAGCATGTTATTAAAATGACATTGGCTATTTAGTGCAACGGTTTCCGGGTGTAAAGCGGGTCCTAAAATGTCATACTGAGTGGAGTGTGGAGAGGTATAATGAATGAACCAGATAATCGATCTCCCCCTATTGCGTCTGCTTTGTGCTGGGTTTCTGGCGGGTATGAATTTAATATCTTCTCTGAAGCCACTGTCTCTCAGTGCTCTGTTGTAGTAAGGCGCCGCTTGTGTGAAGATTTCTTGGCTGGATGACAGATTAGAAATTCTCTGGCTGATGTTATTCACCAGGTTCTTAAAAACAGTGGGGGGTGGCATGAATCTTTGTGGATATATTGCAGGGTTTCATTAGTTTTGTGGAATGGTCTGTGGGTGTTATTGGCTAGGTTCAAGGTGGAATCCAGGAAATCCACCTGGTCAGAGTTAGTCTTGATGGTAATCTTAAAACCGAGGCTATGGAATGTCTCAGTTAAGTGTTTCCTTAAATATTTGATCTTTTTAATACACTCTTAGAGCCAGATCCACTATCAACAAGTTCGTTGCAGGCCCTCCCGAACCGTCAATAGCCGAACCTGTTGATGGTGAATCGGTTCAGTTAAATCCGAGGCTTATTTATCGTTCTATAATTTTTCTATAGTAATATCATATCCTCTACTTTCCATAACCTCCAATTTAAGTCATCTAACCGTTAAAATGTTCAAGCTCCTCAAATGCATTCATTATACCTCTCTACACTCCACTCAGTATGACAGTTTAGGACCCGCTGTACACCCGGAAACCGTTGCACTAAATAGCCAGTGCCATTTTAATATCACACTTATTCCTTCAGTATTTTTCCCTGCCACGCGGGTTTTTTTATTTTTATTTTTATTTTTATTTTTATTTTTATTTTTATTCTTATTCTTATTATTTTTATTTTTTTATTTTTATTTTTATTTTTATCTTTTAAATTCGCCAGGCTACCATTATTATTATTATGACTATTATTATTATTAA
The DNA here is from genome assembly GCA_963556195.1 of Sepiola atlantica. Lineage (NCBI taxonomy): Eukaryota > Metazoa > Mollusca > Cephalopoda > Sepiida > Sepiolidae > Sepiola > Sepiola atlantica. The sequence goes on along the minus strand of OY744521.1, from coordinate 168,370,834 downwards.
TATTATCCCCTTCTTTGTCACCCTTACACTTTATGCTACGATATTGGGTCGAAAAGTTAGCCTGCGGTGCCGAGACTTAAAGCCAACGGCTACCAATATCTACTACGCCGCACCTAGATCCTTCCCTCCCTCTTCCTGGCCCCCAAACCCCGACCTCTACCCTACATAGATTCTTACATTTTTTATATATATTACAAAAACACCCTTTTCTTCTGCTTTGTTTTAATAAATACCCATTTTATATACATTAAAAATTTTAATATTAGAATCTAAATTAAATCCTCCATGCACACATATGTAACCCCCCCTTTCACAAATAACGTCCTACGTGATCTCAGACGTGACCGAATAAGTCCCACCATTTCTGAATATGTTTATCAGCTGACGATAATCGGGATCAACCTCCCGCTTAGAAACCGACGGTACTGATGTTACATTGAATTTCTGTATTTTATAAATAAATATTTACGCTCTGAATCCTTCGAAATCTCGCATTTCTTAATTAATCGAGCATTCTGCTGGATTTTTCCTGCCCTACCACACAGTACTTATATATATATATATATATATATATTATCAGGAGCATTTACTTTTTCAACTATTCTCTTAGCAAATTCGACAAAACGTAGTTGAAATCGAAAGTATGTCGTCACATTAAGTGATCAATATAGTATATACCTATTACATGAACAATAAAGTTTGTTCAAGTCGAAATGAAAATATATGACTTAAAAGATCAACATGTGTTTTTCTCCTTAACATCTTGAATCTTATCAGTTTTAACTTGATTCTCCAATTAATCGAGAAAAGTAAATGATACTTCTGCAGTTTACGGACCCGAATATCTTTCTTTTGAGATAGGATTTTGGTGTGCTATTCTTATTAAATTGTACGAGTAAAGTACGAGTAAAGTACAGAATACTTTACATATTTAATTAAGGCCATGTATCCTCTTGTAAAAAAATATCTTCGGATTGGGCCTCAAATAAAAATTGGTGCAGTCTAGAAGGAGTTCTCTTTCAGAGATCGAGCACAGAAAAATATACTTCTACAGTTGACGGACCTTCCCCGTTTTAAGCATTCGTCTGTAAATAGTAACGGTATTATTTCAGCACGGTCAGTAAACTACATAACCATCGAGAACAGATTGATGCATAAATCATCTCGCATAATAATGGTCTCGTGTAAACGTACGTTTGGTATCGATGGACAGAACCAGAACATTTAACTGATGTAGAAAATACATCGATTTGGTAAAATAATGTAATTAATTATTTGTTGTGCGAATACGTTATTGATGCATTGTAAATAATGTTCTGAAAAATCGTGAAGAGTGAACTCTAACAATAATGTTAAGATGTGAATGCTAGCAAGTAATCTATTCAAGAAAGTGAGCGTAGAGATTTTCGCCTCCGGAATAATGTTTACATGGCAACTGTAGTTGACCGCGTCATCAACAAAGTGGCTTTACGGGCTACCGTACACATATTGTTAAAATTAGAGTAGGAAGCTGCGCTGTGTGTGACGCTGCTAACTATTCGAAAATACAGTTTACGCCTTTAAAATGCCATGAATGTGAGTACTGAAGGTGTCATGTACGTAATGGTAAGTTATAAGAGTAGTTTTGTATTCGGAAAGTGGAACTAATTTGAACTGCATTTGCAGCAAACTTAGGATAAATGGATTAGGGACGTCATTTTCAATCGAGTTCATTTATTCTGAAATTTCGAAATGTAGATAGATTTAGGAGAAAAAAAAAGGAATCGGTAGCGTAAACTCACTATTCAGTAATTCGTGCAATCTTTTGGTAGAGAGTGGTTTTTATTCAATTCATCACACTTATATCAGAAGTAGTATGTTTTCATGAGTTAACATTTAAATAATAATCTTTTGTTGGAATATAAGTTCTTAATTAAATATTTAGATCGTGTTTAATAAATAAGTGCTAGGACGAAATATTAGGGGGTAAATGAGTATGTTACTCTCTGGTTGTATTACGTGTTTGGGAGAGTTAGACCTATGAGGCTAATAATAGTATACCATGTTGTAGGATGATATACATTTCAAGATTCTTGAAACACGTTCGAGTGAAGTAGGTGAATGACGTAGTGAGTTTCGTAGCCTATGATGTATGTGGTTATTTTAATATTATGAGCAAAGTGCGAGGGGAATACATTTTTACTTTATATGTTATTGATCATTGATAACATATTCAACATAATTCAGAATAATGTACTTCTCGATTTAAATTGAGAGGAGTATTAGTGTATTGATAAGAAATGATTTGAAAGTGAAGCCTACTTCGCGAAGGTAAACATTCTCTTATATGGGCTACGGTTCAACCTCGTCTCTTCTGGCTTCGACCGAGTTGTTTTGCACATTTGTTTGTAGAATAAAGTTAAACTACCTTGATGTTTTTATTGTAAATTGTATTTTTCTTACAAGAAGATAGCATTATCAGCGCAGATCTGCAATTTAATAAATTACTCTCTTCTATTCAGAAAACGCATTAATAGTTATTAGCGATAACATGCATAGATATGTTTCATGAAACGAGAACTAGTTTTATAAAGTTTTGAAATAACTAGTGAACGAATTCATTTTTGTAGTTAACTATTAAAAAAAGGTCGACTTTACAAATTGTCATGGTGCTTTACCTATAATGTTATAAGTTATAAGTTAAACTTACCTTTTTACAAGTAAGATTGCTTTTCGCAGAGTAATGTTAGAAAAAATAATTTCTAAAACCGTATTCGGTGAGGATACATTTTAAACATAAAGTGTTATAGCTACTATAAAATAACTTGTGAAGTTTCAAATGCCACAGTTCTAGAACAAAAACGTTATCTGTGGAAAAACGTCTAGAACGAACAAAAAACGACGAAGGCTGCAAAAAGCTGTAGAGAGAAGGCAACAACAGAAACAGAAAACTTGAGAAAGATTATAAAAGCTTATACTCGAACAGAAGTAAAATCCGACGAGAAATGTCTAGATGGTTTCATGCAAAATGCTGGTCGGAGTGCAATTGACAATTCAACGTATTCTACAGAGGAAGATACATCCTTTGCTTCGTGTTTTTGAAGATATGAAGATCTACAAAAAATAGATTGCGAAAATTGGGCAGACTCTAAAAAGGTGCACCTACTGCACCGGGAATAAGCCAGCAAGGAACATACTAAGTTTATGGACTTCATTTTGCCCGGAATAACGAGCGATGTGAACTTTGCTTAAGCTGTTAATATTTTACCGTAATTATTTAGCCACAATACGTCCTTGTTTCACAAACGCTGTATGGGTCTGAACTAAGTAAACAGGACAACCCTCATTATACAACGTCTGCATAAATAGTCAATTTAGACTATGACGATTTTAAATAAGCCGAATGTGATGCTTATTACTTTAAACGCTTAATTGTCGTACAGAAATTGGCGGAGAGTTGTTAATAAATTAGAAAGTAAACCAAATTTAACTTTACAGAAGGACGATGAATGCCCGGCATTGTGCACATAAAAAACGTACGTCATAAATCACACTTCTACTCTCTTTCGAAAACAATGAAAAACACAAAAGGTATTATTTTCACGCTTCTACAAAAACGAACCAGCCATGTAAAAAACTGGATAAATTATCACAGAACCCTTGTTTCCGTATCAGATCCCGCATGTTGTTTTCAAACCTATCAAAATGTTAATAAAAGAGGACACAAGAGTTCACATTTAAGAAAGAATAAGGAAAATAACAATGATGTTAAATCTACAAAAACGAACTAACAGGACGTCAAAATTATAAGAGTAAAATCCTGAATAAAAATGTAAAGTTACAATGGATTCTGGTCAAGACGTGTCGATTATCAACATGCATACATGGAGAAAGTTGAGAAAACCGACCATACTAATAACACACTAAATAGCCAGAACAATGACTGGTAAAAACATTAATTCGGAGGATGAAATTATTACCGATATTATTAAAAAAAACTACCAAAATATTTAAAATGTTCGTATTAAAATAAGACAACAATTTATTTGAGTAGACTTGATGCAACGATAAAAATTATGGGATTTACAACGAACACTGTTAGCCAATAAATAAGAAATCGGATGACCTAGTTAGAAAATCTAAATAACAAATTTGTTTCCGCCATAAAAATTCTATAAAATGGCCACAAAATAAATAGTCAGCAGAAATTAAAGCACATAAAGACACACCCTATTCGCTGCAAATAGCTAACACTAAAGTGAAAGAAATTAATTAAAATTCGTTGGAAAAACTCATTAAAGAGAGTTAATTCGTGGTTCCACAACTGGGATAGCTAAAGTTTCAGAAGAGCTAAAGACTATGAAAAATAAGCTGATGTGTCTTTAAATTTAAGGTCAAAGCAAAGAAGACATTTTTGAAAGAAATAAAGATGTGCTCTTAAGTCTGAAGTCTAGAATAAGAACACTAGAATATATCAGATCTGAATTTGATAGAGTCCCTCAGTCCTCTCATAAGAGACACCTAAACCAAATTAGGGAAATACACGGATAAAACGCCCCAGGAAGAAGTTATAGTTACCAGGTACAACACTTTCGACATACAGCTACCTCAAGCAGCCTCATAATAGCGTCAATCATGAAAAGAAAATGATACTATTACTCTTGAGAAAGTAAAGCTTGAAAAGGGGTGTAATGGTACCTTACATATAACGAACGTTTGACTCTTCAATTCACCATTAATACTGAGAGTCCCTGGCCGTCAGTGTTGCATCAACCATTCAGTATTAAATGAACATTGGTAGATTAGCGATTTCGCGATGGGTTATACCAGTCGAGGATTCGTGGGGATGGAGTTACTTTACTGCTTACTGTCTGTGACACCCTTACTGGGGAATGCCAAAAAGCTGCCCAGGCTATTTTTGATAGGCCAGAGTCCTACTTCTTTTAGGGGTGTATCCTAGACTCCCCCTCTACCTTCCAACCTGTTGTCATATATTCCTGAGGTGGAAAGGAATTAAATACCTGAATTAATCCCAGTTTATACTGGCGGTCAAGACTGACCTACACCCACTTTTGTTTCTATTTTGTATTATACCTTTCTTCAATATACTTGTTTTCTCTTATCTCCGAGATCGTGTTTTCATTCTAGCACCTTTACACGGTCAAAATAACACTACTGTTTCTGTAGCTTGATAACTACTTTAGTTATTTTATTTTAAACAACTTTCATCACATACCATAATTACCAAATCATACCATACATTCATTGGTTTCAGTAAATTGTAAACGCTATCTTGCTTAAGGGAATACAAACAAATATATTTCGACGGAATTAATACAGGGCACACTGTTTTCGAAATTCAGAAATATATATTTCCATAACGCTAAGATTTTGTTGATTACCATATAGGAAGCATCATCAAAATATAATGCCAGTTGATCTAGTTTAATGCTCAGAGAGATGATCTGTTCACTGTTATACATTCAATATAAAATAGAGACTGATTAAATAGTCGGTATAATTCTTTAAAATATAGAACATAAACGAGCACGGCAACAAAGAATTACAGCCATATCCATTATATTTTTAGATTAAGGTATAATAGCAAAATAAATATTTCAGATGCGTAGTGTTTCAAATCAGTCTCCATGGTTGCCAATATATACTGGAAACATCCGGTAAGATGTTAATACAACAGTCGTAACACAAGCATACAAACCTAACACAGGTAAGTAAAATGAAGATAGAATTATTTATATTTTTTGTCGTTAATTTTTTAAACTATTTTGTTAAAATATTGGATGAATGTTGCTATTTATTTTATTTTGTTTTTTTTGTCTAATTATAATATTTTGGGCATTTAATTGTATCTTTTGTATTAATTATTAGACATGTTATAACTTGTTTTAAATTATTTTCTGTTATTAGTTGCTTTAAATTTACAATGTTTTTTTAAATTGTATTATTGACCTTTTGTGCAGCTTTTGTGTATTGGTCTACGAAATTCAAAGAACGGTTTACTTTCTAACAGTCAGAAAAAACTGTTTATTTTTGTCGAAAATGGTATAATGTAGATATATTGCATAGCATGTAGACGGCAAAATCATACAATGTAAAATTACAATGTAATAACAGAAAACAAATCAGTAATTGTTTTTATATTTTCTTATTTATTTTTATTAGCATTTTGGTGGAGCTGTTGTCGTAACTCCTTGCATGATCCTACCGAACGAATGTTGGCAGCCATGCGTTATCATATAAAAATGTTTTTCATAAATATATAAAAAAAGAAACCAGTTATTTTTCATAAATATTTATTCATATATTTATTTCTTCGTTGGTTTGTTTTCTAAAATGACCAAATTTATGGAAAAATTTGATAACGTTTTACGTATTCAGTTTCTCATATCAAATCTGAATAGCGCACATGCGTGTAATTCTACAGTTATAAATAGTTGTATAAATTGCGTGTCATTTTGCGAATTTGTCGATGAACGATAGGTAAGCTAATTATTGACTAAAATACAAGAACCTATTAAGTCCAAATAGGCAAAACATATAAACCACATGCTCATCAGATATTTGTAAAATAATGCGTGTGCTGTGTCTGTTATACGGCATATAAGCCAATTTGGTATTGTTTATTTCCGATTTAATTTTGCACAGTTTACTATTTTTTCCTGTAAGATATGGCAGGTCCATACCTTTCCCAGCGCGAATAAACGGTTATTCGAAAACTAGATTTTGTAAAATCTTCACACAGCAAATACGATTCTATAATCACCGACAATAGCCATTTTTTAAATCTCTTAAACACTGAATAATATAGTAACTTGAATTCAATAAATAGTTTCAAATAAATGTATATGTTTAATAACCACTGCATATGTTACACCGTAAACATTAGTATCACCCTTTTATAACCGAAATCTTCTACGTGTTTTTGTTATGTTATTGTGTATATAGTATTAATGACTACCGTATTAGACGTCGCAAGTTAAAGTCACGTAAATATTACGGAAGAAGTTAATTTCACAGTCTAGAGAGATTCGTTCTATCTTAAATCGTTATAGCTTTCTTCCATTTGTACTGTTTTATGTTTATGGTTGTTAACAAATTAATTTTATTTTTATTGCGTGCACGCACACGTCTAACATGATTAACGAGGTGTTCTATATTATTACTAAGCAGTCGAGTTGATGTTCAATGAAATAGACAAACGTTTCTAATCGTTCTTACTTTACAGTATCGATTATTTTACTACCACTATTCAGTCAAAACACATTTATACATTGATATCGTCATAAATATTCATGAAGTATAAATAAATAAGTCCATCGTCTCTTTCGTATTAAATCTGTTTACATAATGCATGATTGACACCGGAGTATTATGAAATTAGCAAAACAACCAGGCATTGTTTTAGGGACTAGTAAGTAATTTATTTTCTCAATAACAATCGATGTTCAATAATAATTAATTTTCTATACGAAGTTAAACTAAGGGTAAAAACCGTAACAAATATTCGATGTAAAACCTTTATAAAATAAACAAATACCTAAATTAATTTTTACTAAAATAAAAAATACGCGATAAGTGTTACTTAAAAAAACAAGTTAGATAGGTTTTACTTTAAAAAAAAAACGATGTCTTCCTCTCCCTCGCTTTCTCTCTCTTTCTCTCCCTTTCTTTCTATCGTATTTTTTCAATGTTCCATTTCTCAAATTCTCTAAGGTGTTACAGTTAATCTAGCACACTGCTATAAAAGAGTTGTTAAAACTAATAAAAAAGTTATAGCTAGTATTTTCTAAAACGAAATATATGTTAAAATCACTGAAAATTAACCGACCAATACTAATAGCCTTTAAATTTAAACAACCAGAATTATATGTTTTAAAGTAAATATTATTTCATATATATATATATATATATATATATATATATATATATATATATATATATATATATATATATATATATATATAAGTCAGTTCTTATTATATTCCAATAACCATGGTTTTATTTTATAATTTTTATTTTTTCACATTTCCAAAAAAACAATATTTCTGTGAGATATATTTTTTACGGTCCGTTTCATTTGGCTTGTGTCAAACAACATTTTTATGTCAATATCGTCTCTGCAACACTACAAAATCATCAGAAAAAATTCACAAAGAGAAAATAGTTTTTAGATATAAAGTGTCTTGAAAAAACCTACACTATACAGTAGTTCATTTTTGGGTGAAAACAAACAAAAAACAGATAAAAAGAGAGCAAAAACGTACACGTGTGGGTACCCACTAATACGCTTTTTTGAATGTTTCGTCCAATAATTGACAATCATTGAGCTGAATCTTTTAAGGAGACTACAAATAAAAGGAACTGATAGTATATGCTAATACATATATTGTCATTAATAATTATATTATATATATATATATATATATATATATATATATATATATATATATATATATATATACATTCCTTGTAATATAGCTGAATAAATTCTAGCAGAGTGCTCGATTAATTGAGAATTAAAGGTAAAAAATAAAAATTAAGAGCGTAATATTTATTTATTTTGGTACAGGAAAATTAGTACAACATTCGTACCGCCGGTTTACAGCACAGAAAAACTTAGGCATCCGGCTCTCTTCAGCTTCTGTTGTTATCTGTTTCGGAAATGTGAAGTCATGTGTCACACATAAAAGCCTAGCTACACCTCCTCTGCCAAGTACATAACCGTGTAATTCCCTCATCAAATCCCGACTTCCACTCCAGAACATGTTCTCAACTATCACATCATCATAAATATAAATTGAATTAAAAAATGCGAACAAATACCTTATTCAACCAATATCCACACTACTTTTCAAGAGCAATAAATATACCTTTCTCAAAATATTTATCCAGTCATTACGAGGGTAACACACCACTTTCACAACATCATAATTATTACTCCCATAAGTCCCCACCATTTCTCGATCATAATGCTAATCTCCCATATCTCCCAAACAGATTCAATCTTACCGACCCAATCCTTACTGTTATGTCTAATAAAGTTTTAATCAGCATATCAATGTCATCACTTCCATAAGTATTCAGTATACCTTAGTTAATAATGTTGAATCCCTACAGAGTTACTGGCCTTAGACCGGTCGGATGATATATTTATTTACATTTTTTGGGGATTTGTTTAAAGTACTTTTACCGAGGATTTAAACTCGAATTTAATTAGTGTTGTTCCATTTAATCGCTCCAATCCTTACATTTCTCTTCCTAATTTATTTAGTAGACACACCATTAAACCCCAAAACAGTAACGGCCACAAAAACGCTACTCATCATATTAGCCCACGGCATTCATATGGAAATCTTTTTTTAAATTTATTTTTTATATATCTCTTTAAATCTTCTCCGGTTTAAATCTCAACTGTTACTATTCACACTCCCCCTTTTTTAAAACTTCATAAAACCTTCCTTACACTAAATTTAAACAAACATAAATATAATTCTAAGCAAATAACGCGTCCAAACGAGAGTGGCACGTGACTTCACATTTACGAAACAGATTACAACAGAAGCTGAAGAGAGTCCTTCTGTGCTTGAAACTGACGGTACAAAGGTTGTACTTATTTTTATGTACCGATATATATATATATATATATATATATATATATATATATATATATATATATATATATATATATATATATATGTATATATATATATATATATATATATATATATATATAGAGAGAGAGAGAGAGAGAATATTTATAAATAAGTATTACTTATTTATTACCTATATCCCTCAATGGTTCATGCACACGCAATCTTCAGTGTAGGGAGTAAATTCTCGACAGTTGGAGCAACCTCCGATCACAAATCGCAGTCAAAGGGCTTACACGTCGGTCACCGTCCACTAGCTAGAAGGTAAGGAGGAATTATACTTTGTAAATGCCAAGTCGGTGGGTATTTACAACGAACAGTGAATAGTGATCAACAACAACACACCGTGTTAGATCTCACAATCAAGATTGCTTGTTATTAAACACTATATATATATATATATATATATATGATGGACTCTCTCGTCGAATTCGACGTATGAGTACCCCACCAGGGGCTGCCCGCGCGTGAATTTGTAATTGCAAGGGTTGCGCAATCACCAACAACCGCTCTCCTGAGTCGGCATTGCTTGATTCCAATGGCAAGTAGTAGTATAAGACGACTGGAAACAATGCCGAGATAAGCAGAGAGCACATACAGCACCTGGTATTCCCAAATGGTTACCCATTTAGTACTGGCCAGGCTCGATGCCGCTTAACTTCGGTGATCTAACGGGAACTGGTGTGTCAACGTGATTGTGCCGTATATATATATATATATATATATATATATATATATATATATATATATATATATATATATATATATATATATATACATACATACATACATACATACATACATACATACATATATATATATATATATATATATATATATATATATATATATATATATATATATGTGCACGATCCGAACGTGGCTTCGTAGATCACTCTAACTGCCTGGTAAATAGCCGCCGACTTACGCTATTTACAGTTAAAGTTCCTCTATATTTACTAACTAATTGGCTATGGCCGAATGGATAAGATCCCTGACTACGAATTAGTGGCGATTTGTGTTCGGGGTTCGCTCCTACCGACCGTTGAGAATTAGTTCCTAGACTGAAGATTGCGTTAGCATGAATCATCGATGTCTCTAGGTATTTAAATAATTAATATTCATTTATAAAAATATTATTGCATATATATATATATATATATTTATATATATATATATATAACGTATTACAATAACAATAACTATACTTGTATCACAAAGATATATTAACACGACATTGTTTATAGAAGTTAAATGAATGCTTAAGACACACATGTATATAGTAGATGAGTTTAGTCAAATGCATATCTTTTAGGATTAAAAATTATCATATTATAACTAAGTCGAATGCAAATGCATTTAATATTAATTAGTTTGTATGTGATAATGATCTGAAAAATCACACAGCAACAATGTTGAATATGGCGAATATTGTAGATGGTGAGTCTTCCGGGGCATAATCATTGCAAAATGCTCATTCTACTCAAATATACACACACACACACATACACACACACACAAACACACACTGCTCTCGTGAAATAAAATAAATGTTGTAGTACAAAATGAAATAAATTATCATTTATATTTCTTCCCGATATTTTTATTGAGCACTCTCGTTAACCCGGTTTAACTCTCCTGGATTGATATCCTGGTGATCTATACTATACTCGGATTATATATATATATATATATATATATATATATATATAGAGAGAGAGAGAGAGAGAGAGAGAGAGAGAGAGATAGAAGAATATATATATATATATATATATATAATGTATCATCAGTATATATAGTAAATCCAACAGAAATATGTTAAGTTCAATCGTAGATAGAACGCACTTATTCGGTTGTAATTCTGAGAATTAGGGCCATTTTATAATACTGCCATGGATCGAGAATTGAAGTAGTTTTTCAGAGATTGAGAATGAGCTGTGTATATAAAACGTAGGCAGTCCGGGATTTAAGTAGTGACTTCGATCGAGTCTAAGAAAAGCGGCAGCTCCAGTTGGAGACACCCCAAATTTAATTGGATTTACTTTATTTTTGAACATTGTCAATGCTGCCTTTACTAAACCCTTTTTCCATCTTTGCATCTCTTTTCAACGGACACCTTATGTACGGGTATTCGCCAACTGGACATACTCCATATTATTTCACACGCACACTCTTACTTTTCATTACTTTATATTTTTTTCAAATTTTGAAGTTTTGCTTTTCCACTGCCTACTTATCTATCTATGTAATTTCTCTTATGATAAGATGTAATCTTTGAAAAGCCTTGGCTTAAGAAAAGACAACTGAATATAGTTTTACCTTGTATACAATCGAAGTTGCAATAGATTTGTCATGCGTACATATTTATCTTCCTTTTTTCATTTATCTTTATATATATATAACTCACTCTTCCCCTTCTCTTTATATATATATAACTCACTCTTCCCCTTCAATCTTGACCACAGCCATCTGGTCAAACACCCCCTCCCCCTCTTCCTCCAATCTCTCTCTGCCATCCATTTTACCCCTGCTCATCCCCCACCTCTTTCTCTCATCGCCAGCCACAGTAGTCCTTGCTCCCTCCACCCCCCCTTTTCTCCCACTCATTTTCGTCACTCATTTTCATTCTCTAAAAAGTACGGACGTCCACCAAGACGCTGCCATTATTTTTCATTTTATTTTATTTTTACTCCCAACATGTCTACCCTGCATGTATCTGTGCTTGCATGATATCTTTTCCCTATATCATCATCCTGATGAAGTCTTATAAATAAAGACGAAACGTTAATGTTCACATAAAAAACATCCAGTCTTTGGTTTTCCTTTTTCATTTTACCATCACGTCGGATTACCTTCATCCTTCTCTTCCCATATATATATATATATATATATATATATATATATATATATATATATATATATATATATATATATATATATATATATATATATATATATATTCGTTGTACAGGATGCACTCCTACGCTTATAAATCGATCATTATGATTTTTAGAGTATATATTAACGGTACACTTCAACTAGCAGTCCCATAGCATAAACGTTTAAAATAAGGTCAATACAAAATGAATAAATGTAGAAAGAATAAGCTTATATCAAATTTTCAGTTATATTAAGTAATACCTTTTTAGAAGGATCGGTGTGCACGCACGATCGTCAATAATGTGTATGTGCGTAATATGCATATTTTTACAAAGTGTAGGCACGGGAGCACGTCAGATTTTTTTAAACATTTATATTAGTCAGTTATCAAAAATATAAGCATACTTAGCCTGGTGATGGCATTCGTGAGGAAAACGGATTTCCTTTTAGGGTTCTGTTCATGGGAATAGTTTTCAACAACTCTTAAGCTGTACTTGCGTCAGAATCACTACGTAAAACATATCCATACGTAACATAACATTTTTAAATTATACAATACCCATGTAATTATAAAGAAACATATTTTCGTCATATATATATATATATATATATATATATATATATATATATATATATATATATATATATATATATATATATATATATATATATTAAAAACCTCAAACAAACACTTGAAACCCACTCGGTACTTACATTCACAACCGAATTCAACATTAACAAAATCCACGTTCTCGACGTATTAATCGACTCCAGCAATCCTACAGAATACACGACATCAACTTATAAAAACACAAATAACAATCCGAGCCTCCTCAACTATCATAGTGAATGCCCACAAAAAATATAAAATAGCTCTTATTAAAACTTTCGTTCATCGCGCACACACTATATCCTCATCCAAACAAATATTTTATAAAGAATTATATAAAAGCACATATAAACTCGACAAAAGCAAAAATAAAACCCATAACAAAAAAGACACGATCAACATTTATTACAAAAACCAGACGCACCCTAACTACAAACTTGACGAAAAAGCAATACTTCACATAATCAAACGATACACTAAACCTAACGACCAACAAAAAAAGATCAAACTAATAATTTACTATACAAAATTTTAAACAAATAACCTAATTATTAAAAATAACACTGTCAATACAACTCTCAGCCAAACTAACGTTATATACATGTTCTCATGCCCTTTTAAGGAATGTCTCCCTACAACCCAAACAGAACAAATACGTAACACCTATATTGGCCACACTACAACAACTCTGTCTCGACGCCTAACTTACCATTTATCCGATACCAGCGCCATCCAACGTCACATTACTACACATAACAAAATACTACAGTCGGCCGATATACGGAAAATATTAACATCTAGCACCAAAATAATACACAAATATAACTGCATACACATACTTAAAATACTAGAAACAATATTCATTAAAACTAAACAGCCTAACATTAACAATATAGCTTTCAACACAGGTACCAACATATTAAAAGTATTCCATAATTAAATGGAAATTAAGTAAAAACAAAATAAATCAATAAATAAATAAATTGATAAATAAATAAATAAATAATAGTAATAATATTAATAAGAATAAATAATAATACATAAATAAATAATAGCAAAAATAAGAACTAATAAAATAAATAAGTAAACAATAAAACCAAAACACAAACGATAGAATAAATGAGCTCAACCACACACCCTCTTCTCTCTTTCATTCGCCCGTAACGATAACTATAAAACACTAACTCCAGTCTTCTTATTTAAATTTTTAAAAAACAAACAAAACCCTAATCCTGAAGACGACTACGAAAGTCGAAAGCGCTCGGGAAAATGGCCGAATTAAAAACTATCGGTGAAGTACCATACGGATTGCCACCTGAAACCAGAAAGATGGCTCGACGGTTTGAGAACCTCACGAGGAAAATATACAAACGCGAAAGGTCCGTGATGTTCAACAATGCTTGCTTAGATAATGACTTGCTGCCTAAATATACATATATATATATATATATATATATATATATATATATATATATATATATATATATATATATATATATATATATATATGGGCGTGTGTATGTGTGTTTGACATTTGAAAATAAGAATGATGATTATATCTGTAAAGTATATCGTATTTGGAATAGTCAAAGGAACAGATCAATATTATGAGTAGATAAGTGATGAGAATAAGAATTGGATAGAATGCAATACTTATTAAATCATTAATTGTCTAAACAAAAATACCATAAAAAAACCTGCGTCCTTTATTGACTCCATGCATTCTCAAAGATATTACATTTGTCTCATATAGAAATTCATCAAAAGTGTAATTTAATGTAAACATTTAAAAATATAACGATATAAATTACATTAGAATACGAACAATTTAACACGTTTTAAATATTCAAAGAAAATGATCACCGTTAAAAAGGAATAGAACATTTCGTTCAGTATTTTGGTATGCATTTTTAACTATTACAATAATAATTCTGAATTCTATATTATATGTTAAGTAACTGAATCCAATATCTCAGTGATAGATCGAATATTCAATTTTTCTTTTGTGCTGTTGATTGGGTTGCGATAGTGAGATTAACATATTTCATATATTTTTTTTATATTTTGATGTTATGTTTGTTTCAATTTTTTATTTGTTTCTATTTTATATTTGGCCGTGGTTGCAACATTCTACTTGAGTGGGAAAGTTGCTGCAATTAGGCATCGACTCAAACGGAACAAAGGCATTTTGTAGGATAACGGAGTTGCCTTTCACATCTTTAAAATCAATCGACAATATTAATGGGCTTCACAGGAAAAGGCCAGGGAAACTCATTGAATTCGTTGGAATATCTTGTTGGCTTTAAGCCACCCACGTTCGATGCTGATTTCATGCATTGTCTCAACGACTTGTCAGCTAAAATAAGTATTATTGACCCTTCATTATATTCAGCGCAAAAAGGGTATGACTTAATTTGTTAATATTGGCTGGTCCCGTAATTGTTATTATTTACAGTGCATACTATTCTTATCTTAATTATGTGCGCATTGTATGTTGCACTGACATATATCCTGCATTTCTGTAAAACACACATGTATATACACATATGGCGAAGCATATAAAAACATGAAATATTTTAATCTCAATTATCTCAACCCGATCAACAGCACAAAAGATAAATTTAAAATTCGATATGTCACTGAGCTGTTGGATTAAGTAAACCTAAAGTATTATATATAAATCAGAATTTTAATTGTAATAGTTAAAAACACGTTTTAGAGAAAACACTAAATATTTCTTTGGTGTCAATTATGTATTGTTCAATTAATGTTACCGATCATATTAAACAGTATACTAACACACACACCAACACACACCACACATACATAAATATATATATATATATATATATATATATATATACGTATATATATAACACATTATATTAAAGAATAATATGTATTGATTTGTAAATCTATGATGTATATATAACAATATACACACATGTATACATAAACAAACTTTCACACATATACTATATAAATATTATATATATATAAATATATATATATGTAGATATTGATATATATATATATATGTGTATATATATATGTATATATATGTGTACATATATATAAATATATGTATATATATATGTATATATATATGTATACATATATATATATATATATATATATATATTATATATAGTTATATTACGTAATAAACTTACCTTTTTACATATTTTACTGTGTCTCTATACTTGTTTACGTATTATTTATTTCAAGCGTGATCAATACATCAATACACCCAGCTTCATCTACAAACACTGTCCGGCCACATTCATAAAATATCATCAGGCTCGAAATGATCACAGTTCGTTTATTCGTTTGTAATTTCGCCTTTTTACTACTGTCTAATGACGTTCTGAGTTCTTCCATGAACGTAGTACTTCTTATTACTATGACACTTAACAGTAACTACTACTGATAAATTACCACTCCTTGTTATTTAGTATGTGGAAAGATCACATACATTCCTAAGTATGTAGTAAGCATACTAAAAAGCACATACACTCTGTGTACCATTTTTGATCATTCTATAAGTTCGTCGGAGTTAAATTCTAGAGAGTATAGTTTTTGATTCATATTAGTACATATTTGAAACGGTGTTTTAAAATGGTGATATGGATTCATATTAAGATTTTTTCTATTTAAATGAGTAAGTAAAGTAAAGTTAAATGTTATGATTTAAAGAAAACATATATATTAGAAACTAAAAATAGGCTTAAATTTGAAGCAGTGGCAAATATCCAATCAACCGAATTATTGCATGTTATTATGAATTCAGACGAGAATATATATTTAACTTATCAAACTCACGTCACCAATAAAACATACCTCAAAACAACTAAGTAGCAATTTACATAATGTAAACCCATTCAAGAAACTAATTACCAAATATGAAAATAAATATGACAAAATAATGAAATATATAATAACATATCTTTGTCACACTATTCATATGATTCATATGATTTAAAAAAAATCTATAGTGAATCTAAAGTTTTAGAATCTAATGAAAACACTCAATTTTGTTTTGCACATTTAATAGAATGTTTACCTGTAATGTACAAAACTATTAAAACTTAGGTACATATGTAGAAAACATAGAAAAACTTATCTAAATTAATCATAATTTAATGTTAACGGATAACCACATGAAAATATTGAAGTCCGTATTATTTAATATCACTGTCCTGAATGAAAACATGCTACCTAAATACACACACAAAGACAAACAGAAATAAAACACGAATTCATGTATATGTACATTTATATATATATGTATATATATACATATATATATATATATATATATATATATATATATATATATATATATATCAAGATGAAGAAAAAAAAAACGGAAGGTATTTTGAAATATTTTATTAAATGTTTCGAAATATTTTTATTTTTCTTTTGATTTAATTACTCGCATCTAATACATGGTTTTTGAAGGCTTGTTTGCCTCTATATATATATATATATATATATATATATATATATATATATATATTCTGGAGACAGCAACCTATGTGAGAATAACTCTATGGACACCTCCCTCAGATTTCAAACATGATCAGAGAGAGAAGAATAAGATTCGCTGAACATTGCTGGAGGGCTAATTGTGAAATCATAAGCGATGCTCTTTTGTCGATGCCAAAACAAGGATGTGGCTCAGTGGGTAGACGAACAGAACATACAGCAATCAACTAACAGAAGATTAATAATGCAGCTATGAAACGTACCAGGTGTGATTGAAGCATAGAGCAGGATGGCCTGAGATAGTCAGGAGTATCCGTGACACAACCACGACTAGATGATATATATATATATATATATATATATATATATATATATATATATATATATATATATATATATATATATATATATATATATGGGGTCTCCCAAAAAGATGTATGCACCTTGTGCATCGTTATAAGTCTTTAAATTTACTTATTGTTACTTAAAAAATTGATAGAAGAATAGAAACATGAGAATGCTGAAAGTAAAATTAATATATATATATATATATATATATATATATATATATATGTCTGTGTGTGTGTGAGGGGTGTATGTATGTATGTACACGTTAATATCTATCACGTCAGTAATAATACACTTTGAAATCATTTAAATGTTTAGGAGAATGGAGAAATCAACTAGCAAGCCAGACAATCTCTGTCGTCTTAAATTTTCCAGAAAGAAAACCACGAATCTCTATCCATACTAAGACGTGTTTTTTTGTATTTTTATATATTTATTGATACTTTTTTCTCAACATATGTTTTTACACTTCTAATTTTCAGGGCTGTCCCCTCTCTATTATTTTTTCATAAATTTCACTGATTGAGACGTGATTTTATAGGAGTATTAATGGAAACATCGGCGAAGCATAATATTATTGTGACTACCAACGATAGGTTTACACTCTTGTATATAAATTAGATATGGTTGGATTAAAAATCGCATTTATTATGAAGATATTATTTAAGTAAATATAAAACATTTCAAACCTTCTTATTGGTGTGTGTATCATGTGTTTAGGTCAGAGTAAACGTTATTCATGGCATTGTAACTTAAGTAGTACGAGTCACATATACTATTGAAACAGAACGCTCAAAGTAACCGACGTGGTATGTCAGTGTCATTGGCATACACTTATACTATGAACAAATAAAGAAGATTTAACATATTTAATTACAGTAGTTTTTTTTACTAAGTTTACAAAGTCGACATTTTTCTTTTTCTATCATGTTAATATATTTATGTACGGAATGTCAGCTCATGATCATTATATCTAAACTGTAATTAATTGGATAATGATTCCTTGAATCTATCAAATTACAACTATATTAACTACGTCAAAAACCTCTTAGACCTGTTGTGAGTTTCTAAATATTAGCGAAATTAAAACATTTCTTATAAACAAATAATTTCTGCTAAAGAATAATTATAAAAGTATTGAGACGTTTAAAAATAAGTACAAATAGTGTTTCATTAAAGTATGGTTAATAATGTTTTCCCAGTAATACAAGTCCTTTTAAAATATATACATTTTACTATACCATTTGAATTAACTCATCGTTTAGATTATTTCTATAACATTTATTTTTTCATTAATATTGTCCCTTAAAATTCATAATATTCTAAAGCACGAGTATCAATGCCAATGTAATCTACATAGTTTTCTGTGCAATTGAAAATTATGTTTGTTGATACCATTTTATGACCAATCGACATCAATAAAGACCAATCGAGTTGTATGATGAGAATATCACTGGCTGAGACCCAACAACGAACAATAACCGCATCAAGTACCTTAGTGCCATCAATAGGTTATTTATACTTCAATCGATTGTAAAAATGAAGCTTATTTGTTATAACTGTACTCAACACTATTGATGGCATGACAAGTTTATCAATTATTTGGTGTCAAATGTCATGAGATTGCTAATTTCGAAGTGTGGATAATAATGTAAACGTATCCAGTTATTGTTACCATCTGAACAAATTACAAATTTTAAATGAGATCCTTAAACTCTGTAATATTCACTTCTTTAGGTAGGAAGAAGACAGAAGACGTGATTTGTCTAATGTATAGTGTTGCAAGCTGCAACAATATACATTAGTAGAAATCTAATCGCACCAACTTGGTTGTATACAAATCCAAAACAAAAAGTATAAAAAACCCAATAGCTATTACATCATATACAGATTTTAGTCAATCGCTTGCAAAAGGTATTTTAAAACAGCATCTGATGACCCAAAATCAATAAGATTAGATAAAACTAATATATCACACCAATAAGGGCTGTTTCATTTAAATTTTTAATCTGTTAAGAAAAGAAGATGAATCTATTACCCCCCCCCCAAAAAAAATGTTTTTTAATGTCAAAATGTATGTTTCACTCTATACTATCGAGTTTGACAGCTCTTATTACGTAATAAAATAAAGCTACTAATTAAACACTATACACACACATATATATATATATATATATATATATATATATTGTGTTTCATGTAATTATTTTTATTGGTGATTGCAGCGTTCGTTGTTGTTTTGCTCACTACTGCTTCGATTGTCTCACTTCCAAAGTGATTAAGATGCAGAAAATTGCATTAATAGTCGCCCTTTTCTTTAGAGGACGTATGTTTTGTGATAATGTATATTTTAATTTATTTTAAACGTACAGAAAACTAATCCATGGACACGTGTTTCTGGCTCACAACGGTCATTGTTGCAGTGGTAGTTTGCAGTCCTTAAGGCGACTTTGGTTTCAGAACATATATTTCGCTGTAAACAATTGAAATAGTTGTTTCTGTTAGCAATACTTGCGGCACATTATAGGGGTGTACCACGGCTGGCAGTTTTGCTTAATTTCTAATATTTTAGCGAGTATAAATCTGTCAATATTATCGTTTAACCAATCAGTTAAATCCTGACACATTCTGTTCAAACATGGAATTCAAAGCCATTTCGGATATTAAAGTCATTCATTGAGTATCGATACACTGTCCGATTGAGAGTGTTATCGGAGATCTTGTTGCACTTTGTTTAAATCTTAATTCAGACATCTGCGTAATCGAGAGATCCCAATCGGAGACTAAACAGTTTAGGACAAGTTGTTAGACGAAGATTAACAAAACTTGCTATGTGTTCGTTAGCATCGCTAATACCATTAGGTTTGCCAACAATCTGTGTTAGATCATAAACAAGGGAGAAATCATGACAAAAGCTCTCTTCATCCGTCTTTCTTAAATGGATAAACGATTCAACATTGTGAACATGAAAATCACCATATACGTGAATGCTGGCAGAAGTATAACGAGGATATGATATTTTTGTCAGAGGTCAAATATGAATGCGGTGCTGGTAGTAAGTGCTACTCGAAAACACATACAAAGAAATTCATGATCTTTTTGGATTCATCTCTGTCACATAAAATGCCGTCCTTAATGTAGGCATGAATTATCAGTCTTTGCCGATCTGGAGAGTTAGGTTTTTATAACATATAAGGAACCTTTAATTATGAAATCATCAGTAGAAGTAGAGAGTTGATGCCAGTTTCACACAAAAAAGCATAGGCACGGTTTGGCCCATTGTAAGTGTATTTCAACCTCTGGAAAGTTGAACGCAGACCCTTAATGGTGACAAAGGGGAACTGCTAGTAGGGAGAGTGTTTAAGTTTATCTTTTGTTTTATCCATGTTGGATTAAAAAATGTGGGAGATATCGGTAGATGGGTGTAGAGACGGAGTAGGATAAGTACGCAGTATCTTTGTAAACCATTGAAAAGAGAAAAACAGCAGCACGTCAACAACTGTGGCATTGAGAACCACCACCGTACTACTGTATTGTCAACACTCCATTGGGCAAATGCCAACAACGCTAATTCGATATTATGCACCCGCTTATAGGACAGCTTCATAGGGAGTTACTCTAAGGTTCGGGTCCATATACAATCAGGTAGATTACGTCAGTCTAGATTAAACGTTTACCTTCAGCACACTTATAAGTGACATGCTAACAACGATAAAGGAAATATAATTTTTTTAAGTCATCTCCGCGTACAGGCCTAAGGAACAGCATTTGCTTCTTCCTTTGTCAGGTACATCGCTCTTCAAAGTTAACGACAGAGTAGGGGAAGCGAAAGTTACGAGATGTGGAAACTACATCTACAATGCATTTTCTACTCTCCATCAGTATAGGTTCATAAATGGATAGCAGTCATGTGCGCTGGTACAACACGCACGTCATTTACTCCCCCTACAGGGCGTGATTCAGAATGACGGAAAAAGCATGATCTAGGGGGCAGGTTTTACGTCGGAGGTACCTTCTTTTAGATGGATGATCTAATAAGATCTACGGGCCCATATCATCAGGTGTGGATATCTTCGCGCCTGGGTAACGTACCAGGTATGTATACGCCTCTTCGTGAAAAGAAACAAAAAATGTTCAGTTTCCATTAAAAAAATGAAGATATTACGAAAAGTGTAAATGTATAGTGTGCGTTCTTTCTCTATGTTAAATATGTTCTATTTCAATTAAACCTTGTATTTTGCAAATTAATAATACATTAGTCAATATAATTAAATAATGTAATATCAAATGTACGTGCACAGTATTGTTTCGAATTTCATAATCTAAATATTATAATACATCAATCTTATTGGTTAAAGATTTTCTGTGTAACCAGATGAAGTTATCTCTGTTGCACCTTATACTTTCTCAAAATTACCTTTTAAAATTAATAATTATTTATTTATTACCTTATTTGACGGTAGCCCTTGAATATAACTATTCAACTTGTTACCGTTTTACCAGTAATGTGTTACGTGATCCAGATGTTCAATTGTTATATCTGAAAGTCAGATATTTAACTTCATTATATATTTTATATGCAGGCCTTGTAAAATCTTACAATACACTAACACTTTTTAAAAATTAAAACTGTGTCTGACTGCCCTTTGGCTGAGCATTTTTCTGATTGTTTAAATGTTTATATCTAACAATTAGAAATATGTAAGTGTTTCTGTACGATGTATGTAGTTTTCTCTGGTCTGCGTTTTGATGTGTCTACTCTCTGATTAAACGAAAAGTGAAGTACCCAGCCTGATCGCATGTGCTTACTTTAGACTATCCTAAAAACGTTTAAAACAGTTTTTTTTTAAAATCTTTCTTAAATCATAGAATTGTATTTTCCAAAAAAAAAGTTATTTCGTATATTTCACTATCAAATATTATATATTGACCTTTATTTTACTTTTCAAAGTTGATTCTTTATCGACTCGATCTAAACTATATAAGTTTTGATTATATAGTATTACCATCTCTCTCTATTTCGTTCTTTTTCCTTCCCCCTCTCGCTTTCTCTCTCTCTTATATATATATATATATATATATATATATATATATATATATATATATATATATATATATGACTACTATCACTTTATTGACTTTTCCTTCATTGTTAGTATACGACATACTCAATTAAAGAAAAAACATTTATGTTTCTATTCTTTAATTTTTTTTTAATATTTTATTTTATTTTATTTTATTTTTTTATTTGTTATGGTTTTATTTTTTACTTTTATTTTTTTTTATATAAAATTCTGATGTATTTATATTCTTTTAACATAAGTAATCTATATTATCCAACACTACTACACCTCACCGATTAATGATATTATTTTGGCTCTTCCTCATAGTTATCACTTGTTTATGATAAGAATTATTATTGAAATTACATACGCTACATCGAATTAGTTTGCTTGCCTTTGTTATATTATGGCGGGCCCTGTATTTTGTAACGGGTAACGTAGCTAGTATGAATTATGAACTGGGTGAAAGAAATAGGATTAAGTGCAAATTAGGATCATTTATTATTTGGGACAAACAAAATGATTCATTCTGAGAATAATAACATACTGGATGTATGCTGGCCGGAATGAAACACTCGGACCAAAAAGGTTAAACACAAAAGCGATATTGAGTCTTGTTATGACATTCGTTGAAGGTCAAAAGGCTCTGAAGTCACAGATTCCTGGTGAGAAATTAGTTCTCTAGACAGTTCACCATGGAGGCGTGCGATGGACAGACGTCGACAAACGAGCTCTATAATGCGTAGAGGCTGGGTGACATCGCGAGATATGAGCTAAGACGTAGAGTAAGATCCCAACGGCGGGACAAGCAATAGCCGATTGCATCCGTAACATTTCCACAAAGCAGTATGAGAGAAAGACAGAGTTTGAGTCAACGAACCGACGAATGGGAATCTCTCCGATTGAAGTGTAAAATAAACAAATGGAATCTTTCTCAAAATGTCTTATCTCTGAGCGTTTGTGTGCATGATGACAGAATTTGCCCACAAAACAGATACATCACTACGATCACGAGCCCGCAATGGAGATGAGTTTGCCAACAAACCCACGACCAACAGTGAAAGAAAATGTAAGGTAACTTTTTTGTTCATAACATTTTGGGTCCTCATCTTTTAAACGGAAAGAACTAATAATCGAAAGATATGCCTAACGAACAATGTTTAAAATGTTTAAAGTGTTTAAATGAGATACAATGTTTAATGTTTAAAGTTGTTAATGAACTGTGTTTAATGAGAAAGAAATTAAAAGAGAACTATGTTTAAAATGCGTAATTTGACATTTTTAAAATAAAAAAGGTTTTAATAACGAGAAGTGGTTAAAAAGTAATGTGAAAATGGAGCGACAGTTTAAAGGCTAGAAAATGCCATGACATCGCTATAAGGAAGTGTCGCTGGATGACAGCTAATTTTAGTAAGTGCAAAATACAACTCTTGCCGACTGAAAGTATCAAATGCTTTTGTGAGATACACCAAAGGAAACTGCAACAGCGTATTTTGTTCACTGCATTACTCTTAAAATGGTCACAATGGAAATACTGTGTCTACTGTTGATACCTCTGCCTTTAGACTCAGGATGGACACATTCAGAAAGCGCTTGCAACTTTACACGTAGTACTATTACATATACCTTGCTTACAATACTTAGGATAGATATGTCCCTGTAATTATTACAGTCAATCCGATCACATTTGTTTTTATAGAGAGAAAACATTTCGGTGTCTCTCATGTCCTCTGCTGCTTCAACTTCTCCCCAGCAACAACAACGAATATCATATATAAGTTTCAGGAGGACTGTCTGACACTGTTTGATGAGATCAGGGGGAATTTCCTCATTATCTGAACCTTTGTCAGAAGCAATCTGGTCTTAGCTTGTTTTCCCTTTGAGCGGGTGTGCATTTCATCGGGCTCGTTAAGCACATTGAGTATTACCATCGCAGCAAGTACTGACTCAGACACCACGTACTACTCTGAAGAAATCATACTTTTCATAATGCACACTATTTATTATACAAACGTTAATGTGCGTTCATAAAAAAACAACGGGGCATTAGATACAACTAACAATGCACACATGTCATTAAATGTAGACATATTCTCAGAGATTCAACCTTGGAATTTCCTCTTCTCATGTTTCGAACTAGCATACACTCGGAACGAATATATTGCTATAAATGTTATCGCTGCTTCGATTCAATTTACGTGTAAAAGGTATAAAGCCCTCTTTTGCCAGCTTATGTGCACGCATTTAGTTTACGTATTATTTCTGTTTAGCTTTCCCATTTAAAAATGAGAAACTTATTAAAGCAGGCAAAAAGTATGCTCAGTGAATGGAAAATCATCTATTTCTAAGCTACTATATACAGAAGGCGTAGCAGCTGATAACATTAGTCCTGGCCTCATACCATTGCGAATATGTAACGTCGTTAACGTCATTGTCCTCTAAACATGTGCCCACTCTGCAGCTAACCAAAACAAAGGCGCCGACATCATCTTGCTTCAAATCAGACTACGCAATGACATTTCTAAAATCACATTCCATTGACAAACATACTGAATATAACATAAACAAATATACGATATTTTTCTCGTATATAAACACTGGAAAATGTATTATACATACAGATGTGTTAGCCACTGTATTTTTTATATGTTATTTTCTTTGACTTGCCGGTGGTGATATTTCTCTATTCTACTTGTTATTTATCTATCAATGTCTGAAGTCAGGTTCCGTATACGCATCGAATATACAACTGTGTAATGTAAGAGAACCACTGTTTGTCATTATATATAAAATATTGAATGGACTTTAGCCATACATTGCTGGAAAGGATCCTACCTTATTTGGAGGTAGAGCAATATATAGCTGATCTTTTGGATAATATACCAGGATAAATGCATTTGACAGTGTCTAATGATTAAGCCGCATTCAGAATCACTATAGGTGTACATGTACTTTTATTTCTTTCAGAATAGATAGTAAATTCACACAATCAAAGTGAGCCAAAATTCGAATAACTAAAAGCAGGATATAATCTGCATGGTGTCTTACTATTACTCTGTTTTTACTCTCTTTAGACAGCCCTAAACAAACAACACCCGATTAAGAAAGCGTATAAAGAATACGACATTAATTTTCACATGAATCTGTAGAACGACTATCAGGAAAATACTTATATTTTATTTTATAAATCTGTGTATTTTAGTGTGTTTGTTACTGACAATCTGGGTCTAAAGAAATTAAAACGCATACTTTTTTTTATTTAAGTAATAACAAAATGCACGCATATTATTATCCCTGAAGCAATATGATCATTTTCTGAAAACGCAACCCTTTAATCATCCGTGTTCAATAAATCTACTTTTTTTTCAATAATATTGCGCATTTTGTTTTTTCCCCTCGACTGACCTTCCTTGCTATTCGGTCTATTGTTCCTTTACATTCGCGTGCTATAATCTTAAAATTAATGGCTTTTCCCATCAATCAGCACATCTTATCTCATCTCATCGATAATCCGTCTGCTCCAGCCACACA
Organism: Sepiola atlantica; assembly: GCA_963556195.1. Taxonomy (NCBI): domain Eukaryota; kingdom Metazoa; phylum Mollusca; class Cephalopoda; order Sepiida; family Sepiolidae; genus Sepiola; species Sepiola atlantica. The sequence goes on along the minus strand of OY744521.1, from coordinate 168,344,264 downwards.
TATAAAGTTCATACGGCTTGCTCCAATCGTGATCTCACTCCATATATCACTGATAAACTAGAACAACACAAAAAAGGAGCAAAGAAAATAATTATTTCCCCGGGCCAAAACGAATCTCACTTTACGATCTGGGTGAATCTTGCTGAAAAACGAGTGATTTCTCTTCCTATGATCATGCGGTATTTTTCTTATACTTCGCACTGTATTTTTAGCTGGTATTATTTCTTTACGATGACCTTTTACCCTATTGCAAGCAAGAACATGACATTTGTAAGCATGTAAAGCAACTATGAAATCTTAAAATGTAGAAAACACTTAACATGAAAATACATTTTCTTAGTTAAAACGGCTTTCATGAATAAGATCAGCAGTAAGCAAAACATTTGCATTATTTCTAGAAATTATACAAATGGGAAAATTACAATACTATATATATATATATATATATATATATATATACTTTATATACATATATATATATATATATATATATATACATTATATATATATATATATATATATATATATATATATATATATATATATATATATATATCAAGAGACTAAGAAAATGAAAGAGAGAGGAAAGTTGTTAGTGAGTGTTTCTGTCTGTGTGTCAACCTAAAAGTAAGAAACACACCCACAAAGCTGATATATTTTTCAGTATTGCCTCTTACACATTATTTTAATATTCATTTTTTAGTGGTATACGGAGCAGAATTAGTCGGTGGAGTGTCTACATTTACAACGACTTTTCAATGTAAACATGTAGTAATTTTGAAAAATTTCCAATTCATTAGCGTTCTTCAAGAATTTGAGAAACACTACTCAAGGGTCTCTTCGAGCTTTCATACACATCTTTATCCTTAGATTATTTTGAGGGATGGGGAGATGGGCAATACAAAGACATTTGGGTTTTCCCGTGTTTTATATCTTTCCTTGGAATAATAATTGCAACATGTCTCGTAATAATGTTCTCGATAATACATTATACTCAACATTGCCCGGGGTCACTAACAGTAATACTACAATATTAAGTTTGATAAGTGGTAAACACTTGATATAAAGAGAGAATACAGTAGACTCGGCGTTTCCCGTAAATACAATAAAACAAGTGTAGGATTGCTTATATATTTAAGAAGGGGAAGGAAGATAGGAAACTTGGTGTTGGTCATGGATACATTAAAAAATATATATGCTTCATTATATTATTAAGTTGGAATATAATGGCATCGCTGTTTCCAATAATACAAATACAATTGTAATATTGTTATTATTAAGGGAGGGGAAGAAGACAATACACACACTATTGACGGGGAATACATTAAAACATACATTTTCATTATATTAGTTGAACAATCAATCAGTCAATGTTGTATAAAGTGACTGCATTTATTTGTATTGAATTAAATATACAAATCGATATATTTACATTTAAGAAAATTCAAATGAACTTCAATACCTATTCATTTTTTAAAGAAAGCTAAAGGCATTATTGAACTATTTGTTATCCCATCAGGAGTAACAAGGGTAAACGATCGCTTAACACCATGAAACAACAGAAATATATAAAAATAGTAAAAACCGAAATCCATTCTAAAGATAGATTTTACTTTTCATAAAACAAAAGTAAGATAAAACAAAATATAGCTCAGTCAAAATGCATTTACAAGTTTAAAATATGTAAATGATGATTCTATAGAGGTTTTTTTAAGATTTACAATAATAAATGTAATTAAAACTTAGCAATCTATATTAATGTTAACATGAATAAGGTAAACATCTATTTCTATTTCTACGCGCGCACCCACGTAACTCTTCCGTCCTTACTGAGCATTTTGAAATTACAACCGTTTATATCAACACGGACTATTTCCTTCTCCACCATGAATGTCAAGATCACCCAAACAGAAAAGAAAAAAATTATTTTTTTTACGTCTTATGATAGCTTGTCTGCGGTCGAAAATTTAATATTTTGAAATAAATTAACATGTATTTCCAAAAAATATGTGCGCTTGTTTCTGGATTTTAAACT